>JAABKJ010075445.1:128897300-129352512 GCA_011634705.1 Andricus grossulariae | reverse complement strand
CTCCATTATTCACCTTCATTATAAAAAAAACTTGATAAAATTTCTGTCTTTTAGCCTTGAAACTCAATTCTAAAGCAAAAAAAAAATGAAAAAGTCCGTTTTTATTATATAAAAATCACAAAATGTCACATTTTTTACACTTTTCCCATGCATTTTAATAATTTTCGGCCTAAAAGTACAGCCACCGCGACCCTCGGCCGTACTCAACATTTCCGTCACTTTCATTTCAAAGTGCCACGGGGCTGCTGTAACTAGAATTCCAGATTGCCACCCATTGGTTAGGCTGAATTTTGAATGAGAACATGAGTTTTTTAATGGGCAAATGTATTTTTTTCTGAAACCCATTCAGCAGCGATTATGAATGGGTATAACCTGATTCAGGAATAATAGTTCCGATAGAAAATTATTGATTAGAATTAAAATTTTGTTATTTAAATAGTGTAACCCCCCGACACTTTGTGCGGTTAAGTTAACTAGTTGTCTTAATTGATTAATTACATGAATTATTAAGACTGGAGATGAAAGAAATCAAAGTGATGGGTCTCGCATGGAGAAGGACTAAGATTCTCTTTACATTAAAAATCGTTTTTATTCCTTAATCCTGTCTTAACTATTTTTACATACAGTTTCTAAGCCCTAAGCTACTTTGTTAATAGTAGAAATCATTAAAAGAATATAATAAGCGTATCTTTTCTAATTTTGATGAGATTATGTGCTAATTCTGACGCTTTTCAACTTACGATGCAAGCTGCACTTCGGGCAAGCCTTGCTTTCTAGCTAATTCTGTAAATTCTTAATATCTTTAGTTGTTCGATTAACCTACTGTTCTAAGCTTAACACTCAAATAAAAAAAAAAGAATATGTTTTTTATATGTGACTTATCGTCTCTTTGGTCTACTAGCTTTCTCGCTTTATCTAACAGAAATCTTAAAAGGATTTCTTTTCTTCACAAAAGTCTGGTAATCCTTAGAGCAATTAATTCATTTATTCAAAATGAGTAGGAATCCTCATTTTGTTTCTTACTTCTACTCTTTTTCTCTATGGCAGTGGTCGGCAAACTTTTTGCTCACTTTTCAGGTATGGTCAGGCTCGTCCCGGAATAATGTTTTCTACTACTTTTCGGTCTGTTCATGAACCTCAGTGTGCTTAAATTTAACTTAAATTTATAGGTGATGAATTACAAATTGTTCCACTTTATGAACGTTTGAATTCAAGATTGGCTAAGCTTCCAAATCAGTATTTTCGGATTTGTTAATCAGAAAAGTGAAGACAAGAGACTAGGCGTTGAATTTGATGAATTGCACATGCAGAATAAAAAAACATTACACCAAACTTTGTTGAATTAAAAAATCTAATAAAATTCATGATGAAACTTTTCTTTAATTTCAATTAATAACAATTGGAGCTTGCCATCTATTATTACAAGAAAAATTCTCATTATCAATCGTAGGATTTGGTACATCATTTTTCTTACTCTAAATTGATCGCAATTGAAGTGAAAATAGCAGCATTGCCAGAGACAACATATACTCACAGTCTAAACAAAGATTCTAGATAAACGATTCTAAGAATTTCATAAATGATTAAATATCTTCGTATTTACCCAAATTCAGTTGAAACCAGTTTTAACTAGTTGAAACGCGAAATTACCATGATCATTTGTCAAAACCTAAAGATTTCTTTAATTCCATCTTATTTCGCGTTTCAATTAAAATATTAGTTAAAACAAGATTGACCCCATTGTGCTTTCGGAGGAACCAGGTTCACCTGTAGTGATTAGTGTGATTCGGGATGTGACCAATCATTCTTCTGTGACCATTTTTAAGCACGTGTCTTTCTTAACAGCGAGCTGGAAAAGAGGGTTGGGATGTTGCCAATCATTCTTTTATGACCACTCACTGTCACGTATTTTTTTGTAGAGCGTGCTGGAAAAGTGGCTCGAGATATGCCCATTCGCTCTCACGTGTTTTTTCAAGAGCGAGCGGCAAAAATAGTTCGAGATGTGACTTTTCTGTAAACAATCCCTAGCACGTTTTTTTATTAAGGGCGAGCTAAACAAGTGGTTCGAAATGTGAACAATCACTTTTCTATGACCAGTCCTTAGCACGTGTTTTTTTTGGGCAAGCTGGAAAAGTGGTTCGAGATGTGAATAGTCACTCTTCTGTAGCCAGTGGCTAGCAGGAGTTTTGTTAAAAGAGAGTGGGAAAGGGAGTTCTAGATGTGGCTAATCACTTTTCTCTGAGCAGTCGCTAGCAAGCTTATTTCTAATGGGCGAGCGGAAAAAGTGGTTCGAGATGTAAACCACTCTTCTATGACCAGTCACTAGCAGGTTTTTTTTTCAAAAGAGAGCGAAAAAAGGAGTTTGAGATGTGGCCAATCACTTTTCTCTGAACAGTCGCTAGGACGTTTTTTTAATAAGGGCAATTTCAAAAAGTGGTTCGAGATGTGACTAGTCACTCTTCTGTGACCAGTCACTAGAACATATTTTTTTGTAAGAGAGAGCTGAAAAAGTGGTTGGAGATGTGAATAATCACTCTTATGTTTCCAGTCACTGCAAACACTGTATTTAAGGTTTTTAATGAATAGTGTAGTTAAAACTAGTTCTATTAAATGCCCAATTGGGTGAATCTAGTTTAAACTGATATTTTCAGTTAAACACGACATCAGACGAAATTCAAAATTATTCCGAGTTTTCACAAAAGCACTTGTCTACTCCGCGTTTCGATTAGTTAAAACTAGTTTTGACAAATGTCCCTTGTACTTTTGCGTTTTAACTGATTTCGGGTATAAACGATAACATATAAATAAAATTGATAATATCTACGTTTGTTAGCTTTCTCTGAAGAAAAACAGAAATTAGGCGGATTATGCCCAATGTGTTGAATTTATGAAGAAACGCAAAAACTTACAACAATAAAAAATGTAAACTAAAGATTTTTAAGTTTGACAAATCAAAAATTAATAAATAATATCAATATTGATTGGCGCGCTATCGATTTTGAAACGCATTGGAAGATTTTGTACATTTGAAAAATATTGTATTCCTAAATAACAAAGAAAGCGATATAATTTTTTTTTACTTTTTAGCCTGATTTCAAAAAACAAATTTACATTGAAATTGCATTTCTTAAAAAAATATATTATTTTTAATTAGATTCAACTGTAAGATATATTTGCAGCTATATTATTTATTATTTTTTTATCATTATAATTATTTTATTATTATTAGAAGTTTTTTAAATTAATTTATTAGTATTAATAATATTCGATTTGAATAATGCTAGAAAGTTTTTTTTTATTTACAAGTAATTGTCTGCTTTTCACATATGGTGAGTTAATAATTAATTAAATTTAGCAAAAATAATTATTCAAGCAAATTAATATTATTTATAACTATCTTCTTCTTTATTAATGCAATATAGTTACGATTACTTCTGAAATGTTTCTTTTTTTACCTACTTTTTACTTAGTAAAGTAATAAATAATGCAAGTTAACAAACAGAGTTATTTAAAAAATTGATTATTGTTCATAACTATAATCTTTTAGAGTAATGCTAGAAAGTAGCTTTTTTCTGAAATCTTTAGTTTTGCTTTAAATTTTTAGTTATGAACAAATAATAAGTGAACATCAACAAGAATCATTTTTTAAATAGTATTTTACTTTTTCAAGTGAATTATATTTACTCTTCATTATTATTTATTTATTATTATTTACAACTATTTTTATTAACTTGCATCATTTATTACCTGACTAAGTAAAAAGTGGGCAAAAAGTTAAAAATTTCAGAAAAAACCGAAACTTTCTACCATTAAGCAAAGAGAATATTATTAAAAGTAATAATTAATTGTTTAAACAATTATTTTTGTTAACTTGAATTAATTTTTACTTGACTCTAATTGAAAAATGAACAAAAGTTTAAAAGTTCTGAAAAACCGCAACTATCTAGTATTAGTATAGAAGGAGATAGATATAGACAATAATAATTTGTTTAAACTATTATTTTTGATAGTTTAAATTAAATATTAACTCACTCCAAGTGAAAAGTGAAGAAAAAGTTGAAAGTTTCAGAAAAATCCGCAATTTCTAGCATTATTCAAAAATAATATTATTAACAATAATAATAAATTATTTAAACAATTATTTTTGTTAACATTATTGAACTATTTACCTCTCTCTAATTGAAAATTAGAAAAAAAGTGGATTTTTTTTTTAAAAAACGCGACTTTCTATCTCCATTCTAAGAGAAAATTGCTAAAAACAATAATAAAGTGTTTAAAAAATGTATGTAAAATTTTAATTATCAGAATAAAATAATTTTTTATGCATCAAAAACAATTTGCATTAAACAAATCGCAAAAAAAATCATAATTAGCGCCAAAAACTCGCAAAACCCATTTTTTCACTTATGGGGTATTTTTGGGACGTTATAAAATATACTTATGGGGGTGTTATTTGAAAAATAATATTTTATTCCTTTTCTATGGCTAATTGTGAAGAGAAATGTTAAATTTCAACTCGATTCAGCTAATATTGAGGATTCTGAATAAAAATGAGAAAAACGTATTTTTTTCTCATGGGAAATACCATGAAAATTCGTCTTTTTTGGTAGAAACTAATCTTCTTGATTGAAAATTCAATTATTCTAGTTAAAAGATTCATCAGTTTAGATAAAAATTTATCTTGTTGGTTTAAAATTCAACAATTCTAGTTGAAGATTCATAATTTTAGGTGAAAATTCATCACTTTGATTGAAAATGTAACTATTTTTTTTCGAAAGTTCGTTCTTTTTGTTGAATTTTTTTTTCAACTGTAAATATAATTATTCCAATTGAATATTCCAGAATTGTAGTTTAAAATTCATCTCTTTGATTGAACATTATTTTTTTTTTAACTGAGAATTCAATTAGTTAATTGTTGGCTGATAATTTATGTTTTGCAGTTCAAAATTCATTTTTTGGTTGAAAATTCCTGTTTTTTGTTCAAAAATCCTCTTTTTTGATAGAAAATTAATCTTTTTGTTTGAAAATTAATGGTCTTTATTGAAAATTCATCTTTTGGATGAAAATTCAACTATTCCAGTTAAAGATTGATCTTTTTAGTTAAAAATTCATTTGTTTAGGTTAATATTAATTTTTTAAACTAAACATGTAACTATTCAATTTTTGGTGGAAAAATTATGTTTTTTAGTTGAATTTTTTTTTTTTGCAAGGTAGAAATTATATATATATATTTATAAATATATATATTTACTATATTATAATAAATAAACAAATGAAAATTCGAAAATCCATGACTAAGTTGCTCTTTGAAATTTAGTGCAAACTTGATTTAAAAAAAAAAAATCGCAAATCGGGGCAAAATTGAAGGCTGTAGACTTTTTTGAACGAAAAATATGCGTTGGTCCCACTGTGCGCCTCCCCATGAAGCGGATACGAGCATGCACAATAGGGTGGTCCAAAAATGCATTGGAACATTTTTTTTTGTTGAATTTTTATAAATAACGCCCAGAAATTTGTTCGAATCCACATAAAAATAAACCAATTTTTTTAAAATAATATTTAGAGTTGGCGCAAGCCCCATGAAACTCAGCACGTATTTCCCATAAAAAAAAAATACGTTTTCGTTAATTTGATTTAGAATCCTCAATATTAGCTGACTCAAGTTGAAACTCGACACTTCTGTTCATAATTAGCCATATGATACAAATAAAATATTACTTTCCAAATATACTCCCCATAAGTCTGTTTTATAGGGTCCCAAAAAAATCCCATAAGTAAAAAAATGGGTTTTGCGAGTTTTTAGCGCTAATTATGATTTTTTGGCGTTTTTGTTTCATTCAAATTGTTTCTAATACATAAAACACTACCTTATACTGATAATTAGATGTTTAAAAAATTGTTTAAACAATTTATTATTGTTTTTGGCCATTTTATCTTAGAATGGAGCAACAGAGTCGCGGTTTTTTATAAACTTTTCCACTTGTTGTCCATTTTTTAACTTTAATTTTTAATTTCACTTTTCACTTGAAGTGAATTAATATTTTATTCCATATAGCGAAAATAATTGTTTAAACAAATTATTATTGTTTATAGCTATATTTTTCTGTATTAAAACTATATAGTTGTGGTTTCTTTCGGAATTCTTTTATTTTTCTCCATTTTTCAATTATAAGTAAAGTAATAATTAATTCAAGTTGATAAAAATGATTTTTCAAACAATTTATTATTATTTTTAATAATATTCTCTTTGCTTAATGGTAGAAAGTTGTGATTTTTTCTGAAATTTCTAACTATTTATCTATTTTTCCTTTGGAGTGACTTGATGATTATTTAAGTTAAGCAAAACAAATTGTTTAACAAAATTATTATTTTTAATAACTATTTTCATCTATATTAATGCCAGATAGTTGCAGTTTTTTTCTGAAATTTTCAATTATTTGCCTACTTTTCACTTACTGAGTCAGGTAATAATTAATGCAACTTAATCAAAATAGTTGGTCAAACAATTGATTATTGATTGGTTGAAGATTCAGATGTTTCGTTGAAAATTCGTCGTTTTGGTTGATTGCAACTGCGCTTGATTTCAAATTAACATCTTTTTTGGTTGAAATAATATCAACTATTATATTTTTCTTTGAGAATTCATCTATTTTGGTTAAAAATTCATGTAATTTGTTAAAAATTAAACTATTTTGGTAGAAAGTTTATCTACTTGGTTGAAAAAGAAGTAAATTTTTTCTTGAAAATTCAACTCTTTTGTTGAAAAGTGTTGTTTTTGGTTTCAACATTCATCTCTTTTGGTAAAAAAATTTCTGTAGAGGTTTCAGCTATTTCTATGAAAATTCTAACATTCATAATTTTAGTTGAAAATTCATCTCTTCGGTTGAAAACTTAATTGTTTTGTTTTGAATTCTTGTTTTCAGTAGGATATTCAAATATTTTGGTAGAAAATTCAACCATTAGGTTGAAAATTAACTTTTTTGATGAAAATTTAACTCTTTTGTTGAAAACCCGTCTTTTTTATTTGAAAATGGTAGGAAATTCGACTATTTGGTTGAAAATAACCTGTTTTGTTACAAATTAATATTTTCTGCATGAAAATTCAACCATTTGGTTAAAATTCATTTATTTTGTTAAAAAATTAACTATTTTGGTATAATATCCAAATAAGATTTAATTAAGTTTGACGTTTCGTCACTAGTCATAGTAACCTCATCAGAAATCCATGGTTAAATCTATTAAAAGAATTACATAGGTTGGTTGAAAATTCAATTATTCTACTTGAAGATTCACTATGATTCACTATGGCTGGCTGTGGTAGAGCGCGAGTGGGAACGAAACTGGGAGAGCTTAAGGCTAGACCATGTATTTTTTGATCATGCACAGGACGCTAGTCGAACTGCGCATGCGTCGCACCAGCAGCTTGATTGAATGTTGATCGCGCGCTTATTTGAAATGATTTATCATGCAAATCAATTTTTTACAATATACAATGATTGTGAAGTACAAAATAATATTATGAATGATTTAAAATTTACACTGGTGAAAAAATGTATTTCCTCCTTTGAATTTAAAATCAATAATTTATTTGTAAAGAGTAAAATCAAATAATTATTTCGCCTTGCACTCTAAAAGAGTATTTTGTGAACTGAAAATAAATTGTTAACATTTCCACAATGATGGTTTATTATAAAAAATTGATTTACACATGTAATTGTTTCAAAAAAGCGCGCCATTTAGAGCTAATAAGACTGTTGACGTAACGCATGCGCACTACATTTAGGGAGCCTAGAGTTCCTCAAGGAGAGTTGAGACACGGGGTATTTCAATTCTGATTAGTGCCGCTGTAGCGGAACTAATTGAACTTTTATGAATTTTGATTAGCTTCAGTTGGCGCTATTTTCAAATCACAATTTTATTCGCAAGAGGATTTAATACAGAATAGAGACAACACTCAAACAAGAGCATTATAAATTAATAGAACGGTTAGTTATCAAGGTGAAGAATTAATAATATTTAGTTTGAAACACAAATACTTCAAAATTTTCATGAAAGAAAGAATTAATAAAAAATAAACACTGTTCGAACTTTTCGCGCCCTATGAAAATGGCAAAGTTCCGGTACAGCGGCGACCTCTGGAGGGGGAAACGTGTCTTAACTCTCCTAGAGGATCTGTAAGGGAGCCTATGCTATAATAAGCTGAACTTTTAACCTGAAAATCTATATTAATAGTTCTAAAATCGTAACGGAAACAAACATCTGAGTAGTGGTAAAATTAAATATTTGGATTAGCATTCTGAGATTTTAAATTTTATGTTCTATTATAATTTATTTTGTTGTTTGTATTAAATAATTATCAGAATTTAAAAGTTTCTAATTGTTCTATATTATATATACTTGTTATTTCTATATAATTTTTGTCCAAATTATGAATGAATTATCCTCAGTGATAAATATTTAGCGAAATAAATAAATATAATTATAATAAAATAATAATTAATATAATATATTTTATTATTAATTCAGGATCGCCATTATATTCGAGGAAAAAAATTCCTGGTAGTTTCCCGGTTTTTATCAGTTTTACAATAAAAAAATATTCGAAATCTTGAAGCTATCATGTTTGTTAATTTGAAATTATAAAACCTGAACTGCAAATTAAAACTTTCTGAATTGAAACTATTTTGAATTTCAAAGTTTCAAAATCAAAACCGAAAATGTTTTTCATTTAAAAGCTCCATTAATAAATAATTAATAAACTTTTATAAATTATACAATTCAGAGATGTATAAAAATATATGAATCCACACTATCATTTTCGATTCTCTAGATTGAAGAATGAATCAATGAATTTATAGATTTCCAAAATTATATCACTTCAAGCAATTTTTAAGTCATAAACATTGAAACTTGAAAGATTAAACTTTTTTAAACCAAACCCTTCTCAAATTAGAAGTAAAATTATTTTAATTATAGGTCCTCACAGATTAATAATTGTTCAATTGTTATTCATACATCAAAAATTGTTTTGAAACCTATTTTAAATTTTGATTGACGCGCCAACTGTCGGATTAGTTCATCGACTGGCCGCTAAGAAAATCAGAAAAGTGGGAGCGATGCATAGGGCTGCATTGCAAGTTATGACGTCAGCTGGCAAGATGTCGGTACGCCGAGGGCCAAGCAACAATACCAATTCCTTAGGAACGTACTTTACTTTTTTAAGGGCATGTGATACATCAGTTCCCCCGGGTTTTTGTCCACAAAAATTAAAAAATTTTAAAACTGTATTTGGAACATCACTACTTTACCACCGAGCAATTCACGCCTACCCCGAAAGGGAAACGGCGCAATGATATAATAATAATAATAACTTGAATTACCCTGGATTGCAAGTGAGGAACTTGTGGATTACAATTGAATGTGCCAAATTACAAATGGATTATCTAAATTACTTGGAATTAGCTGATTTAAAAGTGGACCGCTCTGGATTATAGGTGGACTACTCCGAATTAACTGGATTACAAGTGAATTAAGCTGGATTATTTATGGATTATGCTGAATTGCAAGTAAATTACTCAGAATTACTTGAATTACTCTGGATTACAATTGGAGAACATGTGGATTATAATTTAATGCCGCAGGTTACATGTATATTATTTGAATTACTTGGAATGAGCCGATTTAAAAGTGAAGCGCCCTGGATTATAGGTAGATTACTCCGAGTTTACTGTTTTAAAAGTGGATTGAGCTGGATTATTTGTGGATTATGCTGGATTGCAAGTAAATTATTCCGAATTACTTGAATTGCTCTAAATTACAAGTGGAGAACATGTGAATTTTGCAAGTGTATTGCTTCTGATTACAAGTGGATTACTCCGAAGTAACTGGATTACTTCGATTAAGCTGATTCTTGAGTAGATTAACTGGATTACAAGTAGAATAATCTGCATCATAAGTGAATTACCATGGAATACAAATAGATTAGTCTGAAAAACTTGAATTACTATAGATGGATTACTCCGAATTAACTGGATTATATGTGGATTATGGTGTATTACAATAAATTACTCAGATCTAATTGAATTACGCTGGATTACAAGTGAAGAACTCGTGGATTACAATTGAATGTGCTAGATTACAAACGGATTATATAAATTACTTCGAATTAGCTGATTTAAAAGTGGACCGCCCTGGATTATAGGTAGATTACCCCGAATTAACTGTATTAAAAGTGGATTGAGCTGGATTATTCATGGATTATTCTGGAATGCAAGTAAATAACTCCGATTTCTTGAATTACTCTGGATTAAAAGTGGAAAACATGAGTACTATAATTTAATGTCGTAGATTACAAGTGGATTGAGCTGGAATATTTGTGGATTATGCTGGAATGAAAGTAAATAACCCTGATTACTTGAATTACTCTGTAATGCAAGTGGAAAACATGTGGATTATAAGTTAATTTTCATGGATTAAAAGTGGATTAAGCTGGATTATTCTGAATGGCAAGTAAAGAAATTCCGATTACTGCAATGACTCTGGATTAAAAGTTGAGAAAATGTGGATTATAATTTAATGTGGTGGATCACAAGTGCATTAAGGTGGCTTATGCTGGAATGCAAGTAAATTACTACGAAATACTTGCATTACTCTGGATTACAAGTGGAGAACATGTAGATTATAATTTAATATTGTGGATTACAAGTGGATTGAGTTGTATTTTTGTGAATTATAATGGATTGCAAGTAAATAACTTCGATTTCTTGAATTACTGTGGAGAACAAGTAAAGAACATGTGGATTATAATTCAATTTGCCGGATTACAAGTGGATTATCTAAATTACTTCGAATTAGCAGATTTAGAAGTGGGCCTTCCTGGCTTACAGGTGGGTTACTCCGAATTAACTGTATTACAAGTGAAATTAGATGGATTATTGATGAATTATCATGGAATGCAAGTAAATAATTCCGATTACTTGAATTATTCTGGATTACAAGTGGAAAACATGTGGATTATAATTTAATGTCGTGGATTACAAGTGGATTAAGCTGGATTATTGATCGATTTAAAGTAAATAGCTCTGATCATTTGAATTACTCTAGATTACAAGTGAAAAACATGTGGATTATAATTTAATGTCATGGATTATAAGTGGATAATAATTAAATGTCGTGAATTGCAAGTGGATTAAGCTGGAATACATGTGGATTATCCTGAATTTCAAGTAAAAAACACCGATTACTTAAATTACCCTGGATTACAAGTGGAAAACATGTGGATTATAATTTAGTGTTGTGGATTACAAGTGGATTAAGCTGGATTATTGATGGCCGATGTCATTTTTTTTAGATGACAGTTACTCCCGGTGGGACCCTGCGGTGGTTGTTAACCTTTAGTTTTTATATACACATACATAAAGCCATGCAAATGCAAAACATTTGAAATCGGTCACGGAAAGTCAGAGAAAATCTAACAAAAAAGCAGGAAAAGTAGAAAAAAGCAGGGGAAATTCGACGAGAACACGAAACCTTTTTTCATTCAACAAATGCTCATATTTATTTCAAATTAGCCAAAACAAACAAAACTTAAGCCACGTACTGGCGAGATCAAAATGCGGTAACGTGTTGAAGAAAAGTGGCAGATAATTCACTAAAAAAAGTGGCTTACTTTCATTCAAAATTTTCAGCTTCTAAAATTTTCATAATATCCTTAAAATATTTTAGAAATTTGTATTTGTGAAGAAATTTGTTGTAACAGTGAAAAAACTTCGAAAATGTGCCACTTAGTTTGAAAGGATGCAGAGGATATTCAATAAAAAAATTTAGGAAGGAAATTGAAAAATTGAAGAAAAAAACTTCGGAAAACAATTGAAATTAGTCAGGTAGAATGAAAGAAAAATCAGAAAAAAGAATTAAGATTAAGTAAGACGTTTTAGGTTATGTTCAGCCATTGAAGTACTTTTTCTCCTTTTTCTGGGTGAAACTGGTAAAAAAGTTAGGAAAATTTAGACATACATACCTAATAACGACTCCGTCTCCAGCGTATCAATCGATCATCGATGAATGCATTTTGGAGTGTAGTTGCCGGAACAGAGTATATACAACCCCAATAGCACGGAACACGGAACACCAGGGTACCTTCGGAAGGTTCCCAGGAGGTGTAAAATGTCCGCCGGTTGGGAATGTTCCAATGGAACGTTCCAGGAACGTTCGATTGGGACCTGAGTGGAACCTTCCATTATTGTTATTTTTTATAACAATTATCTCGTAAATCGTAAGAGATAGGTGAAAATGGATGTCATTTTTTAGTTTTGAGTACCGCCTTTACTATCTATAATATGATATCCATATCATAAACTGACATCGAGTTTGAACTATCACTTACGGTTTACGCGATATTTATTGATAATAACAACAATAACGGTAATTAATGTTTGGAACGTTCCTAACCGGCGGAAATTTTAGACCTCCCGGGAACGTTCCTGGAACGTTCCGAAGGTGCCCGCGAAACGTTCCAGGAACGTTCCGTGCTATTAGGGCAATGAAACAGATTTAACAAAGCAGTCCAACTTTCCTCCAAGTAGTTGCGTTTTTATCCGAAAAATTCCATTTCTCGCCAAGAAAATTGATTTTTCGTTTTATTATTATTATTTCTTAACCAAAAAAGACGAATTTTCAACCAAATATATGAATTTTTATCCAAATTGTTGAATTTCATAGGGAAATATGAATAATCAACAATAAAGTTAATTTTTCATCTAATAGTTAAATTTTCTAGAAAGCAGTTAAGTTTTTAACTTGAAAATGTGAAATTTCAAGAGAAAAGCTAATTTACAAACAAGTAATTGAATTTTCAACTAAAATTGTGAATCTTCAACCAGAAAGAAATAATTTATTTACAAATTAGTTCTACTTTAAACCAAATAATTGATTTTTTAATAAGCAAATTAATTATCAACGAAACTTGTAACAGGTGATATTCCAACCAAAAAAGATTTTAATTTGAAATGAAAATTAGTTGAATTTAACCAAAAAGACGAATTTTTAACAAAAAAGTTGACTCTGCAACCAAAAAAATTATAATTTTCAAAAAGTTATATTTTCAACCAAAAAAGAATGCATTTTCAAGAAAATACAATCATTTTCAACCAAATTGTAGAATTTTGAAGCCAAATATAATTTTTCAACAAAAAATTAATTTTCTACCAAAAATTTACATTTTCAAATAAATTGTTTAACCACACTGTTAAATTTTCTATCAAATTGCTGAAGTACTAAGCTAAAAAGACCAATTTTTTATACAGCAGTTAAATTTTCAACCCTCAAATATGAAATTTCAACAAAAAAGTTAATTTACAACCAAATAGTTGAAACCCGAAAAAGCTTTAAATTTAAATTTATCATCATGAATCATCGTGAAAGTATTAAATCTATTATCAATTTATCTTGTTGGTTGAAAATTTAACTATCTGGTTGCAAATCCAGCTGTTTTGTTGAAAGCTCGTGTTTTTGACTTGAAAATTCATCATTTTGGACGGCCCTAATCAGCCATTGAGACAATTTATAGCCAATTTGCAAATAATTTGAAAAATAGTTTTTAAGAAAAAGTAAAGAAATCGTGAAATCAGCAGACGATTGTGAGAAAATAGTGTATTTAGTGTAATTTTGTTCGAAACAGTAGTAAAATAGTGTAATCGTTCAAAAAAAGTGTAAAATAGTGTCAATAGTGTACTGAGTCCGAGACCTGCTTATGAATAAGTTTTAATATTTCTTTTAATTGAGTTTACATATTTTACCTCAATTTTCTTGAAAGAAGTCTTCTTTTTATCTAAAATTTTTGTAATAAGAATGTTTCGAATTCTAGAAATTTCTTTAGAAATGTATTTAAATGTTTTTGATTGTTTTCTTTTCCTAATTGGAAAATTTAATAATCTGAATAGATTGGTTTCAGAATCACCCACAAAAACATATTTTTTCCTTCATTAAATGGTAATAATTTCAAGAAATATCAATGCCAAGAGGTTGAAAACATAACATTTTATTTATTACTTATTATATCAAAAAATGATATTTGGAAAAAATTCTTTTATCACAATGTGAATCTGATTTGTTAGAATTTTAGATATAATAAACCCATTTTCGGTAAAAATGTTGGTTATCTCGTTCTGTACTGCCACCCTTCAATTATGAACTGAACTAACTTATCAATTACAATAATGAATATAATAATAAAAGTGCGAATAATAAATAATAATATAAAAAATAAATAATAAAAATTATTATTAAATATTAAAAGTATATTTAAAATACCGTAAAAATATGTACAAAATTTACTTTCTATGAATAATGAAAAATGTCACATTCTATCCAAAAATTATGGTTGGTTTTTTGTTGATTTGTAAATACTCATAAAGTATATTTTTATAAATTTCTGATAAATATGGAAAATAACATTAGTCAGGGTTGCTACAAAATCCCAATTTCAAAATTCCCTGCCTTTTCTCTGACCAATTATGCATTTCAAATTTTCAGTTAAAACAATTAATTTTTAACGAAAAGTTTAATAGTCGATATTCCCATAAAAAAATTCATCTTTAATAAAAACTAGTTGAATTAAAACAAAAATATGAATTTTCAACAAATTGGTTGCATCCTCAACGAACAAAAACTAAAATTATAAATCTACAACCAAAAACTGAAATGTTAACCAGATAGTTGTATTTTCAACCCAAAAGATAAATTTTTTACCAATAAAGTCAAATTTTCAGTTTGGTAAACAAACTTTCAACAACAACAAAAAAACTAATTTTAAAAAAATAATTAAATTTTCTACCAAAGAAATGATTTTTTTCTAAAAAGATTAAGTTTCAACTAATGATATTACTTTTCTACCAAAAAGAAGAATTGCCAAAAGAATAGTTGAATTTTTTGTAAAACTCGATAATATAATGATCTCGCGCTTCGCCCTCGCGGTCTTTGTATTTCCCCCACATTTGTGCAAAGACCATTTAAAATGATAGTTCAAAGCGTCTGCAACTGTAATTTGGTGATTGTGAATTCTCTTTTGTTAAAGTTCCTTCGGCCTTAACGATTTTGTCCAAAATGTGAACTTTTCTACATTATGCTCAACACTATTATATCGAATTTATATATCACATTTATTTCTGTACTTCGGCCTGGGATTGCTTATTCAGATATTGCAAAATAATGTACAAATTTTACATATCATGATTACTATATAATATTTGTTTTTTATTTTGCATTATATTTTACTATCAGCTACCCTGAAAAATGTATCATTTCAATAAAATTATATTATTACAATTCGTAAGGGTAAATGGGAAACTGAGTGACTGCTTCGATATTGTGCAAGGCGTTAAACAAGGATGCGTTATGTCCTCATGGCCGACCTGTCGTTGTGATTTCGTCGTGTCCTGTGACCACCCATCTCACGGTTGTGAGACTTGGCCATGAATGGGATATACCGCGGTCCTACTGGGAGCCGATGTCATTTTTTAGATGACAGTTGCTCCCGGTGGAATCCTGCGGTGGTTGTTAACCTTTAGATTCTAACTATATATATATGAATTATTTGTTATAAATATTGGTTTTAATATTATATTACACTTACAATCATTAGGCAGGAATCCGACGCATGTGAGGAGTAGAAGAGCAGGAATTATGTTCATTTTTTCTATTTGTCACAATGACCGAGGAAGGAAAAAGTGAACTGATTATTGAATATTTTCGACGGGTATTTATACTAACATTTACGACTGCCGAATGGCGCGTTTTATTTGATCATCAAAACAAACAGAGCGAAATGAGAAAGATTGTGGATCTCACACCTCGAAATTTTTTCGATTTGCAAGGTTCCCAGAACAAAACGAAATGTAATCTTTAATTCGATTTCAGAGTGATATTGACCTGCAACAAAAATTAACTTCACATGTTAAGATTCACCAACCACATGAAAAATGGTTGCCATGTCAACTTTATTAAATCTGGCGAAAACAAGAATTAACATACATTTTCTTATGTTCTTTAGCCTAATGTATGAAACTGCAAACAAAGATAAAGAAATGAGTATGACTTCAAGAAGCTGGCGGTTTTTATGCTAATAAAAGTGGTAAATGGGAGAAAAACAAAGTTGATTAGAATTCAAACTTCTGCAAAAGAATCTGAGAAAAGACTTCTTGGGAGAAAATTAGATTTTTTTAAATACGTTATTTTACAACACAAAAAAAGACAGATGAACTTTTTCTCTTTGATTTGGACAGAATGACATTTAGTGTGTTTCGAAATTCACGATCAAAATTGATATTACTGTAACGTGGTATAAAAATGGAAATTCTGATAAACAGAAGACTTTAGTAAAAGAGGGGATTGTATAAAATTTTCCACTTATTGAAATAATTGGGAGACACTTTTGTTGCGCTTGTAAATAGACTACGTCACGTCCGCAAGGTAACGTATTCTGGCAAATAAGATTTTTACTCAGTCAAGGCCTCGATTTTTCCAAGTCTATTTCTGGACATAATATTAAGTAGAGCAGATAAAAATTTGGTTACACTGTTCTGGTCAATGATGCAACACAGCATTAGAAATTTCAAGCGATTTAAAAGAATTTCTGGGAAACCTTAGAGAATAGATGTTGCTCTCAATTTTTCTTCTATTATTCTAAATATACTTGGTGTAAGGAATTTCTTGAAATATTTATGATTCTGACTTGGAACATTGAATTTTCGAAGAACAACTATAATTGAAATCCGCAAAAAAGAATTGTTCTAAAGTTTTTCAATAATTTTGTCTGTCAAAGTATAATTTTCGAAAAAATTTTGATTCTGATTTCGAGCAGGAAATTGTGAGATAAATATTATAATTTAGACCTAGAACAAGGCATTTTTCGAAATAATTACAATTTTGTCTTGAAACAGAAGATTTTTAAAAAGAATTATTATTCTGTTTGGAAACAGGAAATTTTGAAACAACAATTCTAATGCATATCTGAAATAAGGAATGTTCCAAAAGAATTATTACTCTGTCTTGAAGGAGGAAATTTTCGTGAGGAATTATAATTCCGACTGAGAAGATGACATTTTTTAAAAGAATGATAATTCTGACTTGAAGTAGGAAATTTTCGAAAACAATTATAATTGTGAATTGCATCCATAAATTTTCCAAAAAAATTAACAGTTTTAACTCAGAAAGTGGAAATTTTGAACTGAAATAACGAATTTTGCAAAACAATACAAATGTTGGCTAAGAACAGGGAATATTCTGTAAGAATTATGCCGATTGGTCTGACTTCAAACGAGAAATTTTCAAAAAACATTAACAAATTTACAGATTTTTTTCTGTGTCATAATTATTGTTAATTAATGTTAATTCGTATCCTGCATAGTTTTAGCGCAAAATGGAATTTGTGGTTAATTTTAGTGATCTATTATTTTTGTAAAAGTAATGCTAGTTGTCAGATTTTGAGGTTAGAAAGTTTAATTATCCCAGAATATTTATGAAGTATATTTTATTTTATTTTAATTTAAATGACAATGAGTATTTTATTAGGTGTCTTGAGTTTTAAGTGAAGCTTTTTTTTTTAACAATTCAACATGTAATGTGAAAAAACTTTTTTCTTAGGTTTCTTGAATATGGCAGAAGCGACACTGTACTGAATTTTGCTTATTCCATTCACTTTCAACTCCTGCACCCTCACCACATGAATGACTGCTGAAGATTTCCCTTATTCAGTGTTTCAGGGTGAAAATCGATTGAATGCCTTATAGCTTGAAATCCTGTTTCAATTGAAATATTCATCATCAATCCGCTTGTTAACATTCGGCCGGTAATTTTTAAGGTTATGTTCATAACCAACAAGGAGACTAGAACGGGTTTAGTTGGAATAAAAAGACAAATTTTTTACGAAATCTTCTTGCAGGAAAGTTTCCTCTATTATTTTGCTTCGTTTTGAAAAAATGTTATACACATTTTCAAGCAATCATTTATGCATTTATTATATTTCAAAACAATGCACACATGTTATCTTATGTAAATTTCGAATTTCTACCCCTCAGGGATTTTAGGCTTTGGCCGCTGCGGGCGTTGCCTGTCATATCCGGTAAATATCAAGGTCATGTCCATACTCAATAGTTTTAGTTTTTTTATTACATATTTTCCAGTGCAATATTATTTAATATATATTATAAAGTAAAAGGTGCATCATTAACTTGTAAAATCTTTGAAATGTGTCGAAGCAGAAAGTGAGTTCTGTACAAAAAGTCTCTATTAGATCTCATACTTTGGATTCCTTTGGAAAAATTTATCATTTTGGGTTCCTTTTCAACAAGAGAGGTTCCTTTTTGTTGCAGCTCCCTTGGAACCAAAACCGGTTCTAAGAGAAATTCCTGTTTTTTCTGTGAGAAAAGTGGAACTTATAATTGATCTGCGTGAAGGAATATGAACAACTAATAATAATCGATATGAGCAATCATAACAATCATGAGAATAACTTTCTTATCACAGGTATTATTGTAATGTTTGGTGTGTAAGATAAATTAGTATTTTTATCGTGATTCATCATCATTCCGTATTCTCTGGCTGTAGACTTTTCCCGTTGGGCGTTAGTTAAAATATTAAATATTATGCGTTTGCTATTGTTCAGATTTTTAACACTTAACAATCTATACGGTCGAATTTTGTTCCACATATGCACAGTAACAATAATTTAAAAGTGTAATCCACATTTAACTTTTTACTTTGTCATAATTTGCCAAAAATAATGATTAAAACTCTTATAATATGTATTTTCTTGATCCGATTTAATTTCGTGAAAACATGCAACCATAAGGTCTAATTAATTATGACTAATTCTATAATTGAAAATTATAAAAAATAAAAAAAAAATTCCTATGAGGCGAATTTTTTTTGTAAGTTCAGTTTTTTGTGATGTACAAATATAGAACATGAGAACTAAAATGTATACAAGTTAAAATTTCCTTGATCCTTTTTTTTTTTGGTAAAATTATAATTTTTTATTGATAATTATTTATAGTTGTTTTTCACGACAAACTGTACTTATTTGTAAAAATTCGCCATAATTGTTTGGCTCATATGTAGGAAAAGTATCTTGAATTTTTAAATTCAAGAAACGAACAGAAGACATTAAGCAATTTCAATATTTCTTTGTTTGTACTTCTGCTGGATGCCAAAGCACAACTTTTTGTTGCTCGGCTCAAAAGATTCGATTATTTTCAGCATTTCACATCTTTATGGCTGATTATGAACCAATCTATTTATATTATTACATTTTCCAATTAGGAAAAGAAACAATAAAAAATTTAATGTATTTCTAACATTGCTAATATTTAATTCATTCTTCTTCATTAATTTCAAATAAAAAATAGATTTCTTTCAAGAAATTGAGGTAAAATTATTGAGACTCAATTAAAAGAATTCTGAAAATATTCATAAGCAAACCCTATATATATATATATATTACATATTATAATTAATTATATTTATAATTATAATAATGAGATTTTCATTTTAATTAAAAAACACTTAGATTCAATAAGAAATCTCAATTTGCATTCAAACAGTTGCATTTTTATACAAAAAATAAATAAATTCCTACTAAAACAGATTAATTTTTAAACCAAAATGATGAATTTTCCAAAAAACAGTTGAATCAACAATAAAGAAAGATTTCAGTGGAATTTTCAACGCCAGAATATAAAATTTCAACAAAATGAACAAACAAGAAATATAAATAGATTAAATAAATTACTAACAAGAATATTATACCACGGTGGCCGCAAAGCTTAATTTTTCTTGTAACATTTTTAACATTCAATATTTCATAAACGAAATAAAACAATTTCAAATTTATTATCCTTGACAGTTATTTAAAGTGCCTCGTACAGAAATTCCTTGAATTTTGCAAGATTTTTTTTTAAATCCCTGACTTTTCCTGATTAATCAAATTCCCTAACTTTACCCTGACTAATTTTATCAATAAAAACAAATTCTTCCAGACGCTGGGCCACTGAAGATAACAAAAATAAGTATGGAGTACAACATTTGTTTAATGTAACAAGTTTATTAAATTTTCCTCTGTAAACTCTATTATATTAAAATAAATTAATAATACAATAATAAATAATAAAAATAAGTTTATTAGAATTTAGGATTTATTTCCAGAGCATCACGACATTAGGATCTCGTTCGACCAAATCTTCGACTTGTGCAACACTTTGTCCAGTACTGCAACAAATTTCATCGAGATTATAGGTGCCAGTAAAATATTTATAAACTGCATTACATTTTCCTTCTTCACTTGAACTTTCTGGTAGTCGAATCGGATACTAAAATTATTAACTTATTAGTTTTCTTTTTTTTAGATTTCTATCACATTTAAAATTGGTTTAAATAAGTACCTTATAAACTCTGCGAATCAGGCCTTCAATTAATCCAAATTGAACGAGTCTTCTTTCATTAATTCTCAAACTTTGAGGGTTCAATCTCTGACATAAATCTCTCATACTACTTCCGTGTGTCATACTTGAATAAGTTCGATAAATATCTCGAAGATGTGCAGGTTGCCTTGCTAAAAATTAATTTATATTCATATAATCATATATAATGATATATGAGGTCTGTCCGGAAAGTATCCGACCTTGCGGTCTATCAGGAGTATAAGTTAAGGCTCTTAAAACGACTCGGGGATTCGCCAGATCCATAAAACGTCTATAAAAATAAATTCTTTAATTTATTATTTTAACCACATAATCTAAAGGCAATTATACCAGCCGGAACAGAGAGATTTTTTCGAGAAATCTTCTTGTTTTTTTTTTGTAATTGAAAATTGAGTCTCGGTCCAGTTTCAAATCGCATAATATGGCCAGTGGCGTGTCTTCGTCGCTTAGAGTAATATATAATATGATAAAATAATACAAATAAATTATATATAATGATAATTTTTCGAAAATATATATAATATCCTCCTTTTGTGCTGGTTTTCGTAACTTACCATCAAAATTGAGTGAGAGCGGGGCTAAGTTTGCCCAATTTTTGCATCGTCAATTTTGAATAACAAAATGAAGTTATGAAAAAAGGCACCGATCCAGCTTGAAGAGTGATATTTTAACCACAATTTTATCCATAGATGCGATCGCCTATGAGCAACAGTTTAGTTGATATTTGATTAAATTAACGCTAACTCCAAAGACGTCCAAAAAAGAAGGCGTGGGGCTAAGCGCGCATCTTTGGATTTCTCAAACGAATTTTTTAAATTTAATAAAAATACTCAAATTTTATTTTGAGGGCAAGATAATTTTCTAAAAATGCAATAGTTAAACTTTCAACCAAATAGTTGAATTTTCAACTCCAACATTTTTTACATTCTCATCCAGAGAAGGTGTTAGATTTGTGTAAAATTTGCCCCCCCCCCCCCCGGTTTTTGTCAAATGTCCACGTTTTGAGACCCCCTGAACCCAAAAAACAGGTTTTTACGAATGATACCCCATTTTTTCCGGTCTCACCCCTAAAATTTCTATTTTCGTTTGAATATAACAAAATATTATTTATTGAACAAAGTTTCAAGAAAATTTGTTTCAAAGTTTCTTTATCGCGAAATATTAAAATAATATGTTTTGTTTTTTATTCATACAGTTATAGTTTTTGAACTTTAAGATTAGACAGAAATTATAAAAATCTGGTTCTAAAGTGTAAGGGCAGTCTTCACCCCTTAAATGGCTGAATTCGAACTTCAAGATTGGACAGAAATTTAAAAAATCTAGTTTCAAAGAGATTTTGAAAATACCTATTTTTATTGATGAACTTTGAGGGTGCTTTTCATTCCTTAAATGGATGAATTCAAACATGGTTAGTAAATGCAGGAGCGTCTTTGTGCAAGGATTACGTTAACGGGATCGTCCATATATTACGTAAGCCGTTTTTCTTTTGTTTATATCGTGTCCTTCTCAACTTCACAGAAATTTTGTTCTCTTCTTTATTTAAACAAAAGAAAAGCGGCTCACGTAATATATGGACGATCCCTAACTTTTGTTTAATTGAAAAATTTTTATTCATTCTTGAGAAATTAAAGAGAAACTGTTTTTTGGTTGTTAAGTGTAAGGGCGGTTATCACCCCTTTAATGGCCCAATGCGAACACAGTCGTTACCATGCAAATTTTTTTTTCAGTATAATATAAGATTCTTAAGCTTTGGTCAATTAATAATATTTCGTTATATTGAAATAAAACAGATATTTGGGGGATGAGACTTCTACAAGCAAATGTGATTTTCCATATCAACGAAAAGCATTAAATTAACTGTAGGGGTAACTCAACCCTCACAATGATTTTTTTTCAAATAAATGTTCTGTATGAAAAAAATGTCAAAAAATCGCATTAGCCCTTTATAAAATAAGGGTTGCAACACCTCGGCATAAAAAATATGTCCCAACGAGCGTCTTATTGTAAGAAATATCCTGACGTTTGTTTGGTAAAAAAATTCCGATTAGTTTTTGCGATATCAAAGAAAAACTGTATTTTGCGGTAAACTTTAGCCTTGTTTTGCGCCCCTTGAATCAACGAACTAGCACGTAACAAAAAGCATGTGTGCACTATATTTTCATGTACTACAAGATGTTACAGAATGAAGAAAATCGGTAAAGTATATCCCGGGTACTTTCCTTGTAAGTCAGTCCTATTGAAGCGAATTATGAATTTTGAAACGTGGTTGCAACTTTTCTCTATCCTCGAGGAACTGACACCGAGCCAAACTGAGGATCATCCAGAGGAGCATGAATCCAATTTGATTCTTAATATCTAACAAATCCGCCCGGTATGTTCAACCATAACTCAATTCGTGTGAAACCTCTGGCTTCTTATTAACCTGTCTCTCGAAAGTGCCAACCCAATTTTAGTTTGCTCTGAAAGTCAAACTCATTGTCTATGCCCTAAAACAAATTGTTAGTAGAGCAAGATTCTTGTCAACAGTTACCAATGAGCTTACTAATCAATGTTGCTTGTGCATCTAGTCACATTTTGTGAAATTTTAGGTCCCTCACAGTCAAATTTATTGATTCATATTATTAGTGGCACAAGATTATTGTCATTAGTTACCTATGAGCTTACTAAACCATATTTTGTATAAGTCTAGTTAAATTTTGTGAAGTTTAGTCGACCATGTACATATATTGCACTTTTTCTTGATGCACTTCAAAACTGAATCACGAATATCTCAGTTACCCCCTGAAATTGTCGCAATTCTATCCTGGATAGAAAGTTTGATGACCGCCTTACTGAAGAATGTAATTTTTAAATCAAATTCAAAATCGGTAATCTTGAAACAACTAGATACGAAATTTGAACCACAAGTTTTAATCATCAACCGCGATAATGTAACCTCAACATTCTAATTTGCAATTTTGACTTCAGATTCTTGAACGGAAACTGCAAAAAACACTAAATACGGAGTTTCATGAATTAAAAAAAAAAAAATATAATTTTCAACCGCCATATTCGATCAGCGATATTGGATTTTATAATGAGTACCTCGAAATACTGTACAGTAGGGTTGACATCACTTATATCATCAGCTAATTCACCCATTACTCTTTGAACGTTTTGGAGAAGTTGATCAGTAATTTTTGTATCAAAACTTAATACCTATAATATATAAAACATAAAACAAAATAATTTTTTTTCTTTGCTAACTAATCTTGTACAGCGATAACTACAGTGCACTTACTGTCATGTAATTCATTTTAGATTTCAAAAGCAAAATTGGATATGCTTTATTTCGAATCCGAAATTTGCCCTGAAATTTTTAAATTCGATGAAATCCGAACAATTTAACTGAATCTTTGCATGGTTGCTGCAGAATCCCAATTTCGAAATTCCCCGACTTTTCCCAGACCAATTGTTTATTTTTCCCGTCCGTTCTACATTTTCCTTACATATCAAACAGCCGATTTGAAATTCCCGGGGTTTTCCCGGTTTCTTCCCAACCACACTTTTTTCCCCCGACCAATTTAAACATGTATTTTTTTGATTAAAAAATGTCTTCTTAATTTAAATTAAATCTAATATCAGACTTCACAGCCCAAAATGCTTTCAAATCAGTGGAAATAGGGTGATTTGTTACAAATCTAGGAGAAAAAATTCATTCGAATAAAATTAGTTTACGCACCACATTCTTAAGATTTCAAGTCGAAATATGTAGCATTTTTCACAAAATAGTTTAATTTTGAACCACAAAATATTAATCTTCTACCAAAAGTGATGAACTTTGGCCACAAAAAGACATATTCTCAATAAAACAGTTGAATTTTGAAGCTAAAAATCTTATATTTTTCAACAAATTTGACAACCAAATAGTTGAACTTTCAAGCAAAAGAGACGAATTTTCAACAAAAAAGTTGAATTTTTAACCAAATAAGTAAATCTTCCTCCTGCGAATAAGAATTTTTAAACCAAGAAGACGAATGTTCAACATAAAAGTAAAATTTTCAATCAAGAAAGATTTTATTATCTACCATCCAGTTGAAATTTGAAGCCCAAAATACGAATTTTCAACAAAAAAGGTAATTTTCAACAAAATGGTTCAATAAAAATAAAACTGAAAATGCATTTTTTTTACAAAAGAATTAAATTTTCAAGCAACAGAGACGCATTCCGAACGAAAAACATAATATATTTTATAACCAAAAGATAAATTTCAACTCTCCACTAAACATTGTTTCATTTCCTTATTAGAGATATTTGTTGTAAAATATATCTGTTGAGTAACAATGATCTTTGTATAAAATTTATTTAAAATATATATATTTGATTTTTATTATTATTTTCCTACAGATGAGATGTCTTCGAATTTTTCCAAATATTTTTCCAACGTCGTGAAATTTGTATTATATTAGACTTTATTTAAACTTGAAGAGAACATGTAAATTTGCAGGAACTTCAGTGAAAGTAACGTTACGAACACTAAAAAATATTATCGAAAAATACATTTTGTTCTGTAATTGTTTTCTCTAATTGTTGTGGAAAAGTTACACGTTTCTTCAAAATTGATAGTGATTACTGAAGGAATTTTACCATAACTATATTAAATTTGCAATAAACATCTAATTTTCCCACAGAGATGGCTGGTATTTTTATGTCCTATGATTGCTGTGGGAAAATGATATGAAACTTTTTACAATGACTTTATAAGTTTTAAAATCAATTTCATATTTCAGACTTATTCACATCCTCTCCTATATTCCCCTCTTTTCCGCATCTTAAAATGAACCTTCTTCCTTTTCCCCCTGTTTTCAAGAAATTTCCACTTTTTCCCCCTTTTCTCGCTTATTCGCTTAAATATGAACTGAATTAATAGAACACAATAATAAAACCCAACCATTTTGGTTGAAAAGTCTACTGTTATATTTCTTTTTGGGCGTTTATCTCGATAGATTAAAACTTCTACTATTTGGTTAAGAATTAAATTATTTTGTTAAAAATGCAAATGGGGCATAATTTCTCAAGTGTACCCACCTCCAAAATGAAAGTTGTCCGATCGGGCTAAGAATTGGCCTAATTGTAGTATATATATATATATATATATATAATATATACATATTAAGGAATACAAATTTCAGGAAATTTAGATTGTAAGGTTTAAGATTTTAAATTAAAATTAAAGTTTGATTTAAATTTACGACTTGAAAAAATGAATTATATCAAATTACACAGTAAAAATTGAATCGCTTGAACTTTCAGAAGTGTAGAATCTAGAGACTTTCAATCTACATGAGTATGATCTCAATTGATAGGTCTTATAAATTCAAATGACATTCTACGTGTTGTAGAATTTACATGTTTTCATCCCTGCTAATTGCTACTATTCTGCAATTAATATAAATTTAATGTAACAGATAGACTAATGGACTTAATGTACCGTTCAAGCATCTGACCTTTATAAATAATAAATTGTTATTGAGTGATAATTATGTTCGAAATATAATACAAATCAACCATCTCTCAACATTGCAAGCTCATGCCTTTAACACTGCTTCCAACTTTATTCTTAAATTATATCAATGGCAGATTTTAATTTTAAATTTATACAAGCTAGGTTGATGAGAAGTGTAAATGCGCTTGAATGTCAGTGTAAATAAAACCGGTGATGCTATAAGGAATTTGAGCTAAAAGTTGAAATTATGATTGCGAATAAAATGTTTTTTTTTTTTTTAATAGAAACATTCGTTGTATTTTTCGACATTACTGTTCATTTTCTCAAATATAAAATATCTGCCACTTTTAACGCTCAAGTTAATACTTATGGCAAATTGAATCTTTAATTTATTTACTATCTATATCAATTCAGCAGACTTGGAGTTTTCAAATCCAACTATAAAATTTTTTCGATCCCAGTATGAAGAACAAACTTATTTTAGATAAAACATACGCTCGGTTATATGATAAATTAAAAAACAGCAGATTCAGAGCGTTAATGAACCTTTAATAGTCAATTTTCACAAAATAAACGAACATTACTAACACACTGCGGGTCCTCTTCAAGGTACATAACCTAATTCAAATTTAAAATATTAAAATAAAAATGTTCGAGAAGTTTATTGATATTGAAATATAACTTTTTACCTGTAGTAGTATGAAAATAATTATGTAAACATTGAACATGGTCCAATTTGATAAAAGTATCATTTTTACATTCTCCTTCATGAGAGTGTAATGTATTCGTCCAAATTTACGATCTCTGGTTTTTAACGGATCTTTACGTTTTGGCACTCACAGATTCCAAAAATCATCAAATTTTGTCGGTGTCTGTCTGTCTGTATGTCTGTATATATGGTTACCTGAATGTTGTAGCCACGCTAACTTTTGAAGGATTTGTCGAATCAAGTCAGCCTTTGATAAACTTCTTAAGGGTCCCAAAATAAAGGTCAAGTTTTTTTAACCAAATATTTCTGACCAAAATTCAAAAAGTGAGCACATTTTGAAAATTTTTGAGACCACTTTTTTTAAAATTTGAAAATTCTATGTACGGTTATTAGTAGTACTCCAAGAGCAAGCAATTATCTCAGTGAAATTCTTCGATAAAATTAAAATTATCAGAGTTATAGCATTTTCAAAATCTCAAAAAAGAAAAGAAAATTAATATTCTAAGCCGAACAACGCATGATATAAAAAAAAGTCAAGAACAGAAAAACGTTTCTTTTTGAGAGCCCTATAAGATTATCATAACAATTTTTCAAATTTGTTGGAAAAATCGAAAATTCAAATTTTGATCGCACAAAAAAAATGAAAAATTCCATTTTGCGGTCAAACTATGCAAGACACAAAAAAAGATGAAGATACAAAACTCGTGCAACCAAGAAAGGTCTACAAATTTATTATGAATCACTTTTTGATAGGACGCGTAGCTGTTGTTTTATTCGTGAAAAATAACACTTAAAACAAAAAAATTTGGTTTTGGAAGACGATACAAGGAAAGAAAGAAAAATAATATGCAAAATTGTTCATTCAAAGTGGATGTACAAACTTGTTATTTATAATTTTCAGAAAGGGCGAGTATATTTTTCAATCGTGAAAAATAAGCATAAAAATAAAAAAATTAAATGATCCACGCATGATCTGCCTGGCATATATCCACTTTCGACCTCATGATGCAACCGAATTTGTTAAGGTATCGCAGATTGTTCTACAGGAAGATGTAACAAGTCCTTTCTTATTTTCTTTATACACTTGTGACTTTGAAGCTTTTTTAGTGATTTGAGGATGTCGAGGTCCCTCTGTAAATAGTGTACTACAAATTTTATTGTTAGCAAACGCGGACCACTTGGTGTGAATCATAGTATTTCTTGTCAGTTTATTGATGTGACGGGAATATTTGTCAGTTTAGCAAATGCGGCTGCGGATGCTACATTAAAAATCATAAACCATTTAAAAAATTACTCTTGTTCAACCTATATTAAATAGTTTCACAGCTAAGTTAATAGTTCAATATTATACCGGGTCTAAGTATAGGGCCAGGCGTCTCATGGGTCACTGGAGAGTAGGGTGCTCCAAAAATGCATTGAAAATTTTTTTCTCACATTTTCATTCAGAGCGCCTGGAAATTTATTTGAATTCACACAAAAATAAAACCTTTATTTATTTATTTTTTTTTTATGAAAAAATTATGTTGAGAGTTGGTGCAAGCCGCGTGAATTCCGTGATAACACGTATTCCATTAAGAAAAAAAGATGTTTTTGTAAATTTTATTCAGAATCGTCAAAATTAGCTGAATCGAGCTGAAACTCAACATTTCTTTTTAGCCAAAGAATACGAATGAAATATAACTTTTTGAATATCACTCCATCAGTCGATTTTATAGTGTCCCCAAAAACCCCATAAGTGAAAGAATGGGTTTTGCGCGTTTTCATCCTTAATTATGATTTTCCCACCATTTCTGTAATACAAAATGTTTCCAACACGTACAATCATACTTTATACTTATAGTAAGTGGTTCACATACATTTTTTTAACTATTTATTGTTGCTTTTAGCAATTTTCTCTCAGAATAGAGACAGAAAGTCACGGTTTTTTCAAAAAATTTCTACTTTTTTGTCCAATGTTCAATAGGAGTGTGGTAATAGTTTATTGATGTCAACGAACGTAATTGTTTAAACAATTTATTGTTATTTCTTATAATATCACTTTTTACTTGGAGTGAGTTCATATTTCATTTAATGTAGCAAAAATAATTGTTTAAACAAAATATTATTGTTTGTAGCTGTCTTCTTCTAGATTAATACTAGGTAGTTGCGGTTTTTTTTTCTAAATTTTTTAACTTCTTATCTACTTTACATTCAGGGAGGTAATAATTGATGCACGTCAACAAAAATAGTTGTTTAAATAATTAATTATTGTTTGCAACTCTATTCCTAGATAACTGTTAGAAAGTGACGGTTTATTTTATTATTCCACTCTCTGCTTTCTTCTCTTTTTTAAGATAGTTTTATTGTTAGAATTTATTTTTTTAAACATTTTGAGAAGAGTCAAAATAATTTACTGAAAAAAGTACCACACTATTTAAAAAATGATTCTTCTGAAGGTGCACTTATTATTTGTTTATAACTAAAAATTCAAAGCAAAACTAAAGATTTCAGAAAAAAACCACTTTCCAGCATTACACACTCAACAAGTAAATTGTTGACAAAATAAAGGTACTATCTAACGTTAGGAGAAGCCTAGGGCGGGGGGAGAGGTGGGTCAGAGAAAATCAACAGTTTTTGTCTGACCCATCTCGACTCTTCCAAGACACCCCAGTTACTGTCGTCCAACCGCCCACACGAGAGGAAGGCAAGATATTTTGGAGAGAAGTCTGCGAAGTCCAGAATCCACCTGAAGAGGAATGCCCACCTATCACTACCGAGGATGTGCAAAAAGTATTAAGAGGCATGAAGAACTATTCCGCTTCAGTACCAAATGGTAAAGGCACAATGCTGCACCAAGAGTGCTTTATTATCATGTCTGTCACTCTTACGAGACTAGCACAATTACCGCTTCGCTGAACGCTTCTAGGGAAATGCAGTTCATTGTCGAAAATGAGAAGTGCCGTATATACTAGAACTTCATATTCTCGAAAATTGCTTCTGTTGCGCACTCGAAGCCATCCACCAACTGACATGACCCCATTATTTGCAGGCCTGTGTTATCGTAGAATTTACAAGTTGATCAATTAAGACGTTTAATTTTTCATGAAGACGATGTTATAATAAAGAAGTAACGTCAGAATCGTGTAGAAAATCCTCAAAAACATAAATAATAACCTATCAGTGCAATACTAGATAAGAATTTTCAACGAGGAGAAACGAACGTTAAAAAATTTGCTTTAACTGCATGTGAAAAACCACATAAGTATGGTTAAAATTCAAAACTTTGCAGAGTTGGTGTGCAAAAATATCGAAAGTGTTGGGGCTAATATGGGTCGAACTTTGTTTTAGTACCTCAAGGAATCTTTTTCGACCGGTTATAAGCCTCCGGGTGCTGAACACCTGAAGACCTTCCCTTGTTAGTCAATATTTTGATTTTGAACTCTTGCCTGCCGATTGAACGGCACTGAAACGGCACTGCCCAGTGCCGTTTCAGTGCTGCTCGTTTAAAGCCACTCAGCTTCCAGATTTAAATGCCTGCAGAAGTTCCCTTTATACCTGCGGCTAGCACTAGGCTACCAAGTAGACCAGCTGAAAGGGAATAAAAATTAGAAATTAAAATTTTTTAAATTTTTAAATTACCGCCGCGAAAGTTAGAAATTCAGAATCTGCGGGTTTCGACAATTTCAGATATCTAACTTTTTTTTAGAACTTTAAAATTGGAATGAATATAATCTATCTCGTAAATGGAATGAGATACGCTAAAATAACCAACGTTTTTGAACTCAACTCCAGGATAGTATATTAGTATATAATTTATAATTATAAAATATATATAATGAGAACATTCACTAAAAAAAGTGTTAATAATTTGCAGAAAATTTAAAAAAGGGATTCGATTAGTGGCAGCCAACTACTGTAAATCACTCTGCCTGCCCGGTACGTGACGAATACAATAGGACCATTATATGACCGTCGCATCACTCTCAGTGCCGTTTAGGTGCCGAAATCAGCACAAACAGGCACTCAAACGGCACTGGCGACTCAGTGCCGTTTCAGTGCCGTTTCATCGGAATTTAGAGTTCCTTTTACTGTGAAATTGGCTGTATTGAAATATTGTAATTTCTTTCTATCAAAAGCAAAATTTACAAAATTATGTGACGAACGGGAAATTCTTCTCTTCATATAACTTCGTTTTAGCCACTGCTCGGCTTTACACTGATGAGCGGAAGGTTAGTTTCATGCGCGTAGAACGATTGGGGGGAGAGAAACTTTCGCCTCGGAAAGCACGTGAAAGAAGGGTTGCCAACTTATGAAATTCATGTTCTCCAGCTGATGGAAACTGTCGGTAACGTAGGTCATCAAAGGTAATGATGCCCAGTTACCGACAGCTTCCATCAGCTGGAGTACATGAATGTTATAAGTTGGCCACCGGCTCTCCGAGGTGAAAGTTTCTCTCCCACCAACTACGCGCGTGAAACTAACCTTCCGCTCGTCGGTGTACAGCCGACCATTGTTATGTTTGGTATTTTTACAGTTTACTGAGGAACAATTTCCAGTTCACCATTACAGATAAATCATATTGATAGGCTGTAATGTATTCAAGACACAAACATATATAATTCAGTTCGATAATGAGGGTTGTTCCTAATGATTTTACCTGCTTTACCTCGAAAACAGGGCTACTTCATGAGAGACCGAGCGCGTAGCGCGAGGTAAATACATTATCGATCGCGAAGCGCGAGAAGCAACAGTCGCGCGCCCCAGGCGCGCTCAAACTTGCAAGCGAAGCGACGATGCAAACATCACACTGATCCTTTTTAGGCTGAAAAAAGCTTAAATTATGTTCAGTATTGAATACTTCTCTGTATTGGCGTTTGGTTGCACATGGATCGTCTGTTGCTTTTCTCGTACTTTTATATTTTTTGTACATCTCAGATAGGGAAAGATCTCCTTCAAGATAATCCTTGTCACTGTCTTTTTTTCGAGTAGTGCGATGGAACTTTTTCAAAACTATCAATATGATCCCTTATAAATAATTTTATTAGTTCTGATTATAATTAATAAAAGAAACAAAATAAATATGTAAACTGTTGCAATTATAATAATACGTTAAAATTTACGTTAAATGGTTGCTATGTAAGGCACTGGTTCCATATATAATTCGGCTTTCGGCAATTGACTTTTAGAATAAAATAAAGAAAACTGACCTAATATTTGGGGTTGTACGTTGTCCTGGGGTTAATGTTACATACAGAAAATCCCCCTCATGTTAGAGAAATTAATATTTCGGATGAAAATATTAATTTTATGAAATGGAGGAATGCTTGGATATGCTCCGAGAGTAGGGTACTATATTAGACAGGAATATGTAACCGCCATATTGTTTCCTGGACAGTTTTCGGGAAACAATACAATAAGCATGTCCTGTATTTTTAGTTAGAATTAAGTTTATAATATTATAAAAACGGTCTGCTGTAGTGCTCTATCTTGTAAAAACAGAAGCGAAGATGGATTTAAACTTTATCGTTTTCCACTAGAACAAAGAGAAAGACTGTCAATATGGATTCTAAATTCTTGACGCGACCAATGGGAACCGAATTGTAATTCAAAATTATGCGGAGTAAGTACTCATATTTATGACTGAAACAATATAGTTTAAATATCTGGGGTCTGAAGCTTATAGTGATATGTCATTAAATTGCCTGTGATAATTTTGTTTATATGTTTCAGCGAAATAAGATCCAGAAGAAAGTAAGGTTAGAAACCCGTATTTTTTTTTGATAATTTAATGCAAACATATATTTTTTACTATGCGTAAGTAGAATAATCTGCCATTCTTTCTTTTCAATTAATTCATTATATTATAAAGTTTAAAAACATTTATCTTCCAAATAATATTATTATCTTGAAATATTACAGCTAACTTTACTTCAATTTTTTTACACATTACTATTTAATTAGGTTCTAGACCAAAATACATCTCTTCAAAATTCGATATCAAGTTAGCGATTTTGAATTTCGCGGGGAACCAAGATGGCAGGTTGCATATTCCCATCTAATACAGTAAAAACTCTCCTATTCCCCTGGCCTTGAAACGAATCGATTGAAAACGATTCTTTTATTCCCTAGCTGGAGGGGGCCCCATCCTCACCGCGAGTGGACAGTTTATTTTTATTAGCGACGTTCATTGGCTGCCCCGTTCTTGTATCAATGCGCCACCCGTCGCTACTTTTTCAGCCAGAAAGCGCGGATGGTTTAAAATCAATAATAAATACTATCAATAATAATACAAATAAATACACCCGACATTCCTACAACTGCTGGCCCTCGCAGTTTCTCAGCTCAAGGGATGAGAGACGGTTGCAACTCTGGCGTCGGAAGAGTTGCTGTGTACGAGTACTAAGTCAAATATATTGCGCAATATTATCGAAACAGTTCAGGCGGCCCCGACTGTTTGTTTACATTTCGATTTCCCCGAGTTAGGTACAAGGCTATTGCAGTGAGTGTTTTTAATTTTTTCTTGTCGTTGTACTTTTAAAAAATGGAGATCGAGAAGGAAGGTAAGGTGAAAGTTTCAGAGTTTATTATTTAAGGGAATAGCTTACATGTAGTTTACATAGTTGAATTGTTAGTATGTATTATGTTTCAAAATATAACAGACGTTCTCTGAATAAAAAAAAGGGTTTTTAAGTTGAAGCGTTGTCTAGAAAATTAATAAAACAATATTTAAATAAAACTTTTAAAACTTTTTTCGAATACCATAAAAAATACAGAAGAATACAATGAATAATATAACATAAAACTTTCAAATAACTATGTATTTTTTAAAAGGTTTTGAACACTGCAATTCGAGTTGAAATTAAAGTTTGTTTCAAGAAAAAATAAAAGAACAACAAAATTCTTTAATAAGGCTTTTAATGGCTTCCCCAAGAATACAATTTGACAATATATCAAGTCATGTATAAGAAAAAGTTTAATAGATCAAACAGATTCCCCTGATTAAGAATATCTTGGTTTTTTTTTCAAAATCCTGGTCAGTTTTTGTTTAAACAATTTTTTTTACAATTTTCTTATATATTAACACAAAAAAACTTGAAAGCTTGATAATACGAACAAATACGAGTACAGGCGCGATTACCGAGTACCGGACTACCGGGTTACCGGGTACGATTTGAAAGAAGGTTCGTCACAAGTACTTTACGCAGTACGTTAGTGAAGGTCGTGTTGTTAAAGTTAAATGCAATTTTTACACGTGGACGAATCAAAAAAATACGACGAGAATGATTCTTCATATAAAAGATTTATGCAAAAAGTACCCGGCAGTTGTTAAACAAGAAATTTCAGAAACGTGTACTCCTAATCCTAATCCATAGCTGATCTTTCTTATCCAAATATGTAGTTCTATATCAAATATTTATTTAGAATGTTGAGAGATATAGCACTGATAAAAATTAAAGCATGTGTTTGAAAGAAAACGATTTATAAAAGTAAACCTGATAGTTCAATGAAATAGCTGGATGTTATTTTATTCATTTCCATTCTAAGTTTCTACATTTTTAATGAAATCGTTTTTAAAATGAAACGTTCTAAAAACTAACGATGTATTAAATACGAAATTTATTTTCATTTTATTGAAATCAAATTTCAAATTTTTTAAATAAAATATTTCGAAAATTACTTGTTATTAACAATTAACACGTGATTTATGAATTTAAATTAGTTGAAATGATTTGCTTTGAAACACAAAGGATACTATTAAATGTTTATACTTAATACTTATTAGTATTTTTTATATTTTGAATTTTCCCGCCCTAACGTTTGAAACTTTGGAAACTCGAAACGTTTCCAAAGTTTCATGAAACTTTACAACCCCAATCGGCAATCTCCCACCTCATATCTGCGAATACACTGAATAAAAGCTTCCTGCAGTGGACTCCGATGCTGTTTCGAAGAGCGAAAATCGAACGAACCTCTCTTTCTATCTCCACACGTTGAAAAAGAGGTCCGTTCAATTTTCGACTTTCGACACGGTATCGAAGTCCCACTGCTGAGATTTGACTGTGGTCCACAGGTGGAGCTGATTGTTCGCGAGGCCTAAATTGAAAAAAATGCGTAGCGAAAAACGTTAAAATTCAATTTTCTCCAAATAAAAACTCTTTGATCAATTTTTTTTACGAGAAAATAATCTAGAAAGTTTTAAATACAGTAAAGTCTCCATTATTTCAAGCCCTCCGTATACGGTTATTTCAAATTGCGCAGTTCCGCCAACTCTCACCACGGTCCCTGTACACTCTCCTCCGCGTCTTTGACTGACCAATAAAAAAAGAGGCCCGAAGAGCGCCCTCGTTGGGTTAAATTTAGAATTTTATAATGACGTCATGAGAAAGCAGACTTTTTCGAGAAAATATTCTAAACGTAAGTCATAAATGAACAAAAAGTATTATTTCTGAAGTGTAGAATGTATTTTCTCAGTCACGTTCCATTCTTTTGTCGACTGACGACCTTTCAGTTTCACTAAATAAAATAAAATATCCTAAATTTCAGGCTAGTAGCAACTCAAATTAGTAACCTCAAATTTCGGAAAGTTGCTTGTATTTCGTGACACTGAAAGGTGGCCACTCGAGAAAAGAATGGGACAGGATTGAGAAAAAAGATGTAACACTTGAGAAATATTACTATTCAGACCTTTGCCACTTACCGTCACCTTTAGAAATTTTCTCCAAAAACTCGTGTGCAGTTCCAGTCCTTGCTTACGGCTGAGCTTTTCATCTAGAAATATTTGAGTCGCTTTTTGATTCTATTATATTGATTTTCAGTTGGAAACTTGTACTATTTTCAGGAAATTTTACATTTTTCACGTCATTCGTCAAGAAAAACACTAACCCACGGCCCGCGACATTTTCAACTGCGCAAATCGGGTCCGTCTGAAACGTTTCCAATTGGAATACATGATATCGCGCAATCTCCGCATGTGAGTAACTGTGTCTTTGTTCCTACGCTGCTGTTGTTTTTCACGCAAGAGTTGCAACCGTCCCTCGCCCCTTGGGTTCGTTCAGGTTTCTCACCAAGTGCACTCGGAGCCGTTCAGCGGCGCTAGCTGAGTGGGCGGATCCACCCGAGTGAACCGATATCGAGTGACACCATGCCTACGTGTCACTTTGCCATTCAGATGGTCACCGTGCCGAGTTATTCTGACAGTGTTTCCAGCAACGTTATGACCCTTGAAAGAATGGGTCCTCTCTTTCATCTGATTTCAAGAAAATTAAAACTTTAAAAGAAAAATGGCATTCAAAAAGAAAAAGGACTTTCACCCCGAGCTTGGAAGAGCTTAAGAGAAGTAAGTCTTTTTTTTAAAGTAATACGCATTTGAGAACTAGATAAAGACAAAACCAAAATATAATGAAAGGATATTTATATTTTCCTTTGAGTAATTGTACAGGATGGGTTAATCAAAGTTAATCTCAAAGCTGATTATATAACACAGGCCCACAGGGGGAAAAAATGTCATCAAATTGTATAGAACTAGTCATATTGTAGAGGATACGCCGTAAAGTGCCAAATTTACTGGAAAAATTTGAATTTTTACATTTTTTACAAGTTCACTAAAATTTCATTGATCAAAAATGTCGTGTTTTGAAACTTTCAAAGTGAAAGTTTGCGATTGAAACTTCTAACGGTACATTGGTAATGGAACCTGATAAGAGAGTTAACTTACACGCGTTTTCAAATAATACGATTATTGAATTAATTAATTTCGGGCAAAAAATCTCACCGAAGGTAACCTTTTCATTAAATAAGTAACTTCGTAGTAACTGTGGAACAAAAAAGTAACTAAGTTACTAACAAGTAACCCGTTCCGAGCCCTGATAATATATATATATATATATATATGTATATGTATATATAATGTGCATGAGTCATAAAGAAATAAATTGGTTTGAATAATATCACATTTTGAAGAAAATTTTTTTTATTTAAAGTACATATTACATCCAATTCTTTGGTATATAATTATAACCATCGGCGATCTTATTGATAGTGGTTACAAGTAAACTGTAATCAACGTCGGTTATGTCCAGAATAACGTACGAATAACAATCATCGCTGAATACTTTGTACGTTTGAAGGTGTTTTATAAAGAAGCAGTCGTGTGACGCTTTTTAACAACAAGTGTAAACGAATCATTTGAGATCAATATAGTTTGGACTAAATGGAAATCCGGTCCATTTTCATTAAATTGAACAAGCACACTGTTACGCTTTATTTTGTAACTATTTAATTCCAACCAGTTGGTCACGTCAATATTTGAAGTCGAATGCAGTAACAGTAAGTGCAGAAAATTGTCTACATCATTTAGATCTGGCATTTTTACAAGTTTAATTGGTCCATGTATCAATGTAGCGCGGATTCCCTCTGCATTAACTGCGTTTTTATGACAATTGTACGGCAAATATTTCTGCGACAAATCGACACATGGAAAGTGACTTTTCCTTCGCGATGTTTACCCTCTAAACATATACGACTGATTAAAGCAAGAGGGCCGACTGCTTTTATTATTCGAAAATAGTAAATTAAGAAGTGATTTTTCGGCTTCATGTGATTTGTATATAAAGTTGAGAGTTGAAACAAATATTCAGTGACATCTGCGTCCAGCTATTTGTATGTTGTATCGTGTATAACTTTGCTAAAAACAATCTCCACAATTTGTTTCAATTTTATGAGCAATTGCCAATAAATATTGTCTTCTGGCACGAAGGGTCATATGAGAAGGAATATACATCAAAACAAATACATCATTTCCGAAGCTGATATTGTAAGACAACCAGTTTCTATCTGTGCCTCGGAAATAGGCCTGGGCTTATTGGCGTAATCGTTATCTCAATATTCAAAACCAGCTAAGCGAAGGTTTAAATCTTCCAGCGTGAAAAATTTTGCCTGCTAAATTAAATTATTCAATACAACAGCGACATCGTAACGCAAAATTCCTTCTTGAATATCGTGTTGAGGATCCACAGATAATTTACTCGTAGGATGTAAGTTTGTGATCCGATTCAATACACAAGGTTCCTTAATACCAGAAGCAGAATCATACTTTTTTGCCAAAAGCGTTTCATAATTTTCCAGATTTCGGAGAATACATTCACGTTCATTGAAGATTCCTTTTGTATACTTTCAATTGTGGTTTTCATTTGTGAAATACTTGCGAATTATATTGAAAATCGCATCCACGCATCTGTATTTGTTTGTAAGCATGGAAGTGTATATTAAAGGGCACTCCTTTAAAGGTGTGATAAATTTTGAATCGAATGGACATGCAACTTGGTTACCCAGGCTAAAAAAATGTTTCGTTTGCAGAGTTTTTAAATTTTCTTGAGTTTCAATTTTTTTTCTCCTGCAGGTCAAAACATTCTTTGTGGTTTTTATTTTTATTTTCATCAACCATTTTCAAAGGAATCATTTCTGTTTAATTCACCCCTGTTTTTAGATAAAATTTTCAATAGCTTTGTAAATGAGAGAAGACTTTTTTGCGTACATGAAAGCTTTATAATGAAAAAATGCAGTAGTGTATCAATCGCTAAAGCCCCGTAATTGATATTGGAAACATAGTTGATCTCTAAAATAGTGATTTTGATATTTAATAAAAGTATATTTGAGAATTTTCTGTAGTTCTAATTTCAAGTCCTATTTCTTCTTTTTCTTCGGGTAACATATAAATTGAAACTCAAAAAAAATTCAAAACTCTGTGAATAAGAAATTTTTTTTACTTCTTTTAGCGCTTCCGAATTACAGATTCTTTATTTTTCACCCACCCTACTGTATGTAGAAATGTGTTAATAAAGTTTTATATGCACATATATAGTTACTTCTTTTTTAAAGAATTTTTTTCCCTGCTTGCATTAAAGTCTACTATTTTTTCTTTGTTTTGGCATTAAGTTAGATGATTTGGAAATTCAATTACTTGGTTAAAAATGTAATGATTTTATTGAAAATTTAATTATTAAAAAAAGTCATATTTTGTTATGAGTTCAACAACTGGGTCAGAATTTGAACTACTTTGTTAAAATTAGCTTTCTAGGTTGAGGATTCATCTCCTTCATTGAAAATTAAATAATTATTTTCTGGAAAATTCGTTTCTTTTTCGGTGAAAAGTTAATGTTTTGTTACTGAGAATATTACTATTTTATTCTTGGTTGAGAAATCATATTCTTAGATTAGAAATTCAAATGATTAGTCAAAATTTTATTAATTATTTTATTTGAAATTTCAATTATTTGGTTGAAAACTCATGTACTTTGTTGAAAATTTATCTTTCTGGTAAAAAATTAATCTTCCTAGTTGAAAACTCATCTAGTTGCTTGAAAATTCAACTATTTGACTGGATGTTCAACTTTATTTTCGGAAATTCATTTTTTCTGAAGTCCATAATTTGTATTGATGATTCATTTCTTAGGTTGAAAAAAATTAACTGCTTCTTAGAAAAATTCTTTCTTGGTTTAGAATTAATTTTTGAATCTCAAAACGTGACTATTTTATTTAAGTTTAAAAATAAAAATTTTTTTCAAAAATTAATCTTCGTTTTAAATGCATCCTAATTTGTGATAGATTAGTCCGCTTTGGTTGAAGATTAATCTATTTTGTTGACAATTTTTATTTTTTGGCTAGATTGAACTATTTTATATTTAAAATCAAGATTCATTTGGGCTAAAATATCCGCTATATGGAAAAAAACACGTCATCATGTTTCTATTCAAAACAATTAATGTACTTTGAAATAATCTAACTTTTTAAAATATTGATTAAATCGAAAAAATTTGTCGTGATAATTTCTCAATTCATTAATCATTGACTGAAAATTGCCTTATCTGTTCGGAGAATATAATTTTCATTTTTTGTATTGAAAATTTTTAATACTGTAAAACTCTAAATTATTGGTACGCATTAATTCGAAAAAAAATAATGTGCATGGAAGCGAACTATTTTTTTAATATAAACGCTTAATTTGTATTTGAATAGGTTGCAATAATCAATAGGAAATCAATATTACAATTTTGGAGAAGGTTTCTACTACATAAAAAAAAATAATGAAAATGGAGTGGTTGAAACAATTACGCGGCTCAAGAATGTAATTATCGCTCATAGAAAGACACCAATCCATTTTTATAATTAATTGAAATTTAGAGAACCTTGAAATAATTACAAATTAACTCTAGCAGGCCGCAAAATCCACTGTTCCCGGACAGAAATGCAGCCGGGAAGACGTACTTTCGGCTAGGGGACTTAGAAAAAATATGTTGTCGGCTAAATCATGTTGCAGCTATCTCAGTGGTTAGAGACAGTTCAAAAAATACGTAATGTCGTTAGGGGGGAGGGGTGGGGGTAACCAGAGCGTTGCGCTAATGTCAAAGTTATATTCACTTACTATAGAAAAAGCGTTGTGTGTGGCGAGACCAATCGTGACTCAATATACTATTCAACCAAACTGATGAATTTTCAACAAAATTGATAAATCTTTAACTGGAATAGTTCAATTTTATACCAAAAAGATTAATTTGCAACCGTAAGGATTAATTTTCTAATTAAAAGATGAATTTTCCACAAGGTATATAAATTTTTAAGCAAATACTTTCAATTTTTAAATAAGAGATATCAATTTTCAAACAAATAGTTGAATTTTCACCCAAAAAAGATCCATTTTCAACCAAAAATAGAATAGTTCAATTTTCTGTTAAAAATCTAATTTTTAACCAAAAAATAACGGATTTTAAGGAAAATAGTTAAATTTTCTACTGGAATAGTTCAATTCTTAGTTTAAAAAATTGATTTTCAACAAATTAGTTGCATTTGCAACCAGAGATGAATTTTCCATTCAAATTATGAAACTTCAACCATCAAAAATTAATTTTTAACAAAAGAGTTTTACTTTTAACCAAGTAATTCAATTTTTAACTAAAAAAAGATTATTTCACCACGAACAATGTAACAAAATTTTCTATTATAATTCAGAAGAAGTTCTTCTTTGAAATAATACTTTTACTCTAAAAACTACTTGAAGGACTTTCTTTTTCTAAAATTTGGAAGAGTTAAAGTGAAGAGGCAAGTTATAATCAAGATGGAGTTTATGCCTCCATCTTGGCAAGTTATAATCAAGATGGAGTTTACTGAGTCGTAACACAATATACTACTGCTATATTATTTTGCTATACTATAATATTCTACGAGAAAAAAGTTTTTCTTTAATGAATCTCATTGGATCAGGTGAGGCGTATCTTAAAGTTTATGAATTTACCTAAATACCTAGGCAAAGAGAATTATTATGTCTTATTCTAAATTAAGTCTTCCATTGTTGCCAATCGAGAATGCTGGTATTGATTTACAAGTATGTTACAATCTTTTATAAATTATTCAAATTCATTAATAAATCAAAGCTATTTACCAGGCTAGTCGCTTAATTTGTTGCTTTTCTTACAAAAATATCTCTACATCAGTATAAGTAGTGAACAAACCTCTTATTTCCATAGTAAAATAATTTTTCTAAATATTTTGTTTAAGAAAGTTACAATTCTCTATTACTACTTAATAATAATATTAATTAAGAATTACTGACAAAGTAACTTATTTACTATCAACATGCATTAAAATAATCATTACGAAAAAACCGCTTATTCAGACGTAAAATAGCCATAAAAGACTGCTTATTTGAAATATTGTTAATAACAAGAACAATTGCGAGTTGGTGCCACACTTTCTTGATGAAATATAACTACTGAGATAGCTGCAACATGATTTAGCGGATAAAATAATTTTATTCCCGATGGAAAATGCTGAATTTTTTATTTGTTTACAATATTGTTTTCAACAATACAAATATTTAACATTTATATTTTTCTGCAGCTATTCATTATAATTTATAATTAATTTGAAAGCTGCTTAATGAGAAACACATTAATTCGAAAAAAACCAATCTGTTTATTAGAATATTTATAATAATGTTAATTGTTAACTAATTGTTTTTTTGCAACACCCACCTCAAAAGTTGACGTTTTCATGCTTCTAAATGGTGCCTAAAGGACCTTATCAGAGCATACTGTGTGCGGAACAATTTGCGCGCATGCGCAGTTTGAAGATGGCTTACTTTAGGCACTGGTGAAAAAGCTGCGCACGCGCACTTTCGAGATGATGTACTTTAGACACTAGCATAGGTAACTTTAAACACTGGTGTTGGTATTTCTTGAAATAATGATACAAAGTCATGGTCTTTGAGATGCTGTCTTGCTTTTTCATTCATAATTAAACCGACCCCTTGACTACCATGTGGTTCACTACCTACTCCTGACCGGATTTCAAAACCGCCTTTCAACACCCCATTTTCTATGTTTCTACATTCGCCACCTTTTTCCTTCGTCTCAGGTACACATGAAATTTCAAGTTTCCTTACGGGCATAGTTTCTCGTAGTTCTCTTACCTTAAGATCATTCACTCTTCCAGCATTCCAAACACCCAGTCTCCATTCATCGCCTGAAACTCGACCTTTACGTTTACCGTGTGTATGCAATTCCTCAATCACAGTTTCAGTCCATTCCGAGGCTACTTTATTGTTTGTATTATCCATGGTTTAAATTATACACCCAACTACCACCTTCATGTGTGTATTTTGTTTTGCGAGACGAAAATCATGTCCGAGTTAAGAAGTGATTCGTCGTACGGTGGACAGTCATTGTTGTAACGTTAGTCCCACCAAAACTTCTGTTACTGGATTGGGGAAAGGGGGGGGGGGGCAAGGAAAGGAAACCAAGTTTCGTAATTGGTTGACGTTTTATGCTGAGAAGGTCACCAGTCTTCAGCAGCGTTGTAATAGATAGGAGTTCCAATGCCGCCATCACTATAAATGAGTATTTTGAAACAAGAAATTAAGAAAAAAGCAGTAATGGGTTTAAGTAACAAATATCAAGCCCCCCCGTCACCGCTTTATCATCATATGAGACGCGTAAAAGTGTAAATTTTTATTAAGGGAAGAAATTCAGCGTTATTTGAAGTTTTTAGCTTTAAAATTTTTTTTTGATCTCAAGATTAATATGAATTGGTATAATCTACATATCTGGCAAAGTAGAATCCAACATTTTCTATTTTCTTTTCGATATCCTGGTTACAAATAATCAAACTTTAACATTTTATAATTTGTTTCTTTCCCAAATTCTGGGAGAACCGACCTTCCTCTTCACAAGCACGCCCGCGACTTGAGAAGAAAGGGAAACCATGTGTCAAGGGACAGTTTACAATAACGTCTTTTTTTTCAAGTTATCTGTTGGAAATATTGAGTGCTTTAAGTGGATTCCTCTGAGATATCCTCGAAAATGTAACCAGAAAAGGAATTCTTGAAATACTGTGGAGGTCTTGATTTATTCTGAGTAAATTAATTAGAAGAATATTAAAATATTATTATAAAATGCAGTAAAAACCATCAAATTCATCCCTGGAATCTGTCAAAAAGTCCTTAAGAAGCTATGATTTTCATAAGAGGAAGCAAAAAGTTTTGAAACTCCTTTCAAACCATTAAAAGCAATCGACGATTCCCTCAAATCCAAAAAGAACAAAAAATTACAAATTCAAATCACTATAAATTAATAAGAAAAATATTCGAAAATTATTATAAAATTTACTGAAAACCATAAAATTATTCCCTGCAACCTGTGAAAACGTCCTAAAATTGCCATGATTTTTATAAGATGAAGAAAAAAGTTTTGAAACTTCTTTCAAACCATTAAAATCAATCAAGAATTCCCTCGAATTCAAAAAGAATAACAATTTCAATTTCAAATAACTATTAATTATTCAGAAAAATATTCGACAATTATTATAAAATTCAGTGAAAACCATTAAATGAATCCCAGGAACCTGTCAAGAAGTCCTCAAATTTCCATGATTTTTGTAAGAGGAAGAAAAAAGTTTTGAAACTCCCTTCAAACCATTAAAAGCAATCGAGAATACCCTCAAATTCAAAAAGAATAACAATTTCCAATTCAAATCACTGTAAATTAATTAGAAAAATATTCGAATATTATTGTAAAATCCAGTGAAAACCATTCAATTATTCCCTGGAACCTGCCAAAAAGTCCAAAAATTGCCATGATTTTTATAAGAGAAAGAGAAAAGTTTTGAAACTCCATTCAAAACATTAAAATGAATCGAAAATTTCCTCGAATTCAAAAAGAATAACAATTTCAAATTCAAATCACTATGAATTAATTAGAAAAATATTCGAACATTATTATAAAATTTAATTTCATGTTGTGCATTCTTGCTTCCATTGCATGTATACTAAATCTAGTACAGATTTTTCTAACAGTGTAGAATGTTTATACTGGTTAAGACTAAATACTCAGCAAGTGTTTTCAAGTTCTATTCGTGCCTGACTGCTGCGTTGCGCTGCATTTAAGCTAGCATGTGTCCCCCATTTCCCCACTTCACTATTGCTTATATTGTAATTTATATTTTTCGAAAATTCAGGTATTTTCCTCTGAAATTCTGCTTCATTACTACTAGTATACTCGAACTCCAAAGACACGAGCTCCAAAGATACGAGTTAAATTGTTGGTCTAAATTTTCTGTAAAAAAGCTTCTCCTTAAAATTCCTACGAAAATATAAAAAATAAATTTTAAAATTCTTATATTCATTTATATTTATACATTTTCGATCGTTCATACTTCTACTTTCATACGCTATACGAGTCATAATAAAATAATAGGAATTAAGGTTTTAATAAACAATTTTATTTCGCCCGCATCTGAAAAATTTCTTGGCACACAGAATAAAATACCTGTAACAAGCAATACAGAAAAGGAGAAACCTATAAATGTATAAGCTTGTGAATTGTATCGTCATTTGCTTAAAGGTGCACTAAAAATGTGTTTTCTGAAAAAAATTTAAAGAAATTCATTAGAAGATATACTAATAACAACTGAATAAATATCATTTGTAGTTGCCGCAGCAATTTTATTCTTTTATTTGGTATTCAGTAGTCAGCGTCAGCTGTTCTGCACTCAGTTGTCACTCGCATGTCTTCCTCACTATTCCGATTTTTATAAACACACTTAAAGTTTCGGAAGTTTGAAGAAAATCAAAGTTTTTCTTATTTACTTTTATAAGCGCTTTTATAAAGTAATTGGAACCATATATATGTACATTCATATGGAAAATATTCTTAAGCACTGGAGTAGTTCATTTTTCACTTGAATATCAACCGTATATGTCTGAAATTACGAGTGGCATACATCAAATCGTATGTTTGTCTTCTTTCTATACTCTTTTTTTTTGTATTCGTTCAAAGTTGTGACGAGAACATGTAATCCTTCGCGAAGCTGGTTTTCATTGATCACAAAGAGAGAGATATGTGATGACTTTACCGGGAGCGGGTGCAATTTTGTAGAATGACACCCGCTCCCGATGAAATCTCGCTGTTGTCCTTATGATGTCCCACGTCATGTACAATCTCTTGTATACAATAGTACTCAATGATAGTAAGTGTAAATTGAACAAGTTTTGGTGAAAATGTTTTCGTATGTGCGTCAGTTGATGTTCGAAAAAAAATTGAATGCTAACAATCACTAAAAATTGCCGAAAAAGTTAATGATGATAATTTTTCAATAGATAAATAATTGTTCATTGATAATAATGATAAATCATAAAAGTGATAACAATAAATGGAGGAAAATTGCTGCATAATTAGGTCTACGTCGTGATTCTCGACGATTTTTGTATGAACGTGTGTACTCAATATATAACGTCTGATGAATATTTGGGCCATATGCATAATTTTTATTAACATACATAGGTCCAACATAAACTCATGAATCTTGCGCAACAATTTACACAACTAAAAATTCCTTAACATGTATATGGTAAAAAGTCAAATGCGAATTTACAAGGCTCCCAGTAAAAAAACAAACGAAAAATGTGTACTTTGGAGAGCTCAAACTCAATGATATTATATTCTATAAATTCTAAAAAAAATTAGGTTCTGTTCTTCGTATTATGTTCTAAAACTCAGCCAAGCTTCTTTCATTCATGTCCACTTCAAGAAAAGCTATGAATATTCGAGTAAAAATAAGGCTGAAAAATACGTGCATTTGCCACTCAAAATTTCAACAGCTCTGAGGCACGTGTTAATCTGAACCGATCTTTCGCACATCTTGCACGAATTTTTTTTTATTTATGTTGAAGGTTTTTAGTAGAGGGGCTGAGAAAGTTTCCACACACACACACACACACACACACACACACACACACACACACACACACACACACACACATTTTTTGAATTTTATAATAAAAATTATTATTATATTAATATTTCGTTGAGTTTAAAGCAATATAATCAATAAGAAATTTAAGTAGCACCAGAAGAAAAGTTTGGATTCGTGTATTTGGGCCTCATAAAGTTGAAAACAGTTTTTTTCTTCTTGTCTACATTGGGTATATCATCATATCTTTAAAAAATAATGATTTTCTAACTGGATGCTTCTATTTTCTTTCACTTTAATATAATAACATTTGAGGAACATCTTAAAAGAAGTCATTATACCCAATTTATATCCAAATGATGAATTATTATCCTCATTATTATAGAACACATAACCTAAAATTACGGTATGTTTCGCGTATATCACTCATTTATATTACTTTAAGTAAAATCTCACTTTCTACTTAATTAAGGTATTTTTATGTGAAGAGTCCTAAAACGCACTTACAAATAGAAAATTGTCCACTTTTCAAGGATATGTGTCTAATGTATTTATCGTGAAAACTAGATGGAAGCAACTTTTTTTTGTACGTTATGAGAGGGTCTGAAATTTCCACAGAAAGCGTAATTCATATTCCTTTATAATATATTTAAAATTCCGTTTCTAAAGTACGACTACCTAGCCATGTTCAACTCTCTCCTTAAATAATGAAAAACAAACCATTTTTTACGAAAACAATACACTGGATGACCCACTGGATGAACAAGGGGTACTTGCATTAATGAAAATGTGTTCCCATACTAAAGTTCTTAGCGCAAATTGTTTTTCTTGAATATCTCCGTTCAACTCGGAGAGCACCTACAAAACTTTTTAGTTTGGACGGCAGATTCATACGACCAATTTTCCGAGGAATTTTGACCTCGGAAGATGTGAAAATAGCGCGGTAATGGTAAATATTGTTAAATTTTTAAATAAAATAAACCAAGTTTTTTATAGTTTAAATTGAAATTAAGAGTTTAATTTTTATAATATAATGTAAAAATATATAAAATGACCTACCCTGAAATGAGTATTTCAGATTTCAGACTATCAAAAGTATTTACAGCGATGAGTGTTCTGAGTCGTTGCGTGTTGCGGAGACTTTTATTCAGCAAGGAAAGGAAAGTTTGTAAGTAGATATTATCTCCTCTTAAGTACTTTATTATTATTCTGAAATTCAGTATTTTTAAATAAATTTATATTTTTGTCAGCAGTTTTAAAAATGTTGTACAAGTCGAAGCAACATAACCTCTAAAATGTTTCTTGACAATAGTTCTTTTTTATTTTGTAGGTCAAGATGGATTATTCATTAAGAGGAGATAATTAGGTATTTTCACTCCAACCACCAGCTGACTTCGTTGAGTGCTGAGAGGAAAACAATGGACCAAATGCATGGGACAAAACTTAATTTTTGTAATATCTTCGAAATGAATAATAATTATTATCATTTTATTATTTCATTACATAGTTCTTAAAAAATACAAACTATTTTTCAAACACACTTATATAGAAAAAATAGTTTTTACGAAGATATTAGCAAAATAGGGCAAAAATGGACCGAATCCCATGCATTTGGTCCCTTGTTTTCCCCTCAGCAATCAACGAAGTGAAGTTAGCTGGTGGTTGAAGTGAAGATACTTAATATCTACTTACACTCTTTCCTTTCCTAGCTAAATGAAAGTCCCCGCAACACACAACGCCTGGCAACAACTCATCCGCGAACGCCAGGGATGTGCAGTTGTGCGTAACTGGAGGTTTTTGACGTAAAATACATAAGTGAAGTATTTTACGTAGAAAACAGGTAAAATACCTAGTAAATTACGTGAAAAGATGGCGGACCTGCAGAAATGTGCATAACCTCACTTTTTTGAAATTCTGGTATGGGCATTCGTAGGAGTTTTTTTTTTCAATGCCTATATTGTTAATTAAAAACTAATAATGTCAACTAAAGCGAAATAACAGCAAAAAAAGAACTCCGGACTTCCATACATTCGATCAGGGATGTGCAGTTACGCGTAACTGGAAGATTTCACGTACAATACCTAAAGGAGGTATTTTACGTAAAATACCTTGGACTGAGGTTAATAAAAATGGTTTCAAATGATTGAAGCCATTAAAGGCACCACTTAAATATTTCTTTGTTAAGAAAAATAATATTATGAGAATTTGGTACACATGCTCATTCAAAAATATTAAAAACAGTTATTCACCTGAATTTTCAATATCTACATCTTTTCAAACAAATTTGTTTTGGGAAAATTTTAGTGTTTCTTAATTTCAATAGAAATGAATTTTATATTTTTCGATTTAATTTCATATTCAGCAAGGAAAGAATTACAAAATTACGATTGTTTTTTATATAAGGAATGCAATATGTGCAGATTTTTCCCACAATAATGAATTTTTTTTTCTGAAACTATGTATAATTTTTCGCCTGGGTGCACATGAATTATCATATGCACATTTTTCTTTCTTGAATATAAGACAATATCAATTAAAAAGATCTTAATTTTGTTGGTATTCTCACCTGCACTACATACAAAAACACCAGTAAATAAAACAATATGAGTGATCAAGAACGATCTCCCAGTATATAATTGTAAAACTTACACTGAAAAAATTTGGTTTGATTATTTCGAAGAACACGGAATTCTGCAATTACATTTTGACTACTCACTTGTGCGCTCCTTCCAAATCGTTACCATCGGCAATAATTGGGCATTGGACCATTAGTGCGGTCATCGATGTGAAGACATCTTCCTGCATTTTTCTGTCATAAATCTGTTGCCTCTTTTCGATGTTTTCGGCGGAAGTTGTTTCTATTAATTTAGTTTTGCCAGAAAGATACTCGACGTGCTCAACAACAAAATCATGGATCCTCATTGGCAGAGTCTTATTCTTTAAAAATCTTGTTTTAAGATCGTTAACGTCTGATTCAACGGGGGCACTAGAAGCAGGCACTCGTCCGAATCCAAATTTGTCACGATGCTTATATGACTAAAGTGACAGCAAATCTATGTGGGACAATAAATATGTAGCTAATTTTTCATTCAAGTGCGCATTTTCGCGATCTTCTGCTTCGTTTCTTATCAATTCAAGAACTTCCATTTTGACATGCTGGCCCCAATCGTGCCAATAGTTCTTTCGTATAGAACCTATATAAAAAAATATAGAAATATAAGTATTTTATAGAGATCTATTATTCTAAAGTATAAGATGATAATCAAATTACAAATTTGCAATTTTCTTTCTTCTCATAATCGAAAATCTTCAATTACGCAGGCTGAAAAAGATTAACTTTTCAGTACCCAACGACCGTACTAGGTGACTTCAAACCATTTTTAATTCGATATATCCTAACCCGAAAGTGAAAAAATGGTCTATAGGAGCCATATTTGTAACAATACAACACAAGAAGCGATTTTTTCTTCTTGAAACTGCTTGCGCCATCGTTTAGTACTTCTTTTTATCTTTCATTTCCATTTGGATCATCCCGAATGAATTTTTTTCTCCGATATATGGCACATAAACATTTCGGTTCCATACTGAAAAACTAGCAAAGAATACTCAAACTTTTTGAGTTTGCTAATTCTTCAGACGCCAAACCCGTTACTAATGGAATACCACAATTTTATTCGTTTACTTTGCCTTCTTTGCTAGTTTTTCAGTGTGAAACTGAAATGGTTCACGTCCCATATCTCAGAGAAAAAAATCTGTTCAGGATGATCCAAAATGGAAATAAAAGGTAAAAAAGACGCTGCACGGAAAAAATAAGTTGTCGAAACTTTACTTGACTGGTCACGCATTCTAGGATAGACCACTTTTTTTAGAATCTCATCTAATTTTTATTGAAGAACCGCAGACTTTATCGAAAAAGTGAAAAGTCATAGAATTATTGGAATACAATCTAGAAACATCAATAACTCCCAGCACAGAAACGAATAACTGATTAACGAGTTGTGGAAGAATTCGTTGACTGTCGCCTACGTTATCTATATATGTACAATGACAGCCACATTGGACGCTTGTGATAACACGTAGTGACGTTCATATGTGAAGTGGTGTATGTAAGTCTGAATAAAGTCACAGTAACCGGCAATGGACAAATTACAGTTTTTAAAATTTTTAATTTTTGTGGACAAAAACCCGGGGGAACTGAACCCGATTTACCACACGGCGAAGTATCACATGCCCTTAACTAAGAATGTCTTTCCGATTACTTTTTTCTGTGATTCTTTGTAAATTCTCAAGTATTATTAATTATTTAAACAATCTTTGTAAACAAATTAAGAGTTTAGCTGTTTTGAAACTAATAGGCTTAATTACATTACGGAAGCAAGAAAGTACGTATTTCCAATAAGACTTTCCTACATTACTTTGCACATTTTCAATAATTATTAATTATTTTAACAATTTTTATAAACATATTCAGATTTTGGGTATTTTTCAAGGAATAGACACAATTTGTTCACGGAGTCAACTAAGATTCTCTTTCAGATGGATCTTTTCTATGTTCTTTTGTAAATTAATAATAATTATTAATTATTCAAACAACTTTCATAAAAAAATCAGAATTCGGCTATTTTTCAACGAATAGGGTGAATTTTTCACAGAATTAACTAAGAATATCGTTCCGATGACTTCTTTCTATTCTGCTTTTTAAATATCCAAGATTTATTAATTATTTAAACTATTTTCATGAGCAAATTAAGAGTTTGGCCATTTTTCGAAGAAACCCTCCCGTCAAGCATCCTGCTCGGCATTAGTTAAAACGCAGCGAATACACAACCCGGTCGTATATGTCGCAGATGGTCATCCATCCGAGTGCTATGCGCGCTCGAAATTCCTTGACATCTGGACTATTCTCGAGTTGAGATCATTTACTGTGTATTTCCATGAAAATTTGTACTCGCCGATATTATAGTGGTTTTTTCCCCCCAAAGTTGCATGAAAATGTTTAGAGTTGCACAATTATTTATTTTGCATCGTGAGAGGGTATCCATGCAAAGCTGTGTACAAATCAAATTTATTGAAGTAAAAATTAATTTTATGATATTTTATTGAACTTTGTTTCCAAATAAAATAATTACATGGAAATAAATTGGTCACGCGCGTATGAGGCTCTAGTTTACATCAAAGTAAATAAGGAAATTAAAGAAAATCTACAGCGTCCTGAAACGACATTTGATCACGCCCCGTTCGAGATTAAAGACGTATAACCAACAACTGACAACTGATTCGCAACTGTTCCTAATATATTTCAATGAAAAAGAATTGTGAACAAGGTACCAAATCGTTTTCTTGTTTTGCCGGAAGATGAACTGTCATCTGTTTTTTAATAGATAGGTGGAAATTGTGCATACCGGCAGTCCCGCATCTACCCATAGTATGGGACTCCTCCTATCATAGTTGTGCCCACTAAAACCAACTGACAGGGAAATTCGGATCACTACCCTGGAACCGCTTTCAAATTACTTCAAAATAGTAATCAAGTATAATTCACCATTCATAAAATCACCTTCCATTAAGGTTTTTATTTTACGCTCTCGGACTGTTTACGGGTTTGAGAGCAGTTCTGCTGCTTATGTCTCATAGTGTGTTGTTGATTGTTCTGATGCGGGCATTTTCGTCCTCTTTTTTCTTCTTTTTGACGCCAAATATGAGTTCAATCGGAGTATTCTGAGTGGTAGCGTAAAAGCCTTCTGTTATTCTTTCGCGAGCGTGCCTGAGGCGATTAGCGTTACGTTTTACCACGAGCGTTCCAGTTTAAGTGAAATTTTGATATTATGAATTACCATATATTTAGAGTATTTTCATTAAGAAGGAGGGCATGTGATACTGACCATATAAGCTATTCAATTCCTCAGGTTTGTGACCAAAATAATAAATACTTGTTGTTACAAGTTGGGGAAATTATAAACCTCCCCCCTTCATACTGTTACTCTTATCCTCACACCAAATTTTTGATACGCCTAAGTTATGCGCTGAATCTTCCGCGTCCGGTCATCGCCTGACAGGCTTCCTTAGAACCAAGTTTCACTTGAAAGAGCAGGCTATAGTTTTTTTTATATTTTTTTATTATATCATTAAGCCATTTCCCTTTCGGGGTAGGCGTGAATTGCTCGGTTGGAAAGTAGTAGTGTGTCGGCTTTTGTACATTACTTGCACGTAATATCATGCAATAAGTTTTCTTTTAACGTACAAATTATTCTTTCTTTGGTCCGACACTAGATTTCTCTTCAAGATCAAAGGAAATCCTTTCACAGTTAAAAGATAGCATTTGAAACGACAATCCTTTAACTATGAGAGGATTTCCTCTCATGCCAATTTTGAATGGAAAATCCTTTAATAGTGAAAAGAATCGTTTGACAGTCAATAGTCTGTTTTTAGAGTGCATGTGTATACTTTCCCTTTTGAAGATTACTATATCTAATTTTGCATTCATTATTGAAAAAAAGAGAAGTGAAAAAAGATATAGAAATTATTCTTTATAATAAAAATAAATAATCCCTCTTTTCATTTGGTTATTTTAATCTCTAATGAGCCGAAAATTGAGATAGCTTGGAATTTTGTTTTTTTAATTGTGAATCTTTTTCATGCTCATTTTGCATAAAATTATTAATGATTAAATAGATTTCTTTTCGATCTTAATTTTAAAAATGAAACTTTTTTTCTGTTCACAGATTATCATTTTTTAAGGAATCAAATTGCTTTTCAATATTCATTCACTGATTCCTTCGATTCGTCAAACTTTTGGCTTCAAAACTTCCCAATAATTAATTCATTTTTTTTTCTGAAAAATGTGTAATTCGGTACGAGGTGAATAAAATTTAGTAAATAAATATGCAAGTTCATGACTTGTACCAACATAAACAAATACAATTATTCGTGTTTTTTTTTGTCTATGATAGTTAGTAGCAATGATTGTCATGTTTGCTTGTTAAATATGACACCGTTTGGAGCGCTTACAATTTTTATAACGTATTGGAAAATAATGACTGTATAAATGAAAAAATATTTTTAAATATCAGTTTTGGATCATTTTTCATGAATTTATATACGATTTCCGTCTAAAACTGATCAGAAAGGTCCGAAATTTGAATCTTTACTTTTGTACTAGAAGAGTACTATTTAAATAAAATTGCAACGTATTAGAAAAGTATGAAATATGGGATTAATGGCTAACATAATTCATGTGATAGAATTTCTTTCTTCAAAATGAATGTTCCAGCTTTAATTTGGTATGTAACACTTTCACCACTTTTTCATCATTTATCAACATTATGTCTTGAAAATTTGTTCTATCCACCTTGAACTGGTTTCTCCTATACTGTTTCTATAATAGTGGTGGGAAAGACGTTTCTTAAAAATTTGTGAATATGCTTTGACATGTTTATCATATAATTTTGTTTTGATTAAAAATATGCCTGCTGCGCGGGAACATTCTCATTGCGCGCTACGCGCGCGGCTCGCTTCGCTCGCAAGTTTGAGCGCGCCTGGGGCGCGCGACTGTTGATTCTCGCGCTTCGCGCTCGAGAATATATTTATCTCACGCTTCGCGCTCGCTAATGTATTTATCTCACGCTACGCGCTCGGTCTTTGGATTTTCCACACATTTCTGGACAGACTCTCCAAAATTAAAGGTCAAAGCGTGAAAAACTGTAATGTGATGATTGCGAATTCTCTTTTGTTAAAGCTCCTTCGGCTCTAACGAACATATTCTTATCACGTATCTCGTGCTTCGCACTCGATTTTGTCCAAACTGTGAACTTTTCTACATTATGTTCAACACTATCATATTTAATGTATATTACATTTATTTCTGTACCTCGATCTGGTACTGCTTATTCAGATCTAGCAAAATAATGTACAATTTTTATTTTCCATGATGACTTCATTATTATCTCCTTACTTTGCACTAATTTTTATTCTCAGCTGCCCTGAAAATGCGTCCAGTTGGAACGCGCAAATCAAAAACTGCGATTCAAGCCCCTCATAAACTACAATCATAAAGTGAAATTAAACATGTTTTTTGCAATTTGACTTTGAAGAGGGTTCTCAAAGCACCTACGGCCTTGACGATTACATTCTCATTGCGATACTCACGCTTCGCGCTCAACAGCTAGATTATACAGACGATTGCTTTTGAAAAATAAAACCATGTAAACAAAATGAAACGGAACGTATAAGTCGCAATCTGACTCAAAAATGTGACATGAATTATGGAGAAAGGAAGAATATCTTTGTCAATAATTTATATTAATGAAATTTTTAGAAGCATTTGTTTTACTTAAATTGTACTGTGCGTATAATATTGTTGTATCTAGAGCTGGTGACCTATATAGAGTCGGTTCTAGATTAGTATTTTGTGATATTATATTCTACCCCCAACTGTAATCAATATGTCCAGTTTCCACCGAGAATCTCAATATTGTCAATCGAATCATGGATTTTGTACGCACTTCAGCTAGCTCTAAATATGTATTCACACTTTATATATCTTTGGTGTAATAGTGATGAATTTGAAATCTCGAGTCATTTTTTCGAGCTCAGATCGACAGTTATCCGAGCATAAGCATAATAATTTGTTGGTCAAAATCTTGGAATTTAAAAAAAAAGATAAAGTTTCTCCTAATACGTTTAATTTTCAAAAATCAAGCTGAAATATCTTCCCGTGGCAAAATGAAAGTTTTTAATTCTTGTTTCGATATCTGAAACAAAGTAATTTTTTCAAATTTGATAGATTTTCAGAAATAAAAACTATTACACTGACAGAGATAGCTGAAAATTGTTACACCTAAAAATCAGGCCGCAAATTAACAGTGCATAAGCCTCACTGCGTCTAGAAAATTGGTTAAACCTTAGGATGAAAAGTACAAGAATGTTGTGCTGTGTAAAGTCCTTTATTATTTCGTTTTATTTTTATAAATAAGGCTAAGGACCCTTAACATTTTTCGTATCACGAACATAAGGAAATCTTCTTCTAGTATTTTTATTCAGAACAAAATTTAGAAGCAAAATAATAATAATATCGTTTAAAGTCAGAAAAGAACGAAACTTTTTCATGCATCTGAATTGCAGTGAGCTATTCTTCAAATTTTTCCCTATTTTCATAAATACAGACAGACTCCCAGTTTTACAAGTTTTTGGTATCAAAAACAATGTCAGAGTTTCTTCTACTGTGTCTTATTGCCCAAGGTGAAACTAAATATCTTCCAATTTCGTTTGCCACAAGAGAACGAAGTTTTCGCCTTTCATCTTTTTTTCGAAACATCTTGAATATTGCTTCGAAAATCGCTCAATTTTTTAAACAAAAATGAAATTATTTGCACCCACCGTTATTATATCGAAAGGGGTATCTAATAAATTATTCAATGAAATATATCATAATCACCGAATATCTATAACTACTCTGCTCTGTCATATATTCACATCTTGTAGAAAAGTTATACTCGCTTGCTTTTCCCATCTAAGTTTTATTTAAAATTAAGTGTATTTTTGACATTTCACACTGATTCTACATCCCATTTTCAACTGATATTTGAGAAAAACAGGATCATGAAAATTGTTTTCACTCATATACTTAAATTCGGGCGGCATGGTTTTCGTGCTACTTGCGGAAAAAAGTTTCTCTACCTAGATTGTAAAACATAAACTTATATTTGATAAAAGATGTACCGCGGCTCACAAAGAATCGATGAGACCCATATCAAAAAAAATATCGATGTTAATGCTGTCAAAATGCATAAGAGAATTTACTGTTATCACATGCTGATAGTTGGCAGGTTGGCACGTACTTACCATCTGTACTTTAACGGAGATAATACCTAAACATTTTATGGATTTGTTAACATTGACATTGAATATGTTGATACAAAAGCAACGCTCAGCAAGATAACGAAAGAGTGCGTGAGAGATAAACCAAGTAAATGAATATATCATCGACTGCAACTATTTTAAAAGTTTATAAAGTTGACTGAGAACCCATTTTTTTAGAATGGAACGAAGTATTGGGCTTTCTATGTCTCTGTTTAACAATTTCAAGAAAGATATTTAGAGACGTAATCTCTGGCAAAGTTATCTTTTGTAATAAATTAAGCAAAAAAGTTTTAACCGGGCCAAAATATGTTTCGTATCATCTCTATGTTCGTCTCATTAGAGACAAATATATATAACAAAAAAAGATGATTGAGAAAAAGGAAAGAATCAGTGAGACCACGTGTCTCCTCTTTCATTTCCCAAACTTTGAGCGCGATATCTTATTTCTTTTGGACGTAAGTTTACAATGAAAAATTGGGGACTAGCTTGGTCACGTGACCCACTCGTCACATGGCCTTAATCCAACAATAATGCAGCAACGACGTGAAGTGTGCAGGAAGCCGACTGCCACTGAGAACTTGCTGATAATAATGGATAATGAATTTGAAAATCTTTTTCAAATTATTTATTCAATTATTTACGTATCTTCTGGTGTTGTAATGTACAAAAAACATATGGAAATGGCGCATTACGTAGAATCGTATAAATAAGTTAAATATTGTATATCCTATTCTCGCTTTATAGAACAATAATATTACTCGCATTCCCTGAATCTAAAACGGCCTCAGAAAGGCACACTCAGAGACAACACGCACTCAGAAACCTCAAAAAAATTTGCCATTACGCGAGAAAATTTTGATTTGAATTTCTTGAAGGAGAAATGTAAATTTCTCATTGAAAATATCAAAATCTGCAAACTTGCAAAATCTGCACATTTTTGTGAGGTTTCTGAGTATGTATTGTGCCTGAGTGTGCCTTTCTGAGGGCGTTTTAGATTCTGGGAATGCGAGTAATATTATTGTTTTATAAAGCGAGAATAGGGTGTACAATACTTACCTTATTTATACGATTCTACGTAATGCGCCATTTCCATATGTTTTTGTACGTTACAACACAACAAGATATGAAAATAATTCAATAAATAATTTTAAAGAGAATTTCAAAATTATTATCGACGATTATCAGCGAGTTCACAGCTGCATCCTTTTATCACTTGTACACTTTTCCTTTTCCGAGACCACGTTTATTAAACTACGAAAAAAAAATTTAATTAAATTTCAATGATGCTGTTGCATTCGCCAATCATTCGGACTCGTCCATAAATAACAAAAAAGAAAATCACAAATTGCATTTTTTATTCTAATTTAAAATTCACGCAAAGACAGATGCGACTTTTACCGACAGTGCATTTTCGTAGTACGATCCAGTACGGTTCAGCTATCAGCGCCATCAGCTGTCAGTCGGCTTCCTGCACACTTTACGTGATTGCTACACTATTGTACTCTCACTTTTTAGCAGTTACCGTATTTTCTTCGAAAAAAACAGAGAGCTCCGTCGAATTTTGCCGCCGGGGTGTATCATATTCGAATTTGCAGATGATATACTAACTTTATTTAGATCCAGTGACCCCGCACTTTACATCACATCCCACCAACAATGCTTAAATGCATTTGCAGAATTTTTATCGGAACACGGAGTCGAAAGTTGCCCCGAGAAAACCAAAATTAGTTCTTTTCAACAAATAAAAATTGAATTTTGATGACCCTATAGATATATACATTAAATCTTCATAACACTATTACTAAGCGCTCATTGTACTTCAAATTTTTAGGAATTATTTTTGTTTATTTATTTACGTTCAATGAACACTTAAAATATCTAATTGACAAATTCAGCCAAACCCTACATTTCATGAGAGTTTTGAGAACGTGTTGTGGGGAGCCCACCCGTATACTCTCATTACGATTTATGACTGTCAGAAGTTGTTTAGACCAAGCCCGGAGATTAGCCGTAGGCACGGAGTAATAATGAGACCGATCTCCATATATGCGTTTTGACGGTGCAAACTGTACATTTATTGCCTTCCCTGAGGCGTCGAAAACATTTGCACATGCGCACTGCTCTTTACTAGCTCTTTTTCTCCCGTGAAAAGAGATGGTATATCGTAGTGCGCATGCGCCACTACTTCAATTATGGTACAGATACCGCAGTCAAAACTCGAGGCGCTTTGTATAGCATGATCGGTCTCCTTACTATTACTCCGTGGCCGTAGGCTATGAGGTTCATGATGCAAAAATAATCTTAGGTGGCAGCACCGAGCCGAGTACTAGACTCTCTGTCAATGAGATACGAATTTCAAGAAAAGAAATTTTGTTAATATGTATAAAGTGCCATTTGTACCTTGTAAACATCGCAAAATACATTTTTCAAACTTTTTTCAGGGCGATACCATGAGCCCTTTGCTTTTTTGCATCACACTTTTGCCTCTATCTCTCGCACTACGAAATTCTTCTGTATACCTCTCTGGCGACACTAACCATCGCGAGCATAAGGTCACTCACGTATTTTATATAAATGACCTGAAGATCTATGCCTCTGGTAGAAGCAAACTTCGAACTGCTATAAATATCGTCAAGAAGTACACAGGAGAGATTGGGATGGACTTTGGATTGAATAAATGTGCCAAGGTTCATCTGCAGAAAGGAAAGATTGTTGGCGTTCCCAAGGACCCTGAGCTTGTGGATATAAGTGTTATTAGATATCTTAACACGGGAGAGACCTGAATATACCTGGGCATGCCTCGAAGCCGCATTCAGGACGTAGCATCAGTAAAGGAGTCTCTTCGAAGCAGATACAACCATCTTCTGCGACAGATTTGGTCTTCCAATCTGTCGGCATTGAGCAAGGTATCTGCGACTAACCTCCTTGTCGTCCCCGTTCTACTCTACTCGTTTAGGGTGGTTCAATGGACGAAAAACGAGCTTACGGCACTTGTTATCACCACACATAAGATAATGCATATGCATAAGAGCTTGCATATCAATTCGTCTGTTCCGCGATTATACATCTCACGTGGTCAAGGCGGACGCAAACTTTTGAATCTCCAATGTCTTCATAACCGAATTGTTCTGAATACAGCTTACATCGTTGCAAATGAAAAAGATCCTTTTCTAAAAATGATCAGAAACCACGAGATGATTGTTGAAGGAGCGTTCCTTTACAAAACTGCAGAGCAAGCAGCCGAGACCTTGACCTGAATTTTGATATCAGAAGTAAGGAAGGGGCATTACTTTATCTAGATACTTCACTTCTGAAAGCCGAAGAGAAGAAATCAGGAGTTGAAAATTCCATCAAGAGCTACTCGAAAAGAAAATGCACAGAAATTTTCACAGGAATGTAAAAAAGCAGTCTATGTTGCATACTCGAGGCCTGACATTGTTCTCCGAGACTTCGAGAAACGAGCTGCAAAGACTGTGTCCAAAATATTTGGTACAAGTAATTGTCCTTGTAATAGGTGCTCTCCGAGGTGCAAAACTACCACTGGTTCGTAACCTTAAAGCCATACCCGCGTGCCAAAAATGTGCCAAGGCACTTGCGAGATGGATGCAGAAAGCTGTCATCCTTGAGTGGCTTCGTGTCCACAAGACACACGAGGGTATGCTGGCCTATCGTTGTGGTTTTGTCGTATCCTGTGACCACCCACCTCACGGTTGTCAGACGTGGCCATGAGTGTGATTCACCGCGGTCCCACTGGGAGCCTGTTTCATTTTTAGATGGCAGTTTCTCCCAGTGGGACCCTGCGGTGGTTGTTTAACCTTATTTTTAATATAAGTAGATAAGCTAGGCGGGTTTTAGATCTATTAGTATTAGTGAGTGTCTGTGTGAGGTGAGCCTGTTTGCATATTGCTTCCTTACAGATCAAGTATGTATTTAGTGCGCAAGAAAGGTGCAGGTGTATAGTTGAAATTTGATACGGAGGGCTATTTATGACATCCTGTTTTGGCTAGCTAAATTTGATTTATTGCTTCCTTATAGATAACATATTTAACTTGAAATTTCTGTCCTTATTTATTTGATGCGCAAATAATTCGTGAAAAACATTCTTCCAGGACAATTTTGATGACGGTATAAAATTAAACTGCATAATCTTTTTGGTAAACAAGTTCAAGGTTATTTTCATGACGCATTACATTTTCCGTTGTAAAAAATTATATCCCAAACGTGTTGATTATAATGTAGAATCTTCTAGAACTCAAGGATAGTAAGAGAGTATCTAAAAGAATAAAGCATTTCTCATGATAGGTTATGTGCTCAGGATTCTTATCGCTTCATTCTAGTGCCGAGTGGCGAGCAAGCCAGGACTCGAGATATAATCAAGACGTGTATAAATGTTTTCATTTCAGAAAACATTTGATGCACTGACCATCTAAGTCTGCATACATTTCATTAGACTCTGCTTTCGTTCTCTAGAGATCTACCTCATCCAGCATATTCTCCAGATTTAGCCCCCTGCGACTATTTCCTGTTTCCAAACCTGAAGAAGTGGCCGGGTGGTAAGAGATTTGGGTCGAATGAAGAGGTCATCACTGAAGCAAACGCCTATTTTGAGGGCCTTGAGGAAACCTATTATTTTGAAGGAATAAAAAAATTAGCAAAACGCTGGACTAAATGTATCAAGCTAAAAGGAGATTATGTTGAGAAGTAGAACGCTCATTTGCCGAAAAAAAATCTGTTAGTCGAGAAGTCACTGACTTATCAAACAGCCATCGTATACAGTAATGTTGCGCACTGAAAAAAATGATTGGTTGGGAAAACTGATAAAGTGGTTAGGCCAACTACTTCAACTTGTAATATATGCCACTGCCACTCAAGTGTTTGTGGTTATTACTTTTATTTCTACAAATGGTAGCAGTTGTCCCTACTACTTTACTTGTTGTCACAACAACTTTCGATGGATTTAAATTAGTAATCGTATTTATTAAAGTTGGTGTAGTTTCAATTCATGACAGGAAAAATGCATCATTCTTCAAAAATCAATTTCCCCTCAATGGAAGTAATGAAACTTGGAGAATACCTATCAAATCGAGAAACACAAACGCCGCTCCCTGTGCCAGTACCAATATCCATTTTTCTATCTTCTTCTACCCAGCCTTTGGTGCTTCGAAATCCAGCTTCAACTGTAGGTCCTCTCAAAAAAGGCTAGTCACCTCCCAAGGAAGAGGCTCCATATCAAGGGGAAAATGGTTTCGGGGTCTCTAGTCGCTGGTCCACGTCGAGTAATGAACACACACTCATGTATACATTTGCAAATACATAACACAACAAGCCAGTGAGCTGAATTTGTGTATCCTAATGATGACCTTAGAAGAACCGCTCCATCCACCTCAACCTGCCCATCTAGGACCACGGCCTGGCTCAAGGAGGCTGCTGAATGGCAGCGTGGATAAGGCTCACTTTGTTGTGCAAAGAGGTCCGCGTCATTTACTGTGCGATGGGACATGCCTAGCACTTGAAAGGTATATATTGCAAGAAAGACGGAGACACTTCTCGTTTTGGACAACTGACTCGTGGGCAGAACACCTGGATAGTATGTGTTGTAGGTACTCATCGTATGTATGACACCTCAACCAGGAGCCTCAGATGGTCCCTCGGGACCATTCATGGTCAATTTTCCGCGACAGCTTATTGATTATTGTAACCATATTTAGCAGAAACACACGCTGAGTACCTAGAACACATACTATCGGGGTTTTCCTCCCACGCGGGAACGACGTATATCGACAGAAATAATGCAGCCCGAAGAGTGCTTTATTACCATCTTTGTTGCTCTCACGGTGTTGGCTGCTACCCTGCCCTGCCGAACGCTCAAAGGGAGATAGAGTCAATTGTCCAAAACGAGAAGTGCCAAATTTTCTGGAACAACGATTTTCGGACAGCAATCTCCGTTCAACACTCGAGGCCTGACATTGTTCTCCAAGACTTCGAGAAACGAACTATATTCGTGATCGAATTATCGGCTTCTTCCGAATACAACATCACTGCTAAGGAGAAAGAAAAAAAGGAAAGGTATCGAGACCTTAAAAGGGAGCTGCAACGTCTGTACCCAAAATATTCGGTACCAGTAATTGTCCTTGTGATAGGTGCTCTCGGAGGTGCAAAGATATCACCAATTCGTAACATTGAAGCCATACCCGCGTGCCGGAAATATGCCACGGCACTGGCAAGATGGATGCAGAAAGCTGTCATCCTTGGGTCGCTTCGTGTCCTCAAAACACACGAGGCTTTCGCCAGCCTGTCTTTGTGATTTCATCGTGTCCTTTGACCACCCATTTAACGGTTGTGAGACATAAGGACAACCGCAGGATTTCGCCGGGAGCAGGTGCTGATCTTAAAAATTGCACCTGCTTCCAGCGAAATCGCGGTAAAATTTCAGCTATAACCACGTCTCACAACCGTGAGATGGGTGGCCAGTCTGCGACGAATTCAATACGATGATCCGGCAAAAGTCTCGAGACTTCGATGGATTGTCATCATCTTGCGTGTGCTTCGGTCAAGTTGCTTCAACTCATCGACGTTCCATTTTACTGCGCCAAACATGTAGAGCAGTATAGGAACGGCCAGCATATTAGTCGCCTGGATCTTACTCTTTCCAGATAATTCGGAAGCCCAAATTTTTCTGAGAATTTGGCGATACCTTTTTGCAAGGTAGTTTATATAGGCTGATGAAAGAGAAAGCTCGGATGAAAGTGAAAGGGAATTATGGCGTAGATGTTCACGTATTTGGGTAGGCGTAACAGCTCTGAGAACTTTTTTTTTAATACATAATTAAGTCAAAATTTTAATAATCGATTATAATCATACCAAATAAATATTGTTATTCACATTACGAAAGTACATAACGTTTCCAGAATCTGAAAATTGATTAATTTGTCATAAATTCTCTGAGAACACGTAGAAAGGTATGAGTGGAACATGGAATATCAACTCTAAAACCCATAAAAGGGAGGCTCAAAGAGAAAATAATTTTTCGTTGTAAATATATCCTCATAGAATTTGCAGGGCTGAGGCAGCAAAAACATCTCCGAAAACTTGATATTATTGAAAAGAATTCTTCTAATTACAGCACCATAAAAATGAAAATTTTTAACTCCGAAGCATTTCATTGTATGCGTTGGTAAAAGGTTTGAAGCTGCATTCAAAAGACTAAAAACTCCTTTATTTTTCTCTTGAGAATAACAAAAACTATTTTGAAAGGTATTTCGTGCAAACAAGATTTCAAAAAAAATTTTCCAAAATTGAAATCTGGTGCGGTCGATTTTACATGAAACTGCGTATTATGAGCGAGTGAGGTTAGATTTAGTATATGCATTTTCCCATGTGGGAAAATTTCATTGCAGTCTGGGGTCAGGTCTGTCCCAGGTCTGTCTTTATCTAGACTGTCTAGTCGGAAAGATATGACTTGGCTCAGGTCTGTCTGTAGTCTTGCTCAGGTCTGACTTTATGAAGATTGCCTAGTCTAGAAGGTCTGGTCTGGCCCAGGACTGGCGCTGCTCAACCATCCAAGAACGATAAAAGGTCCAAGTTCGGTCTGGAAGTTCTAATCTTCCCCAGGACTGGCACTGATCAGCGAACCAAGAACAAGAGATTCTATGTTTCATTTGTAAGGTTCTGGTCTGGCCCAGGTTTCACACTGAACAGCTAAATACACTTCTAGTGAAAAATTATTTTTTACAAGTGATTAAAAAGATAAAGGGATTCCAGCTAGCAACTGACCGGCCTCTAACTGTGGCTGACCAGCCCATGACCAAATGTCTAAATGCAATATCAAAAAGTAAAAAAACTGGGTGAAGTGAGATAAATGTTTTATTTTTAAGGAGAAATGTTTGTCTGGGGTGTTGCGAAAAGTTGAAAAGAAAAAAAGGATGGCAGCTTTCTCCAATCATTTCGCAAGTGCCGTGGCATATTTTTGACACGCAGAAATGGCTTTAAGGTTACGAAACAGTGATAGTTTCGCACCTCCAAGAGCATCCATCACAAGGACAATTACTTGTACCGAATACTTTGGGTACAGTCTGTAGATATACGTCGTTCCTGTGTGCGTGGGACACCCCAATAGTATGTGTTTTAGGGACTCAGCGTGTGTATGACACGCTCTGCACCTTTCGCTTAGATCTGAGAAAAGCAAAAGTTCGCTCCTTCGCAAGGACTGTTTTTCTACATTCCTGTGAAAATGTCCGTGCATTTTCTTGTCGAATACTTCTTGATAGAATTTTTCAAATTCTGCTTTCTTCACTTCGGCTTTCAGAAGTTAAGCATCTAGATGGAGTCATGCACTTTCCTTACTTCTGATGTTGAAATTCAGGCCAAGGATCTCGGCCGCTTGCTCCGCGGTTTTTCGGTTATGAAGACACTGGAGATTCAGAAGTCCGCGTCCGCCCTGACGGCATTGAATGTATAATCGCGGAACTGAGGAATTGATATGCAAGCTTTTATGCATATGCATGATCATACGTGTGGTGACATCAAGGGCCTTAAGTTCGTTCTTCGTGATCCTAGTAAGATCCAATTAGAAAGTTCAAAATTACCAAATACGAAACCGCATAGACGTCGGATTCAAATCTGATTGGGTTCCACTTAGGTTCCACTCAGAAACCAATAGCTAATACGGTACGAGTGCCGAATACGGATACATTAGATCCTAATAAGATCCAATTAGAAAGTTCACAATTACCTAATAGAACATCCTATTAGGTTTCTATTTGGTTTCTAATAGGCATTTTTACTAGGGTAGACAAGGGGACCACCATAAAATTGTCCTAGACTTTCTTTAGAGGAGCTGATTCTAGAAAGTATCTAAAAATAATTTAGATTTCTGGTATGCCCCTAACAGCACGCAATATTGCATGATAACATTGGCAACATTGCCAATTGCAATATTGCTGCTGTATATGAATGTTCTCTCCCAATCAATGTTTCTTTGCAATGTTGCAACAATGTTGTGAAATAATATTGCAGTGTTGGGAGGGGGAAGGAGAGGAGATGTTCTTATTTCCTGACAGCATTAGCGGCGAGATGTAAGCCCTCACAGCAATAGGATATACTTTATCTCCCAGGGATAACCCGTCGGATATCCTGCAAGGCGGAAATTGGGACATTCTAGGGATATCCCCAGGATATCAAGGATACCTATGAGACGTTTCTGGGATATTCAAATGTTCCAAGTAGGATATTAAAATTCTTATATATCCTACGTGGGACATTTAAATATCCTAGAAACGTCCCATAGACATCCCAGATATTCCTGGTACAACCTGGGAGATAAATGGAATCGAATGAGATATTCCGGTATATCCTGTATTGCACGATTGTCGCACAATATTGTTGCAACAATGCAGCTATATTGTTTGGAAGAGGAGATTCATACATTGCATGCTGTTTAGGAACTCCCGCGTTTAGCGTTCAGCTAGTTCCCTAGGTCTGTAACCAAAACCCAAATTTGCCTAATAATATACCTACGACACACACACTCAAACACGCGCGCGCATGTATATATTAATTGTTATATACTTTATAATAAAATTTGCTAAAAATAAACAACCCCCGTGAAAAGAAAGACCAACTTAAGACTACAGTAAAGGCAGGTATAGACCTGTCTTAAAGTGGTCTTAAACTAGTCTTTTCTGGTCCCCAGAAGATCACAGTCCTTTTGCGTCAGTCATCTATCCTTATTTCAGAGAGAGAGAGAGAGAGAGAGAGAGATGTGTCTATTTCAATGCCCTAAAAATGATGCAGGTATAGGCTGAAGGGTACATACCAGGAAAAGGCAAAACGTGGTTTGAAACTACTCTTCAAGTGGTATTCAATTGGTATGTATTTTCACGAGGGAATATAGTCGAAGAAACATGAAAAGCAATGAAACAAACTAATATCAAATAAGCAATTATTAAAACAAACAAGTCACTGAGAAAAATCAAAATTATACACTTAAAACCATCAAAACTGTATTGGGATGAATATATTGTCTTAATGCTGCGTACTGCTCTTTTTCTTTTGTAATATTTTTTTCTTAGTGTATGTTAATGTTAATTGCATAAATTTTCAAGGTACTCTAATCAAATTTCTCTCACATTACAAAATCAGCGAAAATGATCTTATTTTATCAAGAAAAACAATAACGGAAATGCCAAAAGTTATAATATAATTTGTAAAAAAAAAATATCTAACCTAAAATTTTCGATTCTGCCAGTAAAACGGCCAAATGTAATAAGCTGTTGAACAAAATTTTATGATCGAATTCTTATTAAAAAAAAAAAACATTACCTACCTCTTTACACGAATTTGATCACTAAAAAAACACACTCAAACAGCTCGTTTGGAGAACACAGAGCCAGGTAGAATAAACCCGGCGCTGCGGCGTAAACACACGCGCGCGAGTTTTCGAACTGTTTCACAGTGTTTCCAACTGTTTCGAACAAGAAGAACCCCAATAGGGAAGTAGAGCAAAACTCCAGGGATGGGTAAGTAAAATACTCGTGGTAATTTACTTGGTTTTCTACGGTAATTTACCTGGTATTTTACGTCATCAATTTGATTGAATCCGCGAAAGTCATTTTTCACATAAAACCAATACCTTCTCATTGAGATGAGAATGTAAAAATAAATTTTTCCCAGTTTCATAGTGATCAAATTGTATTAATAATGCTTGAACTTGTTGTTTCAGATGATAACAATCAAAGCGCAGAACTGTGTGCCTCTAGTTCTTGACGCAACAAAGCTTCGTAATAAGTGAGTATCTTGCTATGTATACATTAGAATAATGTATGCAGGCAGCGTTCCGTATCTCAGTTCCTCAAGTCTTCCAAAAATTATAAAAGCATGATGATGAGAAACGTATTTTTTATGCATACATTATTCATATTGCACAAAATACTATCATAAAAAGGGCATGCATTTTGGTTAACTTTATGTATAGTCCCTAAATCCTATTGGTCTATTCAGTTAGCCATTGACATCTAATGTAAGTCACAGTAGAATCAATCAATCAACTGTCGAGAGCAAGATCCGCTTTCGAGAATCGAGAGCAAGATTCGATAAGTCAATCATTATTCATTTTCACTTTATAGTCAGCTAACTTCACTTCGTTAACTGCTGAGGGGAAAACAATGAATTAAATGCATGGGATTTCATCAATTTTTGTCCTATTTTGTTAATATCTTCGTAAAAACTAATTTCTTCTATATAAGTGTAACTGGAGGTTAGTTTCTATACTTTAATTACTATTCAATGAAATGATAAAATTACAATAATTATTATTTATTACGAAGATATAAGATAAGTGAAGTTTTGTGCCATGCATTTGGTCCATTGTTTTCTCCCAGCCCTATCCGACCGACCCGAATTTTTCATAGGAGCTCTGGCTAAAGTTTGATGCCAGCCGTGAAATAATCCGCTGGCGGCGCTGCTGCGCTTCTTGCTGGCAAATGCATTAGTTAAAAGTTCAAAATAATTAAATAATTAATGAAAGAATTTTTTCTGAACAAGAATGGGCCTGCAAATTTTTATAATTTATTCGAAGATATATAAACATTATTTTAAATATGCAAAATCTGTTCAAACTTTCCAAGATATGGAAAAATAATGCATAAATATGTATACGGGTTCTAAAAGAAATTTGGAATAAGTGCTTAAAATTCTTAATGAAAAATTTATCTGTAACGTTAAATCAGTTTTCAAAAATATAATTCCATATTATAATTCCAATATAATTAATATTATTATTTTTAATTATTTTATTAATTTATTAATTTCAATTTTATTAATTTAATAATTTATTTGATTAATTATGATATTACAACTCCAATATAATTCCAAAAATAAAAATAAAAATATAAAATGAATTTAAAGTGTAGTAGAAATAATAAATACAAAATAGGATCCATAAATAAAGAATTAGTTAAAAATGAAAGTGTGATACGGAATTAAAAAGTTTGACTTCAATCCATTTTTTGTCAATACTGGCATGCAATCACAGATTTTAAAGGAACTTATAAATTCCATTAAAAATTCAACGATAGGTGCTTACTACGTAATAAAAATTAAATGTAAAAACCAAATGAAACCAGCATGAATTTGAGTTTTCTAAAGGCGTCTTAGTTGATTTTGAGGTAATTGATTAAAGCAATACCTGATGACAGTCGTCTTTTTTGTACGAATAATGAGAAATATAGTCTTAATGTTATCCTTCATGCAAAAGTATTATAGGACAATCATTATAGGCCTAGTTATGATTTTCCTATAATTTGTTCGCGATTATAGGAAAAATTATATATACACAAAAGTACATAAAAATTTACATATTTGAAACATGCTTCGTTTAGATTGTGGGTATAATGAAACCTGAAATAAATATAAATAAATATACTTCTTGGAATATCTATTTCAATACTATTCATTTCTATAACTATTTTTCCATAATTATGTTAAAGTCGTGTCTCCCACAATTTGGGAAACAAACAAAATTTAAAATACTAAAGTTTGATTTTTTGCAACGGTGTAACCTGAAAATCGGAAAGAAAATAGAAAATGTTGGAGTCTACTTTGCTAGATAAGTAGATTATACCAAAAATTCTAGGAATTAATGAAATTCAAGGAATTCATAGAATTCAAGAAATTCATGGAATGCAAGAAATTCATAGAATTCACGGAATTCATGAAATTCAATAAATATACGGAATTCATGGAATTAATGGAATTCGCGGAATTCATAGCATTCACGAAATTAATGTAATTCAAGAAATTCATGGAATTCAAGGAGTTCATGGAATTCACGGAATCTATGAAATTCTAAGATTTAATGGAATCAAAGAAAGTCACGGAATTCACGGAATTCAAGGAATTCATGGAATTCACGGAATTAATTAAATTCAAGGAATTCATGGAATTCACGGAATTCATGGAATTCACGAAATTCATGGAATTCTAGGAATTAATGGAATTCGAAGAATTCACGGAATTTGTGGAATTCACAGGATTCATGGATTTTTTGGAATTCATGGAATTCATGCCATTCAAGAAATTCATGGAATTCTTGGAATTCTAGGAATTAATGAAATTCAAGAAATTCGTGGAATTCTAGGAATTCATGAAATTCAATGAATATACAGCATTCATGGAATTATTGGAATTCATTGAATTCGCGGAATTCGTAGCATTCACGAAATTCAAGGAATTCATGGAATTCTAGGAATTAATGGAATTCAAGAAATTCATGTAATTCAAGCAATTCATGGGATTCTAGGAATTCATGGAATCCAAGAAATTCATGGAATTCAAGAAATTCATGGAATTCAAGGAGTTCATGGAATTCACGGAATCTATGAAATTCTAAGATTTAATGGAATTAAAGAAAGTCACGGAATTCACGGAATTCATGGAATTCAAGGAATTCATGGAATTCATTAAATTCAAGGAATTCATGGAATTCAAGAAATTCAGGGAATTCATGGAATCCTAGGAATTCATGGAATCCTAGGAATTCATGGAATTCTAGGAATTAATGGAATTGAAGAAATTAATGGAATTGAAGAAATTCATGGAATTCAAGAAATTCATGGAATTCAAGGAATTCAAGTCATTCACGGAATTCATGGACTTCGAGGAATTCAACGAATTTATTGAATTAAAGAAATTCATGGAATTCGAGGCAAATATGAAATTCTAGGAATTAATGAAATTCAAGGAATTCATAGAATTCAAGAAATTCATGGAATGCAAGAAATTCATAGAATTTACGGAATTCATGAAATTCAATAAATATACGGAATTCATTGAATTCATGGAATTCATAAAATTATTGGCATTCACGCAATTTAAGGAATTCATAGCATTCACGGAATTCATGGAATTTTAGAAATTAATGGAATTCAAGGAATTTATGAAATTCACAGAATTGATCAAATTCACGAAATTCATGGAATTCATGGAATTATAGGAATTAAGGAAATTCAAGAAATTCATAGAATTCAAGAAATTCATGGAAACCAAAAAATTCATAGAATTCAAGAAATTTATGGAATGCAAGAAATTCGTGAAATTCAATGAATATACGGAATTCATGAAATTCATGTAAGAATGGAAGAGATGTTACTGGAATATAGCAGGATTGAAGAGAAAGGGTAGGGAGTTTATGAGAAATTTGGCACAATGTGATGTAGTAGAAATTATGGAGACGTGGCTAGATAAAAAGGGTTCGGAAAGAATAGGGGAAAGGTTACCAAGAAGTTACAAATGGCAAGTTCAAAATGCGAAGAGGAAGAATAATAAAGGCGGAGCACTGAGAGGATTGGTGATGGAGGTAAGGAACGAATGTATAACAGGGAATGATGAGAAAGAGAGGAAAGAACAAAAAGTAGGATTAATAGCAGAAGAGGTCAAGATCGGAGGAAAGAAGTAGATGGTAGTGGGGTTTTATGTGAACGGTCATATCCTCTCCGTATCATGCAAGAAAAACTCATTAGAAAAGGAAGATGAACATTTGACCTGTTGAAATTCGGATTTTAGGTGAAATTTTGCGTAAGAAGGTCACGGAGTAATTGCAATAGTTTTTCTTGCAACATTAAAAACTTTAAAAAAATATAATACCTATCGACAACGTGGGCTGATTAATTATTGTAACCATATTCAGCAGAAACCCTTGGTACAGGAACCCTCTATCCGCAACCCGAGGACGCGTTCGGTGGCTTTTTCATAGGCCCTTCAGTTCTATTCCAAAGTATATATATCAATGAGTCTAAAATTGAAAATAACTTTTTAGGTATGTTAAAATCCAATTTTCGTTTATCAGGTTTCATCAGGTAGTCCATCTAAGGGATATTTCCCCATTAATTTGGATGTTACATTTCTCAAGGAGAACAGAAGGGCAAAATCAAGAGATCCCCTATCAAATCTTCTCAGACAGATCTACTAACAGCTTTCTCTTTTTATCTATTTTTTTTAAATCGATTTTGACTACGAGCAATTTTACATTTGCTTTTGATCAAAGCAACTTTATTCAAATAATAAATTGATGAGTAATTCTGAACTTACAAACATTTCCGCTTTGCTTAAGAGGAACGCACGGTTTGTTTCGATTCAAGTTCAAAATTGGTTTTTCCTTTGTATAACTATAGTGTAGTGTATGAAGTATCTTCCTGGATATCTTCACCGAGCGGGAAAACTTTTAACGCGCTCTGCATCAAATTGCTTTACTTTACTATCTCGAAACTTCCTAAATACAGTCTAGGTGACTTTCGTTTGGTTAGAAAATGACATGGAAACACTAACTTTGCAAAAAAATAGGGCAAGTATAGCCACCCTCTGTTATATTAACGACACTCGATCTGAGAGTTCATGATGTATAATCCATCTTCTTAGAATTTCAAAAGAAAATTCTTTTCCGGAAAACTCGATGTAAAGTGTATTTTTGGAAAATGTAATGTATTTATTGAAAAAAAAGAAATATTGAAATAATATATTGAATACACTCACATCTTGTGCTGACAGAATTTGTGTTCCTGGTTGAATGCATACAATTTTTGAATGAGGACGGTGATGTAAAGACTCTGAAGTTTCATCCCGTGAACATACGCTCCTATACCAGGGCAATCCGCTCGACGAGTTTCTCCTCTCTCTATATTTCCTCCATATGTGCCTGAAATTATTTTTTTACATCTCTATTAAAAAAAAGGTCAACGTGGATTTTACTTCCTTACCTTAAAACACATTTTACAATTTTGAAATTGTGAATTCCATCAGTTTTTACGATTTCGTTATCACGATCACGAACAAACTTTTTTTTTAATATTCCAATGAAATACATAGTTCTACCATTCCAGTTTGGAGCCATTAAATATAAGAGTTTATCGTCCGTATGAATTTGAACATTTTTTATTTTGGAAATCTTTTTAAATTAATAAGTTCCGTGTAACGCTTTTTACTAGATGCCTTCAGATATAATTTCTCATACATATTTCCTATTTCCTTCTTTTGAATTTGAAAGTTCATAATGTTATTTAAGATTAAGTTGATTTTTTAGCATTAAACTTTATACTTTGAACAGGGTACAACTTTCAACATGTCCAAATTTGTAGAGCCATTTAAGGTTACAGACATTTTTATTTTTCATACCATTCTCGATTAATAAAACAAAAGATCCGAGTCCAGAATCGCTCGTTAAGGGAGACTGGTTAACTAACTCTTCTTCGTTTTAGAAAAAAAATGTTTCAAAGGCCAATTCGAGCCATTATTTTTTTCGAGAGCTGGCATGCGTATAGTCGGACAGATGCACATAAGCCATCGATGATGAGAACGTAAAAATACAAAATTTCCCCTCCAGACAGGTTCTCTTTTGCGTCTTCAATCACCTACAAAAATCGTAAACCAATTGGGGTCTGAAATCATGACGTCACAGCGTCACGTGATAGGCAATATGGAGGCAACAACGGGGTACATTACCTCTAATACATGCGATACGAAGGGTTTTTAATTTCTTCTGAAATTATTTCGAAGAACTGGGAGTCATTATCTGCAAAAATGGTTAGAGTAGACATTTTAAGAAAGGACAACAAAATTGTGCACGTTGAACATGTTATAAATTTGGAACAAATATCAATTAAAAATTGATGGAATCGTCATCCAGTGTATTGTTTTCGTGAAAAATGGATTCAGCGACCCAAAAAACATAAATTATAGTAGTCATCTTCACATAAATGACTTTTCTGTCCATTTGACCTTCAATGCCTTTGACCCAGATGTGCTGGGGTCAAACGGATCACGGATTCATTCTCAGCAGTTCAAAATACATGGGAATATATGTGTCGCATCTGTAGAACAGAAAAGTGTTTTTTTTTGTGTGCCGGTGTTATTAGGGAACTTGTATAAACAATACGTGGTCGAATGTCCTGCCCTTTTGTTCTTTTATAATAAATATTATATAAAAACGCGTATGTCTGTAGACTGTTATGTAGCAGATGTGTATACTTGAAAATATGCGTATCGGCTATTTGAAATAAACATTTCTTTCTTTCTAGCATATACGATTTCTTTTATATTCGGAATATCCTTATTATACCTATAAGTCTCCCTAGGGATCGCGGGACCTTGTAGTTCGTGGGAGGGCTTATTTGGCTCATAGGGCTATAGATCTGGATAAGTGAACCAGAGAGGCTGCATTATGAGGTGTAGCTACTCTGGGGAACTGACGGACTCTAGTCAGTAGGACTTAAACTAAGGAGCGATCCTTCCAGGACGTAATGGAAAAGTCGCCTGGAATATCTAGGGCGCGAGTTCTCATGCTCCCTAGCTACGATGTGATCGCCGTGTCAAGGGCTGTATGGTACCAGGGTAAACAAATCCTTGAACACCCCGGTCTGCCTCCCTCATTAGAGGCGGACAAGCGGGGGTCTCAAAGGAGGTGTCTTAACGGGGACTTTGGGACAGCAGGTCGAATCCCATAGTATTTAGACCCGCCCCCTGTAAGCGGAGCTCTGCAGAGGGTGATTCTTATTTCCCTAGCTTCTCGTGGGACATTTAAATGAAACACATAAAACAAAAGAAATGAGGGGCCCGTTCCGAGACCCTCTTCTAACCCACCAGCAGTGGTGGAAGGCTCCTCAGGGGGCAGTCCACCACGAGCGGTGCAAACTTGTGGAGCCGTTGCGGCTCTGGATTACCTACCCAATCTGGGGGCCCTGAATTAGCCTTCTAATAGCTGAGACGGGAATCCCCATGATGCAGATTAATCTGTACCACAGCAGAGGCGTCTCGGCGGCTCTGGACAGGCGCTTGTCAGTAGTGCAGACAGGAATTGCCCTAATCCAAGAACCCTGGTTATACAGGGAAAGGATTAGTGGCTTGTCAGGATGTGGCTCCATATATAAGGGCCACGAGAAAAAGCGCCAAGGGCATGCATAGCCGTCAAGGGTATGGGTGCGATGTTGGTTCCTAAATTCTGCTTTAGAGATCTCACCGTTATTAAGGCGAGACTCAGGGCAGTAGAGGAGGAAGGCTAGAGGTGTTCATCGCCTCGACTCATTTCCCTGGCGATACCGGGGTACCTCCGCCTCCTAGAGAGGTGGAGGCTCTAATTCGGCACTGTCAGGAGAATAAAATCCCTCTGCTGTTAGGCTGTAATGCAAACTCTCACCACACGGTGTGGGGAAGCACAAACATCAACGACAGGGGGAGAGATTTAATTGATTATATAGCAGGCACAGAACTGGAGATTCTGAATCGGGGTGATACTCCCACATTCCAGACTAAAAACAGTAGTGAGGTTCTCGATTTGACTCTATGTTCGGGTGCACTGAGGAGCAGGGTAGTGGGTTGGAGAGTCTCCGATGAGGAGTCTCTCGTTTCGATTAACCCTAGGAAATCCAGTGGTTTCTAAGATCAGAAACCCCAGAAATACACTTAGGGACTCGTATAAAGAAGAACTCAAAGGGAGGCTTGCGGAATTTCCCACGAGCTATGGTACCATTGATGAGTTAGAGCACGCTGCGGATTTTCTGCGAAGGGCTCTGACTACATCATATGAGAACAATTGCCCTACAAGCACAATTACGTCTAGGAAGGGAGCAGAATGGTGGAATACCCACCTGGAGAGACTCCGTAAAAAGACCAGAATGTTGTGCAATAGGGCAAATAGAACTAAATTGCCTTCGGACTGGGACATCTATAAGACGGCCCAGTCTGAATACACATGACATGACACATGACATGACACATGACATGACACATGACATGACACATGACATGACACATGACATGACACGTAACATGACATGAAATGACACAAATCATGTCATGTCATGTCATGTTTAATCTTATGTCTTGCGACATCACATGCCATTTAGAGTCATGTTATATCATGACATGTGTCATGTCAATTCATTTGCAGTCTGATGTCATGTCATTTCATGTCATGACATGGAATGACATGACACATGTCTTGATATGCCCTGACACTTGACATGACATGACATGACATGACATGACATGACATGAGATGATAAGACATGACATAACACTTGACACATGAGATGATAAGACATGACATAACACTTGACACATGAGATGAGATAACACGACATGTCACGATATGACATGACTTTACATGACATGCTACATCACACAAGACATGACATCACATCAAACCAGATGACACGTCACACATGAAATGAAATAATATATTACGTTACATAAAATGACAAAAATTCCATGATACCTGACTCTGCATGACTCAATCAATACGAAAATGAAATCAGGCGTGTAACGAAACTACATGGCAGGTATCATGACACAACATATACAGTGACGTGGAATGACACATGACATGACAAAAAAAGATACAATTGACATGACACATGACTCTGCATGTCTCAATTAACACATGGTATGATTTTGACATGTCACATGTCTCATAACTTGACATTATATGACATGACATGACTCATGATATGCCATGCCATGACACAAGACATTGCACGTAAAAAGAAACATGACATGACACATGAGATAACGCACGACATGCACATTACATGACACATGACCATAATACATGATATGACACATGACACGATATGACATGAAACCACACGACACGTGATGTCACAAGACATAAGACGACACATGACATGACATGACGTGCAAAAAGGAGAAATGATATAACATGAGAAGTGACATGATGTCACGTGACACGAAACCTGACATATCACCTGAAAAGACACCTGACATGACAGATGAAATAAAATGCCATGTCATGTGATGTTTCATGTCAATGGTCATGTCATGTGTCATTTCATGTGTCATGTCATGTCTCATGTCATGTGTCATGTCATGTGTCATATCATGTGCCATGTCATGCTTTATGTCACGTTTCATGCATGTGTCATGTCATGGGTCGTGTCATTTGTCATGTCTTTTGTCACGCTATGTGTCACGTCATGTGTCACGTCATGATTCATCTCATGTGACATGTCATGGGTCGTGTATCATTCCATGTCATGTGTCATTTCATGTTTAATGTCATTTGTCGTGTATCATTTCATGTCACGCTCCATGCCATGTGTCACGTCATGTGTGGAGTCATGTGTCATTTCATGTGTCATGTAATGTGTCATGTCATGTGTTACGGCTTGGGTCTTGTCATCATTTCATGACATGTGTCATGTCGTGTGTCATGACATGTGTCATGTAGTGTGTCATGACATGTATCATGTCGTGTATCATGTCATGTTCCACGTCATGTGTCATGTCATGTGTCAAATCTTGTGTCAAATTAAGTGTTACGTCATGTGTCATGTCATGTGTCATGGGATAGGTCACGTCAGGTGTCATTTCATGTGTCATGTCACGTGTCAAGTGATGTGTCATGTCATTTATCATTTCACGTGTCTTGTCATGTGTCGTGTCATGTGTCATGGTATGTGTCATGTCTTGTGTCATGGCATTTGCCATGGCATGTGTCATGTCATGTCTCATGTCATGTGTCATGTCATGTATCATATCATGTGCCATGTCATGCATCATGTCACGTTTCATGCATGTGTCATGTCATGGGTCGTGACATTTGTCATGTCTTTTGTCACGCTATGTGACACGTCATGTGTCACGTCATGATTTATCTCATGTGACATGTCATGGGTCGTGTATCATTTCATGTCATGTGTCATTTCATGTTTAATGTCATTTGTCGTGTATCATTTCATGTCACGCTCCATGCCATGTGTCACGTTGGTAGACATTTTTCTTGTTCGGTTACATAACCTCAAAAACAGCTAAAAAACGCGTTTTTTGCACTTTTAGGTTAGGTTATCTTGAAAACCTGACGTATAGGAGCAATTTTGAGCTCGGATGCGGATTCAGCGCATCAAAATCCTTCGGAAATGTTAGATCTGGTCTCTGGCTTTAAAATTTGTCTGCCTGTGTTATCAGCATAAAATAGTATTTTATGTATTAAATACAATTTTCATTTGTTTAAAACGCAAAAAAGACATAGTTAGCGTCAGAAACTCGCAAAACCAATTTGTTCACGTATGGGTTTTTTTGGGGAGCCTATCAGCAGAGTTGGTATTCTATTCTATGGCTATTTGTGAAGAGAAATGTTGAGTTTCAATTCCATTCAGCTAATATTGTCTATTCTGAATGAAATTTACAAAAACGTCTTTTTTTTCTCATGGCACATTTTTTTCTTATAGCACATACGTGTTAAACTTCAATAATTTTTTTTCCAAACCAAAAATGGATTTATTTTTTTGTGGATTCAAACAAATTTCCGGGCGATATGCATGAAATAAAAAAAAAATATTTGGACAACCCTAGTGATATTACGTTGATTACTTAGGATTACAAGTGGATTTCCTAGAATTACAATGGATTACTTGAATTACTCAGATGTTCCCGGATTACCATTTCTGATAACCGAAATGGATTATTGTGTATTATAAGCGTATTTCCTAGGATTAAAAGTGGAATTCCTAAGATTTTACTGTAATATTCAGATTACCTCGCATTACAAGTGGACTGGAAGTGGATTACCTAGCATTACAAGTGGATTGCTTAGGTTTACACGTAGATTTTCTAGAATTGCAAGCAGATATCTAGGATTATAAGTGGAATACCTAGGACTATAATAGATTATTCGCATTAAACTGGATTACCGTGGATTATAAGTGTATTACATAGGATTGCACGTAGATTATCTAAGATTACCAGTGGAACACCGTGGATTACAAGTGGATTTTTTAGGATTGCAAGTACAGTACTGTGGATTACAAGTGGATTTCCTAGAATTACAAGTAGATTACCTAGAATTGCAAGTACACTGCATTTTTCGAATTGCATTGGTATACCCTAGATTATAAGTGGATTATTGTGGATTACAAGTGGATTGTCCAGGATTCCAGGGGAACAATGTGGATTAAAATTGGGTTTCTAAGTTTACCAGTGGATCTCCTACGTTTTCAAGTGGATTGCCGAGAATTGAATGTGGATAAGAAGGATCACAATTGGAATAGTGTGCATTACAAGTGGATTATCTAGAGTTGCAATTGGATTTCCTCTGGCTACAAGTGATTGTCTAGGATTACACGGAATCACTCTGAATTATAAGTAGATTATTGTGGATTACAAGTTGATTACCTAGGATTGCCTAGATTATACGTTGATTAATGTGTATTATAAGTGGATTTCCTAGGTTTATAATTGGATTTAATAGGATTACCATATGATTACCAAGAATTTAATGTGGATTACCAAGGATTAGAAGTGGAATACTGTGGATTGAAAGTGGGTTACCTACGTTTACAAGTGGATTGTCTATGACTGCACGTGGATTACCTACGATTACAAGTGGAATACTGTTGATTACAAGTGAATTTCCTCGAAGTACAAGTGGATTGGGATTAATTGAATAACTCAGATTACCCCGGATTATCATTTCGGATAACCGAGCGGTCCAGCCTATTACAATTGGATTATATACGAGTAGGTTTACGAGTGGATCTCCAAGGATTGCACGTGGATTGCCCAGGATTATAAGTGGAATACCTAGGATTACACTGCATTATTATTAAATAGTGTGGATTACAAGTGGATTTACTAGGCTTAAAAGTTGATTTACTAGATATACCAGTGGATTTCCTAATGCTGCACGTGGACTACCCAAGATCGCACGTGAGTTACGAATAATTACCAGTGGAATACCTAGGATTACACTGCATTATTATTAAATAGTGTGGATTACAAGTGGATTTACTAGGCTTAAAAGTTGCCATCTCAAGTTAAGCCTGAAGTTTTGATATTTCAACTTTGATATGTTAAAAAGGAGTGAGGTCCATTAATATCACGGACACATTAAAAAATTCTTTGAAGACAATTTTTCTTCAAGTTTTGAATGGAGGACAGAATGAACGTTTTGCTCCATGTAAGGTTTAACATCGATGTCAATACTCGATGTTAACCCTTACCATGGAGCAGAACGTCGATTAAAGGATCTTCTTGACATCATCAAGGTCTTTTTATTTAGTCTGAAGTATGTTATCTTACACTTTTTACGTTATTTATAAATAATTATTAACTCAGACGCATAACATCGCACTCTAACCATTGTCATCTATTAATAAAAATAAATAAGGTTATTTAATAAAAAGTTTATTAATAACATTCTGCAAATTAGGAGAATACATTTGTTTCAAATATAAAATTTTTTGGATCAAATTATTACATATAAGTCTTACAACCATCTAGATTGGAAGATCTTAAGCTGAGATGAGGCTCTTGAATTTTTCTTTGTTAAAAACTAAAATCAAGTCGCGTGACAGAAATAAAAAAGCAGACATAAATTTTAAAAACCTAGATTTATCAAAGAAGCATTTAATATGCTCACACAGAAATCAATTCAATTTCAACTTATTGCAGTTTAATACATGCAAAAAATGTATAATGTAACAATTTTGCAGATATAAATAAGTGATTTTTCCCGTTCTGAATATTACATAATAACTTAGATTATATCTTCAATTATTTGTTATATTGTCAATATCTACGTATTTTGAATATCTAAAACGAAAAAATCACCCTTTTATGTAGAAAACTGTTTCAGTTGTATATTTGCCTGATAATTTATTTCCATCATACCTACATCGGAAGATCGATTTTCAATGCCTGTAGAGCGAAGCGAAAGTGGCCGAATGCAGCCGAGTCTTCTTTGCCTCCCTAGGGAGGAAAAGTGATGACGTAGCGGGATGAAAAGAAATAAGACGGCTCGCGATTGGACGAACGCAGAATCTCTCTATTGTACGCGATCGTTCCCTCTCTCTTTCCATCTCCGTCATAACCGCACGAGCGCTGCAGCCAACTTCAAGTGACTACTCTAACATCTTGTCCACTGTCAAAATATTATAGTCGATTATTCTCGACTAAATGAATTCGGTTCGCGAACAAAGGAAAATCGATATCCGATAAAGGTGTGATGGAAAATAGTGTGCACAACTCGGATCGAAAGGCTATATGATTGCAACAAGTGTGAGTGCTGCCCTTGCTTCGCTCGGGCAGCAAACTTTGCACTCGTTGCAATCATAGCCTTTCAACCCTAGTTGTGCAATATACTATTATAACAAGCGCCAATTATAATTCTTGATGAACTCGGTTATAAAAATAGCAATTGTTGAAAATTAAACTATTTGGGTAAAATTTGAACTGTTTTGTTGACAATTCATCTATTTGGACAGGAAGTTCGTCCTGCTGGATGAAAAGTTCAGTTTTTCTTTATTGAATATTAAACTGTCATTTAAAAAATTCAATTATTTGGTTGGAAATTCACCTTAGCGAATTTGAATACTAATGGTCAGGGAAAAGTCAGCGTATTTTGAAAATTAAGGTTTGCGATCACCCTGTATATGAATATGCACTTTTAAAATTATAATTTGAAACTTGTTTGAACAGTGTCTGAGATTCGACGCTGTTAGTCCAGAAAAATTTCTGAACGTTTATGAAATGTGGTCCCCCAACAATATTATATTTCAGTTTTACATATTTTTTCAGTTAAATTAATGTTGTGGACAAAAGTCTTCTACAATTATTTTTTTAAAATTTGCAGAAATTGGGTAATGCCTGCCTAACGGAGATTCATTGATTTCTGTTTTGAGCATCTCTTCAACCTTGCCGCTGTAAATGTTTATTTTTGCCCGCATATTAGAGCTAGTATACATTCCGCGAAGGACTGTATTATTTCTTTCAAATATTGCAAAGACGTCACCATTGGACGTTGATAATACAGTTTGTTCATCGGTTGGCATGGGCCCAAGGAGAATATGTAACAGCTGGAAAGTTGATATTACCAAGTGTAATAACTAAAGAAAGTAAACTCAACAAAAAAATCTTAAAATATGCGTGCGGACAAAATTCCTATGGGACAAAATGTGCCCGGAAAACCGTGTAAGTCCACTAACTGGTTGATTTTTATGTAAAATTAAGAAAATGTAACGGCTGGAAAGTCGATATTATCAAGTATAATAACTAAAGAAAGTAAACTCAACAAAAAAATCTTGAAGCATGCGTCCGGACAAAGGTCCTATCGGACAAAATGTGCCGTGTAAACCGTGTAAGTCCACTAATTGGTCGATTTTGATGTAAAATTAATAATATGTAACAGCTGGAAAGTTGATGTTATCAAGTACAATAACTAAAAAAAGTAAACTCAACCAAAAAATCTTAAAATATGCGTGCTGACAAAGGTCCTATGGGACAAAATGTGCCCGGAAAACCGTGTAAGTCCACTATTTGGTCGATTTTGATGTAAAATTAAGAATATGGAACGGCTGGAAAGTTGATCTAACCAAGTATAATAACTAAAGAATGTAAACTCAACAATAAAATCTTGAAATATGCGTGCGGACGAAGGTGCCATGGGACAAAATGTGCTCGGAAAACCGTGTAAGTCCACTAATTGGTCGATTTTGATGTAAAATTAAGTATATGTAACAGCTGGGAAGTTGATATTATGAAGTACAATAACTGAACAAAGTAAACTCAACCAAAAAGCCTTAAAATATGCCTGCGGACAAAGGTCCTATGGGACAAAATGTGCCCGGATAACCGTGTAAGTCCACTTATAGGTCGATTTTGAAGTCAAATTAAGAATATGTAACAGCTGGAAAGTTGATGTTACCAAGTGTAATAACTAAAGAAAGTAAACTCAACAAAAAAATCTTAAAATATGCGCGCGGACAAAGGTCCTATGGGACAAAATGTGCCCGGAAAACCGTGTAAGTCCACTAATTGGTCGCTTTGATGTAAAATTAAGAATATGTAACAGCTGGAAAGTTGATATTATCAAGTACAATAACTAAACAAAGTAAACTCAACCAAAAAATCTTAAAATATGCGTGCGGACAAAGGTCCTATGGGACAAAATGTGCCCGGAAAACCGTGTAAGTCCACTAATTGGTCAATTTTGATGTAAAATTAAGAATATGTAACAGCTGCAAAGTTGATATAATCGAGTACAATAACTAAAGAAAGTAAACTCAACAAAATAATCTCGAAATATGCCAGCGGAAAAGGGTCCCGTCGGACAAAATGTGCCCGGAAAACCGTGTAAGTCCCCTAATTGGTCGATTCTGATGTAATAATGAAAATATGTAACAGCTGGAAAGTTGATATTATCAAGTATGATAAATAAACAAAGTAAACTCAACAAAAAAATCTGAAGACATGCGTGCGGAAAAAGGTCTTGTTGGACAAAATGTGCCCGGAAAACCGTGTAAGTCCATTAATTGGTCGATTTTGATGTCCAATTAAGAATATGTAACAGCTGGAAAGTTGATATTATCAAGTACAATAACTAAAGAAAGTAAACTTAACAAAAAAATCTCGAAATATGCGTGCGGAAAAAGGTCCTGTCGGACAAAATGTGCCCGGAAAACCGTGTAAGTCCACTAATTGGTCGATTCTGATGTAATATTGAAAATATGTAACAGCTGGAAAGTTGATATTATCAAGTACAATAACTAAACAAAGTAAAGTCAACAAAAAACTCTTAAAATATGCGTGGAGACAAAAGTCCTATCGGACAAAATCTGCCCGGAAAACCGTGTAACTCCACTAATTGGTCGATTTTGATGCAATATTAATAATATGTAACAGCTGGAAAGTTTATATTACCAAGTATAATAACTTAAGAAAGTAAACTCAACAAAAAATCTGAAACTATGCGTGCGGACAAAGATCCTATCGCAGAAAATGTGCCCGGAAAACCGTGTAAGTATACTTATAGGTCGATTTTGATGTCAAATTAAGAATATGTAACAGCTGGAAAGTTGATATTACCAAGTATAATAACTAAACTTGATGGTCGACTATTGGTTGGTGCCAGACCACTGGATGGTGGTCAACAATTGGTTGATGACTGAGCATCGGTTGATGACCGACCAATCGTTCGTGGTCATCCATTCATTGACGGCCGACTATTGGTTGGTGGCCGACCATTGGTTGGTGAATGACCGTTTGTTGGTGGATGACCATTTGTTGGTGGCTGACCATTTGTTGGTGGCTGACCATTTGTTGGTGGCTGCCCATTAACTGGCGATCGAGCATTGTTTGGTGACCGACCATTGATTGGTGGCCGACCATTGATTGGTGGCCGACCATTCGCTGGTGATCGACAATTGGTTGGTGGCCGATTATTTGTTTATGGCCGACCATTAGTTGGTGGTAGATCGTTCGTTGGTGGCCGACCTGATGATCAATTTCAACAAAGTTTGCGAATTTTGCGGAAGAAGGCCCGGCCACGGTACAGTTCAATAATAACTCAATGAGTTTGAAAATCACTTTCATATTTCAGATTTCTTACTCTTTCGCCTAATCCCCTCTTATTCTTTTCTTTTTTAATTCCTCTTTTTACCCTTTTTTCAAGAGACTTCCCCTTTTTCTCGTTTTTTTTTCTCGCTTCAGTGCGAACTGAATAAATCCAATCCAAAAATCAAACAATTTTCCATTGAAAGTTATTTTTCTGTGGTTGGAAAGTCTACTATTATTTTTTTTTGGTTCAGAATTCATCTTGTTTGGTTAAAAATTGTACTTTGCGGTTGAAAACTCATGTATTTTGTTGCTGATTCGTCTCTTTTTGGTAGAAAATGTAATTTCTTGGTTCAAAAATCATCGTTTTTGTTAAAAATGCAGCTACTTGGTTGCAAATTAATCTGTCTTGGTTGATGAGTTAACTATTTTTTGTCAAATTCAACTCTATTTGATTTAAAATTAAAATCTTTTTTGGTTGAGAATTCATATTTTTGGTTCAAAAATCAATTGCTGAGTTTAAAATCAAACTACTTCGTCAAAAATTATTATTCTTTGTTTTGGTTGAAGATTCATCATTTTAGTTAAAAATTCAAGTACTTGATTGCATATTAACTTTTTCTTGAATAATTATTTTCGTGTAGAAAATTCAATTGTTTTGTAGAAAAATTGTCTTTTTGGCTTGAAAATTTAATCATTTTATAGAAACGTATAAACTATTTCTACAAAATTGGTCTTCTTAGTTTCAAAAATCGACCACTTGGTAGAAAATTAAACTATTTTCTTGAAAACTAATTTTTCTGTTAAAAATCCATATTTTTGGTTGAAAATTCAACTATTTGTTCAAAAGTCAAACTATTTTTTTTTAAATTTAACTATTTTGTGAAAAATTAACTTTTTTGTTGAAAAATCATATTTTTGGGTAGAAAATTCAACTGTTTTGTAGAAAATTCGTTTTTTTTATTCAAAATTTCGTAGAAAATTAAACTATTTGGTTAAAAATTAACTTTTCTCTTAGAAATTCATAATTTTGATTGAAAATTCAACTATTTGCTTAAAAATCAAACTATTTAATACAAAATTAAGTTTTTTGTTGGAAATTTAACTATTTCATTTTTTTTTTTTTTTTGAAAACGTATTTTCTCGAGAATTCGTCTTCGGTAGAATTATTTTTCAACTAATTTTTTTTTTTTAATTAATTCGGTAGAAAATTAATCTGGTGTTGAAAATTTATCTTTTTGGATCAATATTCAACGATTTTGTTAGAAAAGTGTCTTTTTGAAAATGTCTTTTTTTGCTTGAAAATTCGTTTTTTTGTTGTTTAAAATTAATTTTTTAAGCTGAAAATGTAATGCTTCTATTTTTGGTTAAAAGCTTATCTTTTTTAGTGGAAAAATCAACTGTTTGATTAAAATTTTATCTTTCTTGATTGAAAATTAACTCTATTGTTGAAAATTTGACTCTTTGTGTAGAAAAACAATTTTATTTCTTAAAAATTCATCTATATCGTTGAAAATTCAACTATTTTGTTAAAAATTCATCCTTTTCGAATAAAAATGTAACTATTTTGTTGAAAGTTTAATTACGTTAAATATTTGCAGAAAAAATCAAATGATTTCAAAAGTAATTTCAAAGGTTTAGAAGTTTTTAAATTTTTAGACAAATTTTTTAATACATTTTTAAAATCAAATTTTTAAGTTTTTAAAGGATTTTGAAAGGTTTTTAAAGAATAAAATGATAAGTGTTTTCCTTAAAAATTCCAAAACATTTTTACTTAATTTCAATTTAAATATTTTTAAAAATTTAAGCACGCTCTCGAAAAAATTTCGACTTAAAAAAAAATTCCCTGGCGAGTAAGAAAATATTTAAAAAGATATTTTATTCTCGTAAATATCGATTTAATTTTGACACTAAGCCAAAATAAAGACAAGATTTGTCAGTCATAAAATTGAAACTTTACGGTAAAAAATGTACAGAAACGATGTAATTATTAATGAAGAAAAAAAAAAAAAAATAGGAAAATGAAAACAGTAGGCAAAGCAAAAAGTCAACAAGAAAAATTGAAAACAAAAAACAAAGCGAATTACCTGACAGCTCGCATTCCACGTTTTCTCCTGAAATTCCTTTGTTGTTGATTTGTAAGGTGCAGATTTTTTTCCTTTTTTAACCTTTTCGTCTTCGATATGTTGATAATCGTAAGATGAACCAGGAAATAAATCGCTATGAGAATTTTCTGCCTGTTCTGGGGTAGAAATTCCATCCTCGGGACTATTAAATGAGGTTAATGACGAGAGAGGTTTGCTTGTTTTTTGACGTTGAAATATTCGGGGAATTTGTTTTGTTTTCACCGACACCATTCCTCTACGAGACATTTTTTCCCGTAGAAAACACACAGTGATAACAATAATCACGAAAAATCCACTCTTAAAATTCTAAAAGTGAACGACACGACACGACAGGCTTGAGGTCCATGACACATAACCTCACTTTTCTAAGGTTCACTCAATAATGTGAAGTCAGCTGGGCAAGTTCGAGAAAATCGATAAATATCGATCGGCGAGACATGATCGCACATTCCGCGCGAAACTTTTGAATTTTAAATAACGCAATTTTTGAGTGAGAACAATTGAAACTGAGAATAGTTAGTAGATATTATTTTTAATCAATTTCTTCTAAGAATATTATAAGGTTTCAGGAAAATCAGAATATTTTTCAAAGATTCCTGGGAAAATTTTAAATGATTAATTATTTTTGAAAAGTAAATTTTTTATGAAAATTTAAAAAAAATTCTAAACACTTCGATAGATTTCATACAATTTTAGAATTTGAATAGAATTTATCACAGTTTTAGGAAAAATTCGAACAATTTCAAAAGAAATTTCCAAAGTTCAAAAGTTTTGTAAAGATTAAAATTTTTTTTATTTTGTAGATTTTGGAAGATTTTAAAATAAAAGTTTGAAGATTTTGAAGGATTTTGAAAGGTTTTGATAAAATAAAAAAGTTTCTTTAGATTCCTCGGAAAATTTTTAATGATTTTTTATTTTTTAAATTTAATTTTTAATTGAAATTTAAAAACATTTAAAAATATTTTGAAAGATTTTCTCAAATTTCAGAATTAAAGCAGATTTTGTTAGAAATTAAAAAGAATTCAAATAATTTCAAAAGGTATTTCGAAGGTTTAGAAGTTTTCAATTTTTTTTTAAATTTTCAGGTTTCCAAACAAAATGTTGAAGCTTTTTATGGATTTTGAAAGGCAATTTCTTAAGATTCCTGAGAAATTTAAAAATTATTTTTCATTTAAAAAATTTAATTTTTAAAGAAAATTTTAAAAAGATTTCAAATGATTTCCTAAAATTTTGAAAAAAAATATTTACAAACAAAATTTGTTAAAAATTTAAAAAAAAATCGAATTTTTTCAAAAGGAAATTCGAAGGTTTAAAAGTTTTAAAATTGTCGAGATTTCCAAGAAAAATTTTGTAGCTTTTTGAGGATTTTGAAAGGTTCAAAAAGAATAACACAATTTTCTTAGCATTCCTGAGAAAACAAAAAATGATTTTTTACTTAAAAAATTTAATTTTTAAAGAAAATGTGAAAAGATTTCAAAATATTTTAATATAATAATATTTCGAGAGAATTACAAAGAATTAAAAAGAATTCAGAGTAAATTAATACAAATTCGGGTGTATTCCAAAAAATAATTTTAAATCTCTTCAAATCTTTGAAACCCTGTTAATTTCTGACCAAAAAAGTGCCTAATGACTACAAAACCATTCGAAAGAATTCAAAGGAATTATAATTTTTTTTTTAATCAAAAAAATTCATTTGTTTCAGTAAAATTTGAGCGAATTTAGAGGAATTAAAGGAAAACGAAAAGAATACGATGAAATTTATAAAAATTCATGGTGAATTAAAAAAAATTTAATGAATTGAAAAAAATTTAAAAATATGAAAAAACTTCACTGAATTCAGTATCTTTGAAATGAGCTTAGAAAAATTCAAGAGAATTTAAACGAATTCAATGAAATGCCTAAGAATTCAAGGTGAGGTTAAACGAATTTAGGAACATTTAAATAAAATCTTTTAAAAATACAAAAAAAATCCATTGAATTAAGTAGAATTGAGTATATTTAGAAGCATTCAAGTGAATTAAGAAAATTCGAGAGAATTACAAAGAATTAAAAAGAATTCAGAGTAAATTAATACAAATTCGGGTGTATTCCAAAAAATAATTTCAAATCTTTGAAACCTTACTAATTTCTAATCAAAAAAGTTACTAATGACCACAAAACAATTCAAATGAATAGGAAAAAAATTTTTTAATCGAAAAAATCCATTTATTTCAGTAAAATTTGAGTAAATTTATAGGAATTTAAGGCAAACGAGAAGAATTCGATGAAATTCATAAGAATTCAAGATGAATTAAAAAAATTGAAATTAATTTAAAAAATTAAAAAGCTTCATTGAATTCAGTATCTTTGAAATGAGCTCGGAAAAATTCAACAGAATTCAAAAGAATTTAAGGAAATGCCTAAGAATTCAAGGTAAAGTTAGAAGAATTTAGGATCAATTAAATGAAAACTTTTAAAAATATAAAAAAAAATCTATTGAATGAAGTAGAATTGAGTAAATTTAGAAGCATTCAAGTGAATTCAGAAAATTCAAGAGAATTCCAAAGAATTAAAAAGAATTCAGTTAAATTAATCAAAAATACAGGGTGAATTCCAAAAAATAATTGCAAATCTCTTCATATCTTTGAAACCCTGCTAAATTTCTAACCAAAAAAGTCACTAATGGCTACAAAACAATTCAAAATAATTCAAAGGCATTGGAAAAAAAATTTAATCGAAAAAATCCATTTATTTCAATAAAATTTTAGTGAATTTAGAGGAATTTAAGGCAAATGAGAAGAATACGATGAAATTCATACAAATTCAAGACGAATTAAAAAAATTGAAATGAATTGAAAACAATTTAAAAATAAGAAAAAACTTCACTGAATTCAGTATCTTTGAAATGAGCTTAGACAAATTCAAGAGAATTTAAAAGAATTTAATGAAATGCCTAAAAATGCAAGGTAAAGTTAAAAGAATTTAGGATCAATTAAATCAAAACTTTTAAAAATATACAAAAAATCCATTGAATGAAGTAGAATTGAGTAAATTTAGAATTCCAATAGATTGACAAAATTCAAGTGAATTCTGAAGAATTCAAAAGAATTCAGGGTAAATTAATATGAATTCAGAGTGAATTCCAAAAAATAAATTCAAATCTTTGAAACCCTGCTAAATTCTAACCAAAAAAGTGACTAATGACTGCAAAACAATTCAAATGAATTGGAACAGTTTTTTTAAATCGAAAAAATCCATTTATTTCAGTAAAAGTTGAGTGAATTTAGAGGAATTTAAGGGAAACGAGAAGAATTCGATGAAATTCATAAAAATTCAAGGCGAGTTAACAAACAAAAAAATTTTAATGAGTTGAAAACAATTTAAAAATATAGAACAACTTCATTGAATTCAGTATCTTTGAAATGAGCTCAGAACAATTCAAGGGAATTCAAAAGAATTTGATGAAATGCCTAAGAATCAAGGTGAGGTTAAAAGAATTTAGGATCAATTAAATAAAAACTTTTAAAAATACAAAAAAATCCATTTAATTAAGTCAAAAGAACAAGCAAATTTTTACACAAAATAGTTCAATTTAAAAAAAAAAAGATTAAGTTTCAACCAAAGAGATGAATTTTCAATTAAAATGATGAATCTTGAACCAAAAAATTCATGTTTAACAAAGTGGTTGAACTTTCAACTTTGAACAAAATTAATTTTAAACCAAAAAAAAAACGAATTTTTGTACAAAATAGTTCAATTTTCAACTAAAAAAAAAACATCATTTTTTAACAAAAAAAGGGAATTTTTGAACAAAATAGTTCAAATTTAAACTAAAACCCAAAAAAAAATTTTAACGAAGTGATTCAACATTAAACCAAGTAATTGAATTTTCAAACTAAAAAAATTCATTTTTTCGCCAAGAAGATTTATTTTCTACGAAAATAGACGAATTTTCAAAATAAAAGTTTAATTTTCTACTAAGAAAAGATTAATTTTTAACACAAAAAAAACGAATTTTTAAAGAAAATAGTTCAGTTTTCAACTAAAAAAGATTAATTTTCCACCAAACAGATGAATTTTAAATTTAAATGATGAATCTTAAACCAAAAAATTTAATTTTTAACAGAGTGGTTCAACTTTCAACTAAGTAATTGAATTTTCAAAAAATATCAGTTTTGCGCAAAGAAGATTTATTTTCTACAAAAAAAAAAAACGAATTTTTAACCAAAAAGTTTAATTTTCAACTAAAAAAAGACTAACTTTCAACAAAACAAAACAAAAAAAAATAATTTTCATACAAAATAGTTCAATTTTCAACTAAAAAGAATAATTTTAAACTAAGAAAGGTGACTTTTCTACCAACAAGATTAATTTTCTATAAAAAAAAAATAATTTTTAAACAAAATAGTTCAATTTTCAATTAGAAAGATTAATTTTTTACGAAGGAGGAGAATTTTAAATTAAACTGATGAATCTTAAACCAAAAAAGAAATTTTCAACAAAGTGGTTTAATTTCAATCAAGTAATTAAATTTGCAAAGAAAAAAAATAGTTTTGCGTTAAGAAGATTTATTTTCTACCAAAAACACGAATTTTTAACCATAAAGTTTAATTTTCAACTAAAACAGATTAATTTTCAACAAAAAGAAAAAAACGAATTTTGGAACAAAATAGCTCAAAATTAAACTACAAACCAAAAAAATAAAATTTTAAAAAAGTGGTTTAACTTTCAATCAAGTATTTGAATTTTCAAAAAAAAAAAATTAGTTTTGAGCCAAGAAGATTTATTTTCTACCAAAAAGACGAATTTTCAACCATAAAGTTTAATTTTCAACTAAAAAGATTAATTTTCCACCAAAGAGATGAATTTTAAATTTGAATGATGAATTTTCAACCAAAAAAATTAATTTTTAACAAAGCGGTTCATTTTTCAATCAAGTAATTGAATTTTCAAACAACAACAAAAAAAGTGAATTTTGCGCCAAGAAGATTTATTTTCTACCAAAAAAGACGAACTTTCAACCAAAAACTTTAATTTTCAATTACAAAAAATGTTTAATTTAAAAAAAGCAAACTTTTAAACAATATAGTTCAATTTTCAAATAAAAAAGATTAATTTTCTATTAAAGAGACAAATTTTCAATTAAAATGATGATTCCTAAACAACAACAAAATTATTTTTTTACAAAGCGGTTCAACTTTCAATCAAGTAATTGAAAATGCGAAAAAAACAATTTTGCGCCAAGAAGATTTATTTTCTACCAAAAAAGGACGAATTTTGAAACAAAATAGTTAAATTTTCAACTAAAAAAGATTAATTTTCAACTAAATGAGATGAATTTTCAAATAAACTGATGAATCTTAAACCAAAAAAATAAATTTTCAACAAAGTGGTTTCAATTTCAATCAAGTAATTAAATTTCAAAAGAAAAAAAATAGTTTTGCGTTAAGAAGATTCATTTTCTACCAAAAACACGAATTTTTAACCATAAAGTTTAATTTACAAACTAAAAAAAAATAATTTTCAACAAAAAAAAAAAGGATTTTTTGAACAAAATAGTTCAAAATTAAACTACAAACCGAAAAAATAAATTGACAATAATAATAAATCAATAATAATTTAAAGTGATTCACAGAGGTCGGTGATAGATAAGGGAGAAGAGCGGGAGGAAGGTAATATAAATGAGGCGAAGGTGTTGGGGAAAGAGGGAAAGGAGTAGAAGGGGGCAGAACAGGAGGAGGAAATGTGTGATGATACTTATGGATATGGTACACAAAAGTTGAAGGCTCATTCACAATCCTATCGAAAACGTTGTATAAATTGACTTCTCCAAAGGTACAAAACCACATCTGTACCGAAATAAAATGCAAATATTTGAGCACAATGTTACTGTTATAAAGAAAAACGAGGATCATATGGATGAACATGTGGTGAGAGCAATGATAAATTAAGAGAAGGTTAACGAAGAGGAGATAAAGCAGGAGGAGGAGGAGAAGGTGCAAGAAGAGTAGATAGAACAGGAGGAGGAAGATGTCAATGAGGAGAAGCACGAGGAGGAGAAAGCTGAAAAGGAGGTGGAGAAGAAGGAGGAGAAGAAAGAGAAGGAGGAGAAGGAGGAGAAGGAGGAGGAGGTGGAAGAATAGGCCACAAAAGAGGAGGAGGAAGAAATAAATGAAGAGAATCTAAGTGAGGAGAAGCACGAGGAGGGGGAGCGTGAATGAGAGTTGGTTAAAGAAGAGGAGGTTGAAGAGGGGGAGGTTGAAGAGGAGAGGGAAGAAATGAATCAGGAGAATATAAATCAGGAGAATATAAATGAGGAGAAGAACGCGGAGGAGAAGGTGGAAGAAGATGAGATAGAAGAGAAGGAGGTGAATGAGGAGGAGGTGGAAGAAAAGGAGATAGTAGAGGAGGAAAAAGTAAATGAAAAGAATATAAATAGGAAGAAGCACGTGGAGGAGGAGTATGAGGAGGAAGAAATAAATGAGAAGAATATGAATGAGGGGAGCACGTGGAGGAAAAGGTGAGTAAGGCGAGGGTGAATTAAGTGGAGACGGAAGAGTAAGAGGAAGAAATGAATGAGGAGAATATAGATGTGAAGAAGCACGAGAAGGACGTGGAAGTAGAGGAGATAGAAGAAGAGGAGGAGTGGGAGCTGGAAGGAAAGGAGATGGAAAAGGAGGAGGCAGGAATAAAAGAGGAGAATATAAATAACAAGCACAAAGAGAGGGAGGCGGAGGAGGAAGAGAAATGAATAAATGAGGAGCACGAGGACGATAAGGAGGAGATGGATGAGGAAGTGGAGGAGGAGGAGGTGGAAGGAGAGGAGATATTAGAGGTGGAAGAAATGAATAAGGAGAATATAAATGAGAAGAAGCACGAAGAGAGGGAGGCGAAGGAGAGAAAGAAAGGAATAAATGAGGAGAATCACAAGGAGAAGGAGGAGGTGGATAAGGAGAAGGTGGAAAAAGAGGAGATAGAAGAGGAGGAGGAAGAAATAAATGAGGAGAATATGAATGTGGGACAGAAAGAGGAGAAGGAGGAGGTGGAGGAGGTGGAGGTGGAGGCGAAGGTGGTGGAAGAAGAGATGTAAGATGAGGAGGAAGAAATAAATTAGGAGAATATAAATGAAGAGAAGCTCGAAAAGGAGCAGAAAAATTGATCCTTCTTAGATAGAAGTTCAATTATTTGGTCACTTTGTATTTTTTAGATAAAAATTTGACGATTTTGTTGAAAATTCACGCATTTTCTTAAAATTTCATCTTGTGGGTGAAAATTTATTTTTTGCCTTGAGGTTTCCACTATTTTGTTAATAAATCCTCTTTAGGTTAAAAACTCTCTAATTTTTATTGAAAATTAATTTCATAAACTCCAAATTTAACAAATCCATTTTTGGTTAAAACTTTTTTTTTAGTTCCTTTTTACAAAATTAATTTTTCTTAATTGAAAATAAAATTTTGTATGGAAAATATAATTGTTGGAGTTGAAAATGCAACTAATTGGTTGAAAGTTGAAATACTGTCTTACAACTTTATTTTTTTTTAAATTTAAATTTTAACTATTTCGTTCAAAATTCTTCTTTTTTTGTGAAAATTTAGCTTTTTTTTGTATTAAAAATTAAATTTTAGTGAAATTCAGAAGCATTCAAAAGAATTTCAGGAAATTTATTTTGAAGTTAAAAGAATTCATTGTGATATCGAAAGTTTTAAAAAGAATTTTAAAGAATTCAAAAGAATTCAAAAGACCTTCAAAGAATCCAAAGGTTTCCATAAATTTGAAAGAATTCAAAGATTTCAAAATATTTGAAGAGTTCAACGAATTCGAAGAATTCAAGTAATTCAAAGAATTCAAGAATGTCAAAGAATTCAAGGAACTCAAAGAATTAAGGGATTCAAAGGACTCGAGGAATTAAAAGAATGAAAGGAAATCGACGAATTTAAAGAATTGAAGGAATTCAAAGAATGCGAAGAATTCAAAGAATTCAAAGAATTTAGGGAATTCAAAGAATTCTAGGAATTCAAGAAATTCAAAGACTTTGAAGAATTCAAAGAATTCCAGGAATTCAGGAAATTCAAAGAATTAAAGGAATTTAAAGAATTCAAAGAATTGAGGGAGTTCAAAAAATTCAAGAAATTCAAAGAGTTCAAGGAATGCAAGGCATTCAAAGAATTCAAGGGATTCGAAGAATACAAAGGTATCAAATAATTCAAACAATTCAAAAAAATCAAAGTATTGAAGGACTTCAGGGAATTGAAATTATTCAATAAATTGACAGAATTCTAGGTATTCATAGAATTCAAGGATTAAAAATAAATAAATTAAGTTTAAGATAATTCAAGATTTATTCAAGAGATTTTAAAAAAATTCAAGAGAATTCAAAGAACTTCAGCAACTGAGAATGTTAAAGGAATTCAGGGAATTCAGGGAATTCAGAATATTCAAGGATATCAGAGAATTTCAGAAAATTGAGGAATTCAGGAAATTCAAAATATTCCAAGAAATCAGTGAATTCCAAAATTTAATGAATTTCAGAAAACTTAAGGATTTTAGCGAATTTAGAGAATTTCACGGATTTTAGAGTGCTTAGGGAATTCGAGGAATTTAAAGTCATTTATGGAATTTGAGGAATCTTAACAATTTAGAATGTTTATTGAATTCAGAAGAATGAAAATTGTATTATTTTGAATTGAAAGAATTTAAAATTGAATAATTTAAAAGTGAAAGCTTTTGAATTTTAATAAATTTGAATTCGAAACGATGAAAATTTGCCAATTTAAAATTAACAACTAAATTAAACATTTCAAAATAATAGCTTCGGAAATTTTATGAATCTAAATTTGTGATGAATTAAAAAATCATGATTTAACACGAAAATAGATTAGACAAATTTGGCAAATATGAATAAATATTAAAAAATTCAAAAATGTATACTCCAGAAACTTGAAACTTAAGCAAATCCGAACTTCACCTGAAACTAAAAAAAAATTATGCAAAATTTGAACTAATTGAATTGCTTTAAGTAAATTTGAATCATTTAAAAATTCACCATTTTTAAATTTTCTATTATACTTTTTGAAATTCAACCATTTTCATTTCAATCGCAAAATTTAAACTTATGATGGGGAAAAATTGAAAATGTAGCATTTGCCATGAAAATTCAGAACTCTAAAATTGAAACCATTGAAAATTAAATAAATTATTTAGTCATTCAATAGAAAAATTGTTTTTGTTTTTAACTGTGTTTTAAATGTTGAACTTTTTGGAACATTTTTCAAATAAGAAAATCTCAAACATTTGAATGCCTGGTTCAAAAACTGTTTATTTTTAAGGCTTGAATTTGAGAAATTATCGTCTCATTTTAGGAATTTAAGAAACCAGAAAGTTTTGTGCGTTTAAAATTGAAATCGAACTATTTCGAATATTCAAATCTGAAATTATTTTTTTTGTAACTGACTGAAATTTAATTGGTTGAATTTCTGAAAGTATACATAACAATTTCAGAATTTTTTATTTCTAAACTATTAAATTTATTTAAAGCAATAGAAATTATAAGAGTTTGAGTACAAAAAAGTTTTAATATATAAATTCTACTTTATATGTATACATGTATGTATGTATATATATATATACATATATATACTCATTTATTTATTTATATATGTATATATATACAAATGTCCACGTTTTGAGACCCCCTGAACCCAAAAAACAGGTTTGAGTTCGCGACAGGTGTCGTTCCAAAATATGTGTCTGGATTAATAGCTCCCAAAGGAAAGCACCAGGTAGCCTGTCAAAAATCTGCTGAGCAAGAGCAACTAGTGACTGCTGAAATATGCTTCTCAGCAGATGGTAAATATTGACCCCCAATGCTAATGTTCCCTCAAGAACGTGACAAAAAGAATTATTTAGCGGGGAAACCAGAAGGTACATGGGTGGTGTTCAACAAAAATAGATGGATCGATACAGAAATCTTTACTGAGTGGTTTAAATGGTTTATCAAACAGACGAATTGCAGCAAGGAATCGGCTGTGCTAATAATTCTTTATGGACACGTGTCCCACACAGAAAATATTGATGTGATCGATCTAGCGGATGAAAATAGTGTCATCCTTTTGTATTCACCACCTTACACCAACCATCGACTCCAACCACTTGACATTGCCTTTATGAAATTATTGAGTTCTTATTATGCAAAAAAAGTGCAAAAATGCTTGAGGATGCACCTTTCTCAGACACGGATTTCGCTGCAGTTCTTAACGAAGATGGTGACAGTTCTTCCAGCAATTTGAGCGATGGTTAGTAACAATTATTTTATAATTCCCAAATGAATGAAAAATTAAATAAAAATGAAAAATGCTTGAATTCGAATCAAAGTATTTTTTTTAGAAATACGTTATCTACAAATCGAAACGATATATTTTGTGTTACAGAGGAAAGAAGATCTTTTAAAAAACCTATCGAAGAGGCTCAATTCGAAATCGATAGTGGACAAGCATCTAAGATTGTACAAACAGCAGTTGAAAAAACACATGCTGAAGATCTTCAAACCTTCCACGAGTACCAAGACATACAGTCCAAAGACACTAGTGAAACTTTCACGGCACCGCCTCCGAGATCTTGAAGCTTATAATGACTCCGAAAATGCACAGTTTTATGACTTCGATAAAATTCTGAATCAAAGCGAGTTCGTTGAAACTAGCAATACAGAATTTGATTTGGTGATGAGATTTTGAATTAAAATATTTTTTACTTTTGTTCTGATAATATAACGATTTGCTGTCATAAGAATATAAATTATAGCCATTCCATGGATTAGCTGTGATAATTATATAAATTATAGCGATTGCATGAAACGCAGTATTGCCTAATTGAAAAATTATATTTCTAATAGAAGTGAAAAAGATCCTTATATTTTCGAGTAGATAAGAGATTTCGTTTTCAATGAATCAGTTGAAAAATTGTTGGAATCATTTTGAAATCGAGGTCTTACAGATTTTCAATTTGTAATTTGTACCTTGAAGCCTTAGATATTTAACAAATTTCATAATTCAAACATTAAAATTCAAAGTTCAAAAGTTGTTTCGAATTGATAGTATGAATATCAATATTTCCAACGTATCGTATATATGTATTTTATTCTTGAGGCATGTTCAGTATATAAGTGGATACTCTGTTTCAAAATCTCTTACTTTGGGCCCTAAAAGTAATTTGAATTTTGGCTCATGTCAGAGTCTTAAGTTTTGTTGACACGAATGTACAACAGAATTTGACTGAAAATAATGAGCCAGTCAGTAAGCAAAAAGGACGCAAGAGAGGATTTACAGCTATCCTTACATCTCCAGAATATGAAGAAACTCTTTTACAGAATGAAGTATTGAAATCAAAACCAAAAAAAAAAGCGGGGAAGCAAAAAACTGAAAACAATCAGAGTCAAGCATTAGCCTCAGCACAAAACGAAGTAAGAGTTCAAGTTCCTATTCAACTGGTTCAGTGTATGCAGCCAATTTCACTTCAGATGTACCCAGGAATTCAAGAAAGTTCATTTCTGCTGCCCAGTCAACCATTGCAGATGTTCCCTTCACCTTGCAATGAAGTGCAGCTCATTATAGGCAAAAATATCGAATCCGTGGAGAATGCAGATGCAGCCTAGCACATCTACTGGGCTTATTTCTCTAGCAACAATACGACCAGTTCACAGGCCAGTACTGCGATTTCAAAATATTGCAATAGATTTCACAAAGATACCCTAAATATTCCAAAAGATTAAAAATATTTCCAAGATTTCGCTAAGATTTCACAAAGATTTCAAAACTTTCAGAAAGATTTGAAAGATTTCGCAAAGTTTCGAAAAGATATAAAAATATTTCAAAATCGTTCAGAAGATTTCAAAGATTTCAAAATATTGCAAAAGATTTGACAAATATACCACAAAGATTTCAAAGATTTTCAAAATTTCGCTAAGGTTTCGCAAATATTTCAAAGATTACACAAATATTCTAAAATATTTTGAAAACTTTCAGAAATATTTCAAAGATGTCAAAATATTGCAAACGATATCTCAAACATACCACAAAGATTTCAAAGATTTCCAAAATTTCGTTAAGATTTCACAAAGATTTCAAAAATTACACAAAGATTCAAAAATGTTTCAAAATATTTCGAAATCTTTCAGAAGATTTCGCCAAGATTTCAAAATATTGAAAAAGATTTCACAAAGATACCACAAAGATTTCAGAAGATTTCCAAGACTTCGCTAAGGTTTCACAAAGATTTCAAAGATTAAACAGAAGATTTCAAATATTTTGCCAATATTTCAAAATATTGCGAAAGATTTCGCAAAGATACCCAAAATATTCCAGAAGATTTCCAAGATTTCGCTAAGATTTCACAAAGATTTCAAAACTTTCAGCAAGATTTCAAAGATTTCACAAAGATTTCAAAGATTTAGCAGAAGATTTTAAATATTTTGTCAATATTTCAAAATATTGCCAAAGATTTCACAAAGATACCCTAAATATTCCAAAAGATTTTAAAGATTTCGCTAAGATTTCACAAAGATTTCAAAACTTTCAGAAAGATTTGAAAGATTTCGCAAAGTATCGAGAGGAAATAAAAATATTTCAAAATCTTTCAGAAGATTTCAAAATATTGCAAAAGATTTCAAAAACATACCACAAAGATTTCAAAGATTTCCAAAGTTTCGCTAAGGTTTCACAAAGATTTCAAATATTACACAAATATTCTAAAAGATTTCGAAAACTTTGAGAAATATTTCAAAGATGTCAAAATATTGCAAAAGGTTTCACAAACATACCACAAAGATTTCAAAGATTTTCAAAATGTCGCTAAGATTGCACAAAGATTACAAAAATTACACAAGGATTTCAAAACGTTTCAAAATATTTCGAAATATTTCAGAAGATTTCAAAGATTTCGCCAAGATTTCAAAATAATGCAAAAGATTTCACAAAGATACCACAAAGACTTCCAAGATTTCAGAAGATTTCCAAGACTTCGCTAAGTTTTCACAAAGATTTCAAAGAATAAACAGAAGATTTCAAATATTTTGCCAATATTTCAAATTATTGCGAAAGATTTCACAAAGATCCCTAAATATTCCAAAATATTTTAAAGGTTTCAGAAGATTTCCAAGATTTCAAAAATTTCAGAAAGATTTCGAAAAATCTTCCAAAAGATTTCACAAACATACCACAAAGATTTCAAAGATTTCCAAAATTTCGCTAAGGTTTTACAAAGATTTCAAAGATTCTGAAAGGTTTCGAAATCTTTCAGAAGATTTCAAAGATTTCAAATTATTGCAATAGATTTCACAAAGATACCCTGAAGATTCCAAAAGATTTTAAAGATTTGAGAAGATTTCCAAGATTTCGCTAACAATTCACAAAGATTTCAAAACTTTCAGAAAGATTTCAAAGATTTCGTAAAGTTTAGAAAACATATAAAAATATTTCAAAATCTGTCAGTAGATTTCAAAGATGTGAAAATATTGCAAAAGATTTCACAAACATTCGAACAAAAAAAGATTTCAAAGATTTCCAAAATTTCGCTAAGATTTCACAAAGAAATCACAAAGATTACCACATAGATTTCAAAATTTTCCAAAGTTTCTCTAAGATTTCAAAATTCTCAGAAAGATTCCGAAATTTTTTGTAAATCTTTCAGAAGATTTCAAAGATTTCAAAATATTGCAAAAGATTTCACAAACATATCACAAAGATTTCCAAAAGGAAATTTTAAAAGATTGCAAGGAATTTTCAAGAGTTCTAAAAAGTTTTAAGTGATTTTAGTGAACTGGAAATATTTGGGGGAATTTTATAGGTATTTGTTTCAACAATTTCGAGGTATTTCAAATAATTAGAAGAGTTTTAGATGATTTTAAAAAAATGCAAGGAATTTTCGAAAGATTTACATAATTTAAAAGAGTTTAACAACATTTTAGTGGATTTGAAAACTTTTGGAGTATTTCAAAACATTCCGAGGAATTTTCAGTTGATTTCAGTAATTTAATTGATTCCAAAAAATTCGAAATATTTTAGAGTATTTAAAAAATTTTCACGGCATTTTCGAAAGTTTTACAAGATTTTAAGAAACTAACAAAAAAAAATTAAGGATTTGAAAACTTTTAGAGTATTTTGAAAGATTCTAAGGAATTTTCAATTGGCTTCAGTAATTTAACTGATATCAAATGATTTAAAAAGATTCTGATTAATTTTTTTAAGCTCTGAAAAGTTATAAGTGATTTAAAAGATTTCCAAGGAATTAAAAGATTTTAGGGCAAAGAATCGGAGGCTTTTTCAAGATATTTAAATAATTTCAACGAATTTCGAAAGATTTTGAAGGATTAGAAATGTTTTAGGGTATTTCAGTCATTTGAGTGATTTCAGAGAATTTGAAATAATCTAGAGTAATTTAAAAGATTTCAAGGCATTTTCGAAAGCTTTAAAACGTTTTGAGTGATTTTTAAAGTTTTCAAAGATCTTGGAATATTTAGTGACTCCAATGAATTTTTGTTAATTGAATAATTTGAAGGAATTTCAAAGGATTTGAAATATTTAAGGCTGTTTTCAACATTTTGATTTCATTTTAAGAAGAGTAAACAAATTTCAAGAACCCAAGAAATTTTCAACTGATTTCAGTAATTGATTTCATAATATTTTGAATCTTTTGGAGTATTCAGACAAATTTCGAGGCATTTAAAAAAAATTTCAAGTTTTAAGAAATTTAAAAAAGGTTGCGAGGATTTGAAAAATTTTAAAGTATGCTGAAAGATTCCGAAGAGTTTTCAATTTATTTCAGATTTGATTGATATCAGAGCATTTGAAATATTTTTGTGTATTTTAGAAGATTGCAAGGCATTTTCGAAAGTGTAACCAAGTTTCCACTTTCAAGTAATTTTAAAATATTTCAAATAAATATTCAAAGAATTTGGAAAGACTTCAAGGCATTTCCAAGAGATTCAAATAATTTAAAGGAATTTCAAAAAATTGTAAAAGATTTGAGAACTTTTAGAGTATTTTAAAAGATGCCAAGACAATTTTGAAAGCTTTAAAAAGGTCCAAGTGATTTTTAAAGAATAGAAGGATTTTTTTTATTTCAATACTTTGAAAGAATTTCAAAGGATTGGAAATATTTTAGGATGTTATTAAAAATTACAAGGGGTTTTGAAGAGCCTAAATAAATTTAAGCAATTCCAAAATACTTTGAAGAACTTTAAATATCCTCGGGTATTTTGAAAGATCCTTAGAATTTTGTAATTGATATCAGTAATTTAATGTCACTTACAGGATTTGAATTATTTTATGGTATAAGGAATATTTAATTGGTTTCAGAGGATTTGAAATATTGTAGAGTATTTAAAAGATTTCAAAGCATTTTCAAGAAATTTGAAAAAATTTGCATGTGGTATTGTATCTAAGAGTTTCCTAAAATTTCGAAAATATAGATGGATTTTAAAGGACCAATGCCACAAAGGTATTTTTAGTAATATTTTTCGAGGCATTTCAAAAGATTTTAAAGGATTTGAAATATCTAAGGGTATTTTAAAAAATTTCCAAGGATTTTCAAAAACTTTACAAAGTTTCAAGTGATTTCAAAAGTTTCAAAGAATTGGATATATTTTAGGGAATTTTAACATATTAAAAAGTGATTTATAACTAAAATGTTGAATTAATATAAATATTTTATTTATTAATTTATTGTTTCGTGATATTTTAAATGATTACAAGGGATTTTATAAAATTTCCGAGGATTTCTCTGTTTTTGGATAGATTAATGTTCAACAAAATAGTTGAATTTCCTACCTACGAAAATGAATTTTCAACCAAATATTCGAATTTTGAAAAAAAGAAAACATTAACCAAATAGATAAATTTTCAACCTACAAAGATGAATTATCAATCAAAACGTGAAATTTTCAAATACATTTTTTTTTAATACAATTTTCAAACTACATTCATTTTTAACTAAAAACGAAATTAAAAAAATATTAATATTCAATTTTATATTAAAATTATACAAAAATTAGGCATGCTCGCGAAAAACAAATTCCCTGACTTTAAAGAAAAATTCCTTAACATTTTCAGGTTTTTCCAGGTGAATAGACACCCTGATTATTATATACATGCACCTCCAAAAAAACGGTTGAGCAGTCTTTTTTTGTTCAACAGAGAACAAATTAGAAAACAAATTGTTTTTTTCTTTGAGGGAATAAGAATTCAAGGACTTTTCCAGGTTTTTTCTAGGTAGAGAAAAATTCAAGGATTTCCAGGACGCTAGACACCCTGCTTTAATAACTTAATTTATGTAGAATCCACTTGTATCACGATAAAGGCCTGATTTGAAATAGATTCGGTCTGATCAATTTTTATTTAATTATAAATAAAGTTTCATAACAATTTACCTCATTTTTGGCTAATTTATTTTCGTTTGTTTTCCAATTTTTATTCATTTCTCGTTCTTTTTCTACCACTTTGTGTAAACTTTTCCTTACAAATTTTTGCTATTTGAAAATTGAATTGAATTGAAAACTATGTTCACATATTAAATTTAATAATTATAAATAAAATATTAAGCGAAATGTTTCTGTCTATATAATTTCTGAAAGTTTGTAGAGATTTGCACTCTTGTCCAACAAAATTGGAACTAGTTGAATTTCTATTCTTCCCAATGTGACAGGCCGATCTGTCTCAATTCGCAATTAAATATTAATAAACAATAGACGATTTTCAACTTGTTTTTTGTTTTGTAAGCATCGCTAGAGTATATTTCGTTCGTATATCAAGTTTGAAATAGTTTCAATAATATTTGCTCAACGACGATTTATTTCTTAAAAACTAATTGAATTTGGGGACACATTTTTTTTATTTCGTCAGGCTTATTATTAAAAATAATTACCCGATCAAAAAACAGAGAATAGAAAAAAGTTTTGCTCCTCGTTATCTACAAGCCTATATTTTACGAAAATTGATTTTTTGACTTTTAAATTTTCTTATTCCTTCACTGAAAAATTCTGTTGAGTGAAAATTCGTCTTTTTAGTTTGAAAATTCATCTCTTTTGGCAGAAATTTAATTTTTCATAACGACAACTTTTTGGTTCGAAATCAAAAACTTTTTTTTGTTTGATGATTCATCTATTTTTTCAATAAAATAGTTGAATTATAATTTACCTTCAAAATTCATCTTTTTTTTCTTTGTTGAAAATTCAATTGCTCGCTTGAAAGGAAAACACCTTTGTTGAAAATGCTCTTTTTTAGTTGGATGTTTGTTATTTTAATTCAAAATTCATCTTTTTGTTGGAAGGTTAAATCATTTTGTTGAAAATTCGACTCGATTTTTAATTATTTCAACTATTTCTGATTTGAAGCTAAAATCCTTTTTTTGGCTGCGATATCAACTATTATATTTTTTGTTGGAAAATAATCTTTCCTGATTACAAAAATCAATTACTTAGTTAAAAATTTAACTAGCGAACAGCTAAATTTATCGGTGCAAATAGATTCCTGAACCACTGCGGCACCTTAGTAACGTAATTTCATTTTATTTTTCGGATACCCTTTTTTCCCTTCTTCTCTAAAGTGAGCCCTCCCAGACCAAAAAAAAAAATGCTGACTACGCCGCTGCATATTATCAAATATTTTCAGAGAATGTTTTCACATTCAGTCTTTATAAATGATTAGAGTCTCGAAGTTTCTCAAGGTGGTGTGATGGAAAAACCTACCGTCACTTCAAGCATAAGTTATCTGAGTTTCTCAAGGTGAAATAACTACGCACATGCGAGAGTTTAACTTCTAGGAGATACATTATCCTTGAAGCATTAAAATCAATCGAGAATTCCCTCTAATGCAAAAAGAATGACAATTTCAAGTTCAAATCACTATAAACTGATTGGGAAAATATTCGAACATTATTATAAAATTTAGTGAAAACCGTTAAATTAATCACTGGAACCTGTCAAAAAGTCCTAAGAAGGCCTTGATCTTTATAAGACAAAAGAAAGGTTTGAAACTTCCCTCGAAGCATTAAAATCAATCGAGAATGACGTCGCATTCAAAACGAATAAGAATTTCTAATTCAAATCACTATAAATCAATTAGAAAAGTACTAGAACATTATTATAAAATTCAGTGAAAACCACAAAATTAAACCCTCGAACCTGTCAAAAAGTTCTAAAAATGCCATGATTTTAATGAGACGAACAAAAGCTTTAAAGCTTCCGTCAAACCATTAATCAATCGAGAATTCCCTCCACTTCAAAAAGAATAACAATTTGAAATGCAAATCACTATAAATTAATTAGAAAAATATTCGAACCTTATTATAAAATTAAGCGAAAACCATTAAATTAATCCCTGGAATCAGTTAAAAAGTGCTAAAAATGTCATGATTTTTATAAGGCGATAAAAAGGTTTGAAACTTTCCTCAAAGCATTGAAATCAATCGAGCGTTCCTTCTACTTCTAAAAGAATAACAATTTCAAATTCAAATCACTATGAATTGATTAGAAAAATATACGAACATCATTATAAAATTCAGTCAAAACCGTTAAATTAATTCCTGGAACCTGTCGAAAAGTCCTAAAAAGGCCATGATTTTTATAAGACGAATAAAAGCTTTGAAGATTTCGTCAAACCATTAATCAATCGAGAATTCCCTCCAATTCAAAAATAATAACAATTTGCAATTCAAATCAATATAAATTAATTAGAAAAATATTCGAACATTATTATAAAATTAAGCGAAAACCATTAAATTAATCCCTCGAACCTGTCCAAAATTTCTAAAAATGCCATGATTTTAATGAGACGAATGAAAGCTTTAAAGCTTCCGTCAAACCATTAATCAATCGAGAATTCCCTCAAATTCAAAAAGAATATCAAATTCAAATTACTATAAACTGATTGGAAAAATATTCGAAAATTGTTATAAAATTCAGTGTAAACCATTAAATTAATTCCTGGAACCTGTCGAAAAGTCATAAAAAGGCCATGCTTTTTATAAGACGAATAAAAGCTTTAAAGGTTTTGTCAAGCCATTAATCAATCGAGAATTCCCTCCAATTCAAAAAGAATAACAATTTGAAATTCAAATCACTATAAATTGATTACAAAAATATTCGAACATTATTATAAAATTAAGCGAAACCCATTAAATTAATCCCTGGAATCAGTTAAAAAGTCCTAAAAATGTCATGATTTTTATAAGACGAAAAAAAGCTTTGAAACTTCCGTCAAACCATTAAAATCAATCAAGGATTCCGTCTCATTCAAAAAGAATAACAATTTGAAAATCGATTTACTATAAATTGATTGGAAAAGTATTCCAACATTATTATAAAATTAAGCGAAAACCATTAAATTAATCCCTCGAACCTGTCAAAAAGTCCTAATAATGCCATGATTTTTATAAGAGGAAAATAAGAGCTTTGAAACTGCCCCTGAAGCATTAAAATCAATCGAAAATTCCCTCTAATTCAAAAAGAATAAGAATTTGGAATTCGAATCACCATAAATTGATTGGAAAAGTATTCGAACATTATTGTAAAATACAGAGAAAACCGTTGAATTAATTCCTGTAACCTGTCAAAAAGTCCTAAAAAGGCCATGATCTTTATAAGACGAAAAAAAAAAGGTTTGAAACTTCCCTGGAAGCATTAAAATCAATCGAGAACTCCCTCCAATTGGAAAAGAATAACAATTTCGAATCCAAATCACTATAAATTAATTAGAAAAATATACGAACATTATTATAAAATTCAGTGAAAACCGTTAAATTAATTCCTGGAACCTGTCGAAAAGTCATAAAAAGGCCATGCTTTTTATAAGACGAATAAAAGCTTTAAAGGTATCGCAGATTTTAAACGTTTTTTGTATTGGGTGAAGCAGCAGCATACTTTCGCAAGTTTTACTGGACGTTGTCTCGTGGATGATGAGGTCTCCCTTGCAAACAGATGATATTGCTGAAGGTACTCACATTCTAAATATTGATCATCAGCCGTTAGGATGTAGGTTCCTTGAGGTTCATCTACGCTGATATATCTGGAATTAAAATTGATATACGCCCGGCCTGAGTTGGTTATAAATATTTCTTGAGGTACGGATATTAAATGAATATGGTAGAGTTGATAATTTGATTTCTCGAGAAGTGTATTTCAGCATGAACCTTAAAGATCCATTCCTCAACATGATCGTTCATGGTAATGATTGCGCCAATTTCTCGATACTGACTTTTGGTCCTCTAGTAGAATACATGCGTTTGGAAGCATGGTCCTGTACATGTCGATATACAACCTCTAATTGGTTGGTGGTTAACAGAGAGGGATGTGGATGTCCTCTTCCAGCGTCGTATATAGCACCTAGGAGTTGATCAGCTGATCTTGTGTTGCTATCCAATCTGGCTCCCATAATTCTCAGGATTTGATTAGAAGTGCTTGTGTAGCTTATTTGCAACATGTATTCTCTAATTTGAACTAACGTTACTGCAATAATTTTTAATTCCAGTTTAAACTGGATAGGCTGTCTTTCCTAATCTTCTTTTCTTGGATTTACATACTCGAGTGAGGTTGAATCTGAGTGCATCACCCTCAGATGGCTCATTGTGCACTGGCTTTTGAAACAGGACCTTGACGCAGCGATTCAATTTGCCTATCTTGTATTCGAAGATAAAAGCGCTCATTGCCTTTGAGTCATGGGCGATAGGCATGCCCATTCCGTTCTTTTTTGTGATAGTATGGCTCCCACAGCGTACTATAAGGGCGTCTATAGTGAGTTTAAGTTTTTTTTATGAAATCCGGATATTAAAGGATAGGCTGTCGACAAAGGTAATTTCGTTTTTTTCGACACATTGCTGATCCTCTTTTTCCTATCTCTATTCAATATTTTTCTTTATAAGATTATGCAAGGGCTTGGCTAGCTTGCGTTGTCTTGAAAGAATCGTCTATAGTAATCAGATAGTTCTAAGAACTGACAGACAGCTCTTACCTCGCAGAAAGGGAGAACATTTTGTATTGCTCTTATCTTAGATAATTTAGGTTTGACTTCATTTTGTCCAAATGAGTGACCTAGACATGCAATTTTTTTGCGCAAGATGTCACATTTATCTGTCTGCAACTTCAGGTTTGCTGGCCGTAATCGTGTGAAAAGGCATTTCGCCGTCATGTAGTATTTCTCAAGCATTTCTGAGAACAGCACTACGTCATCAAGATATATGAAGGCTAACGTTTTACGTCAAATACTTATTTGTGATACAAGTTCGCAAAATGGGTGATTGTGTGCGAGTGTGAATTTTGCAGTATGAGCCGGAGGCTCGAAGCATGAGTCGGTAGTTAGCGCACGATCCAGGCGAGTGTGAAAACGTCGACGAGTGCTTCGAACCGCAGGCGAATGATGCAATCACACGAGTTAGCAATCACCTATGCGCACGTATATCAAAGGCTATTTTTTGCAACTCCCGTTCGAAACAGTTGTGTTAGGAGAAGTCAACGAAAAATAATAATCTTAAAAGAGAAGATTTTTGAACTTTGTGAGTACATTTTTTTGAAAAAAACGTTTTGAAAAAAAATTTTGTGAAAAAAAATTTGGTGAAAAAAAATGTCTGAAAAAAATTGGTGTAAGAAAATGTTTGAAACAAGATGAAAAAAAAAGTTTGGAAGAAATTTGTTGCTGAAAAAAAAATTTGTTAAAGAAATTTTGAAAAAAAAAATTATGTGAAAAAATGTTACGAAAAAAAATTGTTTGCGCTCATACGCTTTTGCTTCGCCAAATGTTGGCGCTCATTCTCTTTTGTACGACGGACGAAAACGGCTGAAAAACCCTGAAAACAAAACTTCAATCATTAAAAGATTTGTTCAAGTGAAATCTAAATTTATTTCAAGAAGATACCAAGAGCTCCTTTTGCGCTGTGATCCCTGTAAGTATCATATAATGTAGTATCAAGTGACATTCAAAAAGACTGGATAGCTTTTTATACTAAAAAATGTGATGTCTCTAAAAAAAAAATTTGTTTCAAAACTTACAAAACGCGCGAATTATGAAATACGGGAAATCTCCCGGTGTAATATTTTTGGCTTTATCCCGGTTTTCTCCCCTTGCAAGTTGCTCCCGGTTGAGTGACCACCCTGGGAACTCATGAGAAGACTCGTAAGATAAAAACTGATTGTTTTTCAATAAAAAAAAATTTAACAAAAGCCTACTTGTTGTGAGTACTTGTTGTAAGTCCATAGACATGTTAGACATACAGGTCGAATTTGGAGAAGAGAGATGATCGATTGTCATCTGCGATCTTGCATTTTCTGCTTCCTGGTGGAACACCTCCTTGTAATACTCAATGGAGACAGCAAGATTAGGGTTTTTCTCCAAATAAGCTTTATAGAGCTTCGAATAACTCAGATCGCTGCTGAGATACTCTTTTCCAGAAATGTTGCATCCGTAGCGGCTATCCTGCCGTAGAATGGAATTGATGTGATCCTTGACGCTTTGGCGGTGTTGTTCAGTATATTTGAGACGTTTCCCACCTCGAGGCTCTATCAGACTGTCATCTCCTCTTTGTTTCTTCTTGAGGATTACCTCAATAGTTTTTTTTGTGAGCCCGAAAGTGTTCATAAACGTTCCGCGACAGACGCTGACCGATTTGCCCTCTTCATCAAGAACACAATAGCGAGCGGTAACATGTCGTCGACTGGATTCTTCGGTTGTTCCGTATCGCCTCTGCACTGGAATAATCTTGATTAAACTGTTAATGTACGACCTCTGAGTTTCACTTTCCATTGACCGATACAGCTTGGACAGGTGGCAGCGGTGGGTGTGCGATATGCTGTGGCATTGATACGCGCATTTGCACGTCAGCTGGAAAAAATCGAAATTGTAATTAGTTTTTTGTGTATTGATGAAAATATGAAAATTTTTTATAAAAATCTTTTCAAACATACTTTTCCGAGCAATGTACTTTACTGATAAATATTTTGACATGGTAATCTGATTTTTTTATATTTTTGTACTGGATTTAGTCATTTATAAAAATATTTTGTGGAGTTTTCGTACTCTGAGATAATTTGTTGGCAAGATTAGGATATCCCTCGCGATATCCGTGGCGACAAAGTTTTAATGCGGATTCCTATAGGATTTTTAGCGAGAAACGAGAATCTGAAAGCTAGAATCTAAGTAGGGATCACAGCGCAAAAGGAGCTCAAAAACGGGAAATAGGGTAATTTTCTCACGAAAAAAGGGAAAATACAGGAAAGATTAAACAAAATTTGAAATTTAAGAATTTTAAATTAGAATAAAATCAAATTCAAAATCCCATTTAACGTCCAAAACTCAAGTCAATGTATAGAAAATAAAACAAGAATCCAACAATCAAATTTGAACAACTACCAAAAAATCCTCCTATTGCAATTCCTAAAAACAATAAAACAAAATTTGTTTCTTTGGACAAAAATAAAAAAGAGGAAAGGAAAATGAGAAGGCAACCAACCAAATCCCCTTCCTTCTCTTTTTTATTTCTTTCGTATTTTTTTGTTTTTATTATTATCAAATCACAATATAAAATCATTTATAATATTTACCATAAATAAAACAAAAATTCAACTATCAAATTAGGACAACCAACAAAAAATGATCCTATTGCAATTCCTAAAGAAAAAAAAAAAATTTGTTTCTTTGGACAAAAATAAAAAAAGAAGAGAGAACAATGAAAAGGCAAGCAACCAAATCCCCTTCATCCTCTTTTTTATTTCTTTCGTCTTTTTTAATTTTATTATTATCAAATCACAATATAAAAGCATTTATAATATTTACCTAAATATAAATATTATAAATGCTTTTATATTGTGATTTGATAATAATAAAAATAAAAAAGAGAAGGAAGGGGATTTGGTTGGTTGCCTTCTCATTTTTCTTTCCTCTTTTTTATTTTTGTCCAAAGTTTGTGAGGAAATTAATCTTATCGGTTTTAAAATTTATTTTGTTCTTGTTGTTGAAAATTCAAGTATGTGTTTGAAAATTCATGTATTTTGATGAAATTCGTCTTTTCCGATAGAAAATTAATTTTATGTGTTGAAAATTCATCTCTTTGGTTGAAAATTCATAAATGTGGTGAGTATTTTATTGAAAATTTGTCTTTATTGGGACAAAATTATTTTTATCGGGTTTAAAATTTATTTTGTTCTTCTTGTTGAAAATGCAACTATGTGTTAGAAAATTCATGTATTTTGATGAAAATTCATCTTTTTCGATGAAAATTAATCTTCTGTGTTGAAAAATCATCTTTTTGGTTGAAAAATCATATATGTGGGGAGTATTTTATTGAAAATTTGTCTTTTTTTGCGAGGAAATTAATCTTATCAGTTTAAAAATTTATTTTGTTCTTGTTGTTGAAAATTCAAGTATGTGTTTGAATATTCATGTATTTTGATGAAAATTTGTCTTTTTCGAAAGAAGATTAATCTTCTGTGTTGAAAATTTATCTTTTTGGTTGAATATTCATCTATGTGGCGAGTATTTTATTGAAAATTTGTCTTTTTGGGCGGGAATTATTTTTATCAGCTTTAAAATTTATTTTGTTCTTGTTATTGAAAATGCACTATGTGTTTGAAAATTCACGTATTTTGATAAAAATTCATCTTTTTCGATAGAAAATTAATCTTCTGTGTTGAAAAATCATCTTTTTGGTTGAAAAATCATATATGTGGGGAGTATTTGATTGCAAATTTGTCTTTTTTGGGAGGAAATTGATCTTATCGGGTTTAAAATTTATTTCGTTGTTTTTGTTCAAGATTCAAGTATGTGTTTGAAAATTCATGTATTTTGATGAAAATACGTCTTTTTCGATAGAAATTATTCTTCTGTGATGAAAAATCATATTTTTGGTTGAAAATTCACCTATGTGGCGAGTATTTTATTGAAAATTTGTCCTTTTTGGGAGGAAAATAATCTTATCGGGTTTAAAATTTATTTCTTTCTTGTTGAAAATTAGACTGTGTTTGAAAATTCATGTATTTTCATGAAAATTCGTCTTTTTCGATAGAAAATTAATCTTCTGTGTGAAAAATTGATTTTTTTGTTTGAAAATTAAATCTATGTGGCGACTATTTTATTGAAAATTTGTCTTTTTTGGGAGGAAATTATTCTTATCGGTTTTTAAATTTATTTTGTTCTTGTTGCTGAAAAGGCAACTATGTGTTTGAAAATTCATGTACTTTTATGAAAATTCGTCTTTTTCGACAGAAAATTAATCTTCTGTGTGAAAATTCATCTACCTGGGGAGTATTTTATTGAAAATTTGTCTTTTTGAGAGGCAATTAATCTTATCGGTTTTAAAATTTATCTTTCTGTTTTTGTTGAAGATTCAAGTATGTGTTTGAAAATTCACGTATTTTGATGAAAAGTCGTCATTTTCGATAGGAAATTAATTTTTTGTGTTGAAAATTCATCTCTTTGGTTGAAAATTCATGTATGTGGCGAGTATTTTATTGAAAATTTCTATTTTTTGAGAGGAAAATAAGCTTATCGGTTTTAATATTTATTTTGTTCTTGTTGTCGAAAATTCAAGTATGTGTTTGAAAATTCATGTATGTTGATGAAAATTCATCATTTTCGATAGAAAATTAATTTTCTGTGTTGAAAATTCATCTCTTTGGTTGAAAATTCATATATGTGGCGAGTATTTTATTGAAAATTTGTCTTTTTTGAGAGGAAAATAATCTTATCGGGTTTAAAATTTACTTTTTTCTTGTTGTTGAAAATGCAACGACGTGTTTGAAAATGCATATATTTTTATAAAAATTCGTCTTTTTCGATAGAAAATTAATCGTCTTTCTTAAAAATTCTTTTTCTTTTGTTGAAAATTCATCTATGTGGTGAGTATTTTATTGAAAATTTGTCTTCTTTGTGAGGAAATTAATCTTATCGGTTTTAAAATTTATTTTGTTCTTGTTGTTGAAAATTCAAGTATGTGTTTGAAAGGTTCAAGCTGAATAAATTTCTGGTTCGACATATTCAACTTTTTTTAAAATGTGTGCATATGACTCAATAAAAAAAAAACATCTTTTTGCACATTTTCAAAAAATTTTTATTGGTATTGCTATTATTCATAAATGATTTATTTAAGTGCTATATTTGCTTTAATTATTATTCAATAATGAGTACAGTTAATAATTTCAGATAATTTTCCGCGTAATTCAAATATTGTATTTTCAAATATCCTATATTGAAAGAGAAAAGGGGAAGTTTTTTGAGAATAGGGGAAAGAGGAGAATTTCAAGACAAAATGAGAAACTAAGAAAAAAAGGGACAGACTGTGCACTAGGGTGGCCCAAAAATGCATTGGAAATTTTTGTTGTTGAATTTTTATGGAGATACCCCAGAAATTTGTTCGAATCTACACAAAAAAAAATCCATTTTTTTTTATTTAAAAAAAAAAAGATATTTAGAAGTGCCGCAAGCCGCATGAAGTTTAACACGTATTTCCCATAAGAAAAAAAGAAGTTTTTGTAAATCTTATTCAAAATCCTCAATATTATCTCAATCGAGTTGAAGCTCAACATTTCTCTTCACAATTAGCCGTAGAATACGAATAAAATATCACTTTTTAAATATCAACACCATAAATCTATTTTATAGGGTGTCAAAGAAACCCCATAAGTGAAAAATGGGTTTTGCGAGTTTTTCGCGTTAATTATGACTTTTTTTGTGGTTTTTTCAACGAACATTGTTTCTGACACATAAAAGACCACTTCATACTGATAATTAGGTGCTTACTTAAATTGTTTAAACAATTTATTATTGTTTTTAGAAATTTTCTCATAGAATGGAGTTAGAAAGAAGCGGTTTTTTCACAAATTTCCTACTTGCTCTCCAATTTTCAATTAGAGGAAAGTGATGGTTCATCAATTTTAACACGAGTGATTGTTTAAACAATTTATTATTAATGTTAATAATATTCTCTTAGAAAAATGCTACAAAATTGCAGATTAAAAAAAAATCACTTCTAGTCAAATTTTCAATTAATATAAGTTAAATAATTAATTAGAGTAAAGAAAATTGATTGTTTAAACAATTTGTTATTACTATTATCAATATTATATTTGAATAATGCTGGAAAGATGCGGCTTTTTTCTGAAATTTCTGATTTTTTGTCCGATTTTCAATTGTAGTGAAGTAATAATAAATTCAAGTTAACAAAATAATTGTTTGAACAATTTATTATCATTTTTAATAATATTCTTTTTGCCTAATTGGTAGAATGTTTGCGGTTTTTTCTGAAATTTTCAACTGTTTGTCTATTTTTCATTAGGCGTGACTTATTAACTAATTAGATTTAGAAAAAATAATTGTTTAAGCAAATTATTATTGTTTATGACTATCTTCATCTATATCAGTGCCTGATAGTTGCGGTTTTTTCTAAAATCTTCAACTTTGCATCGCTTTTTTATTTATAAATAAATATTAAGTCAACCACAACAAAAATGGTTTTTCTAATGGTATATTTATTTATATAAAACATCTGTTTTATTTCAGAAAAATATATTCATAAAAAGGAAAGAGATTATTTAAAACATAGTTTTCCCTGATGTTTATTTATTAATTGTTAGTAATTAAGCAGGCGAAACAAAGTGAAAGATTAAAAAAAAACGCCACTTTCTAGCATTTATCTAAGAAAAATAGTTATAAACAATATTAAGTTGTTTAAACAACTTTTTTGTTAACTTTAATTAATTATTACCTCACTACGTGAAAAAAGGACAGAAAGGTAAAAATTGCCGGAAAACCGCAACTATCAGGCATTGATATGAATAAAGATAGTAATAAACGATAATAATTTGTTTAAACAATTATTTTTGCTAAATCTAATTAATTATTAAGTAACGTCTAATGAAAAATAGTCAAACAGTTGAAATTTTCAGAAAAAACCGCAACATTCTAACAATTAAGCAAAGAGAATATTATTAACAATGATAATAAATTGTTTAAACAATTACTTTGTTAACTTGAATTCATTATGTGTGCACTCTATGAATGTGGTGACGGCTATTCAAAGACAGCTTCGGAGAACTGTTTGGAGCCAGGGAATCGTGTGGGACATTTTTCAGTTTCCTTACATATGCTACTACGTCGACGCTATGTCGTTTCAAGTCGTATCCTATGAAGAACATAACGGACGCCTTAGTAAGTTTTCAAAACAAAAATTTCCGTTTCAGGTCGACAATTTTTTATTCTAAGTCAAAGAATAACTCTTCACGAAAATTCCCTGTTCCAAAATGATAATTGTAAATCTTCACGGAAAATCCATGTACCTGCTTTATGTTAAAAATGACATGTTTGCAAGACAAAGTTAGAATTCTTTACAAAATTTCCGTTCCTTAAATTTTCAAACAAAAATAAAATGGCTAAATTGTATATTGAAAGATGAATGTCCAACTGAAGAATAAAATAATTTTTCAACGAAGTAGTTGCATTTTGAACCGAAGGAATGACTTTTCAACCACAAAGATTGAATTTGTACAAAAACCTCACACTTTCAACAAAGTACATGAATTTGCAGCCAAATAGTTAAATTTTTACCTAAAAGCTATAAGTTTTCAGTTAGAAAGATTAATTTTCAACCAAATGAAATAATTCATTAACCAAATATGTAGTTAAAAAGTCATTAACCAAACGAAATAGTTAAAGTTGAACTTGAAAGAATTGATTTTCAACGGAAAAAAAGAACTTACAACAAAATAGTTGTATCCTTAACCAAAAAGTATAATGTTTCCAGTAAACGGTTTTATTTTTAGGCAAAAAATACGACAAACAGATGATTTTTCTACCAAGAATGCTGAATTTTTTCCAAAATATATGAATTAAAAAAATTGGATATTCAACAGTGAAAGATTGATTTTCCACGAAGAATGGAATTAGTCGAATTTTTAGTGAAAAAATGAATTCTGAATAATGAAATGAATTTTCAACAAATGCTTCAATTTTTAATAAAATAGTTAATTTTGAAGAAAATAGTTCAATCATATTCAACTTAAGAAATTTATTTTTAATCAAAGAGGTACATTCACAACCAAGAAGATTCGTTTTCTACCAAAAAAGACGAAATTTCAACAAAATGCATGAATTTTCTACTAAATAGTTGAATTTTCAAATGAAAAATATAAATTTACAACTTCAAATTGAGTAGTAAAATTTTCAGTTGAAAAATGAATATTCAATTGAGAAAAGGTTGCTTGAACAAAATAGTTTGAATCGTCAATCAAAACAAAATTACGTTTCAACCAAACAGTTGCATGTTTCCCCAAAAATATGACTTTTTTGCCATCGCGGATGGATTTTTACAGGAAAACAGACGATTTTTCAGTAGAAATAATTAATTTTCGAGCAAGAAATGAAATTTTTAGGATGAAAAATAAATATTTAAACTTAAAGACGAATTTCTAATCACGCAGATCGACTTTTTAATAATAACCTCAATTTTCAACAAAATATATGAATTTCTAATCTAATAGTTGAATCATCAACGAAAAAAAGATTGATTTTCAACAAGAAAAGGAATTAATTATATCTTTAGTCAGAAACATTAATTTTGAATGAGGAAAACTAATTTTCAACGTAATACTTTGATTCTTAACAAAATAGTTACATTTTCAACGAAATAGTTTCATAATCATAAAAAAATGACGGATTTGGAGAAAAATAGTACAGTTACATTTTTAGTTTGAAAAATTAATTTTTGATTAAGGAAAACTTTTCTAACGAAATAGTAGAATTTTCAATTGAATAATTGAATTTTTGAATAAAAATATCAATTTTCAACCAAACAAGTTCAATTTTTAACAGATTTGTGCATTTTCAATGAACCAGTTGAATCTTCAACAAAAAAGGTGGATTTTCAACAACAACAAAAAATGGACAAGTTTAATTTTCTGCTAGGAAAGTTAATTTTCAATTCAAAAAGCGAATTTTTGAATCGTAAGAAATAATATTAATTCTGAATTAATACAGGGATCTTTCTTCTTCTTCTTCGAAATCAGAATAGAAATTATTTTTCATATCACTACTTTACCACCGAGCAATTCACGCCTACCCCGAAAGGGAAACGGCTTAATGATATAATAATAATAATAAATCAATCGATTCGTCTCGAATCAACACATCTTTTTTATTCTCACATCAACTTTAAATTATGAGAATCAGACAATTTTGTCTATAAAAATAGATTTTTAATATAATATAAATAACCATGACTTCCTTACTCTTCAATAAAATGTATTATTATTATAGGCCAATCGATTCGTCTCAAACCAGTGAATCCTTTATATTCTTGCATCAACTTTAATTTATGTTAATGAAACAAGCTTTACTATAAAAACCCGATTCTTAAAATATTAATAAATGTTAAATAAAATCCAATAGATATTTTTAGAAATCCCTGAGTCAGTTTCAAGATATTAGTGGTGAAAATGAACCCTCCAAATTCCATCAATTTATCTGCAACCGTTTTAAAAGTTATCGTGTTCACAAAAAAGTCTAACATCCACACATACGCACACACACACACATCCACACACGCACACGCGTCCGGACAATTACTTAGAACATTGTATAAGACATTATTAAATTGAGGATGTCTGGATTAAATGAATTTAAAATTTTCTGAAAATGTTACCATTACAAAGCTTGCTCTATGAGGAAGGAAAATGATATAAATGTTCTAAATACCTTGAACAAATCAAAGTATGGAATTCAACACATCGTCAAAAGAATTTATTAAAAAGTCTCAATGTTGGAAAATTTTCTTAGTTAGCATTAAAAAGGCTGTCTCAGCAGTATTAGGAATTCGGTTATAAGACAGAATGGAACCCATTTCCGGACAACAATACGTCATAAAAATATATTTATGGCAATACACTGAGAAAAATGGAATATACCCGGTAATAAAAAATATGTTACCGGATATAATCTTTGACTATTAACTATGGGACAGCGATCCAGATTATTAGAACTAAAATATATACACTCAGAAAAATGTTTGTTTGAGTCAAACAACAAAATGTGTTTGAATTCATATCATTGAAAGAAACAAACTTTTTGCTTCAATTGAAAAAAGGTTTATTTAATTTTAAGGAAAGGAAAATATTTGCCTTATTGATGTAAACAAATAATTTGTTAAGTACAATTTGTTTGATTTAAACAAAACAATTGTCTTTTATCAAACAATTCTAGTGTTGGAACTACTTGAAAATTGGGGCTTTACATTTTGGATGTAATTGAAGATTTCGCAGGTGAGTAAGTTTTTTTCATTTCTAACCTGCTTTCTTCATAAAGGTGATTTATGAAATCGATAATGTTTTTTATCCATTTTAATTATCGTTGTATACTTAAGAGCAGAAACACGCATATATATATATATTCAATTCGAATTTCTAACTCTGCTCATTTCTCATTATTCTACTTTATAAGATTTTAATTCAGAAATGAGAAGCACAATTAGTAATTAAACAGAAGTAAACATTCGGATTAAATAAGTGTTTCTGCTTTTACATATATAACGATAATTATGATTAACAAAAAACATATGATCGAGCTTACATATTATTTTCATAAAGAATGCTCAATTTTGAGATTAAGTTAAAAAGACAAAAATTTACTTCACTTGAAGAAAATCTATAATTAATTTAAAAAATATATATTCAATGTAAATAAGAACTTTACTCAATTTAAACAAGAGATTTATTTAAACTAAACAAAAATTTGTTTGAACCAAAAAAATAAGGACAAACAAAACATTTCTTAGAATCAAACAAACATTTGTTCAATTCTAACAAACATTTTTCTCAGTGTATACATTAAGAAATAGATATTACAGAATAACATGTTGGATTATAAAACTTTATAATCTAAGATGATAAAATCTATAATCCTAGATTTTAAAATCTAATATCCATATTAGAATCCTGGTCCATTAGATAACCTCAAATATGTATAATAATTTGTGTAAATGTATTTATAAACCTATAAAAAATTTTGATAGACGAGCTCGGAAGTAGAACTGGAAACAAATTTCAATGTTTTAAACACACAATAAGTAGAAACCTTTCAAAACTTTCGTAAAACTTCTTTTTTCGAAACGTTCAAAACTCTAAACTTTTCAACAATTTCTTGAAATCTGTACAAGTCTTAACTTCTTTTTTAATCGTTTAAAAACTTCTAAATATGTTTTAAACTTGATACAATTTGTTTCTAAATTTTTGCTTTAAAATTTTAGAAAATCATTTGAAATGTTTGGAAATCTTTTATAGTATTCTCTTCGAATTCATTTTTCAAAATGAAGAATAATTTCAAATTTCCCCATGAATTGTAAGAACAAATCTTAAAACCTTTCAAAATTTTAAAAAAGATTGGAATTTTTTTTCTAAATCTTCAAAAATTTACATTTTCTTAAAACATTGTTGAAATGTTCTCAGACTTGTAATTATTTTTAAATCTTTTCAAAATCTTGAAACCTTCTAGGTAAATATCTTTTCAAATGATTCAAATTTTTCCTAAATTTTTTTTAAACTTACATAATTAAAATAATTATTTCACAATCTTCTGGATTCTCTTTTGAGAATTTAGAAATGTTTTCAAATCTTTTCAAATATTCTCTTCAAATAAATTTCTCAATAAAAAAATCATTTTCAATTTTCCCATAAATCTTAAGAAAATTATTTTTATGCTGATGAATTTCCAACCAAACGGTTGCATTTGTAACTAAAAAAGAACAATTTTCAGTTTAAAAAATTATTTTCAACAATATAGTTAAATCTTTAAGCAATAAAATAAATGTTTAACAAATTAGTTCAATTTTTAACTAAGTAGTTGAATTTTCATTGAAAAAGATGAATTCTCAATGCAAATTTAATAGTCAAATTTTCAACTAAAAGCGGTTAGTTTTCAACTAAAAATAGAATAGATAAATTTACAGTTACAAAATAATAATTTTGAACATAAAAAAATCGAATTTACAAAAAAATAGTTCAATTAGGAAATAGTAGAATTTCTAAGCAAAAGAGGTGAATTCTGAACCAACAATATAATAGTAGACTTTTCAATGAAAAATAATGAACTTTCAACAAAAAATATTTTGATTTTCTTATTGGGCCCTGTTCATTCAGTTCGTATTTAAGTGAAAAAACAAGAAAAGGGGAAATTTCTTGAAAACAGGGGAAAAAGAAGAATTCTCTAAAAAAGTTGTGAAGAGGAGAATAGGGGAAAGAATATGAAGTCTGTATTAAGATGCTTGACTTATGAAATAAAATCACGTGACATTAAAAACTGAACTTTGTATCTTTCGAGAGTTTGTTCTTTCTTTATTTTTTTAATGAGAAGTTTAAAACAGTTAACATGCAGTTAACTTTGACAAATTTTAAATATTGAAAAAAGTGGACTACGTATCTAATATTTTTAATGTTCAATTTCTAAGTTTTTAATGTGAATTTTTAAGTAAAACTTTCGTAACCTAATACTGTTATTGTGATTTTAAACAATATTTATCGCGTTTTTTAAAAACAAAAAAATGTTTTCGAAATATATAGTTCAATTAGTGCTGTAAATTGAAAAAAATAGTGTAATCTATTGTGTTGATTCACACCGCTATTGACCGCTTTTCTTCAATTATTGTTCTTAGCGAAATTAATAAAAATTGGGGTTTGATGTATGTGATTGGAATACCGGTATAAGGTATTAAGGTATTTTATTTAATAGTGAAATAATTAAGATTAGCTTTTTGGATAATTTTATTAATTGGTTTTTGTTATAAAAAATAAATTTGATAGATTATTATTCAATTTTCACTAATGAAAGGAGAATCTAGATCGAGTAATTTTTCTATAAACGTTAATGGTTTTACTGTCAGATATTATATTAATTTTAATAACATAAGTTCTATTATTCATACCTATAGTATTCAATAAATAATCTCTGATGACGGAAAAAGAATAAGGAAAGCGTGAGAGGTTGGTTTTGGTAGTCTTTCCTTTTCTCCCTTTTTTTCGTTTATTATGTGATTGTATCTAATGATTCGGAAAGGAAGTATAGTATTGTAAATCTAGTTTTAATTTGTGGATTCTTTCATGGTCTGATTTTGATACTCCAAAGAGCTACCATCATATTTCAGACCTAGGAGTTTTGCGCTGATCCGACCTTTCTTGAATATAGTGTATTTAGTTTTGTTGTTATTAACCATCAGTTAGTTTATATTACAATACTCCTGGAGAGCATTGAGTTTTCCAATTGCGTCTATTTCACATTCTGCGAAAATAATTAAATCACCCGCGTAAATCAGAACAACAAGACCTAAAAAATCTCGATACCGGAGTTTAAGAGGTTGAACGTGATTGGGCCAAAATTTCTCCCTGTAAAACTCCCTCAGTAACTGGAAATTCCTCCGAGAACTCGTTCCCCATTTTAATGCAAGTTGACGCTCGCTCGTACAGACTTTTTGGAATTCTAACTATTTTTGAGCTGACGCCATTATCAAATAGTTTTGACCAGATGTGAGAATGATTAACCGATGAGAAAGCTCTTGAAAAGTCGGTCGCGTGTTTAATCGCTCGTCAAAATGTTGGTTATGTACGGACTGAGTTCGTGCAGTGTAATATATAAAGTGCTTTCAAAGTAACTTTTAATACAAAAAATGGGGAATCTGGAGTACTCACTCTTAGCTATCCACAACAAAATTGACCACCTTACCCTGAAAAATCAAGAGCTCAAGGTCAGCAAGAAAAAATGAGGTCGGTCATCACGAAACAAGACCGGACAATTGAGGCAATGGATAGAGCGTTAAGAAGCAAGAACTTGATTATTGTCGGTGTTCTTGAGGAAGACGACGTGGAATTGGTGCAGTCAATATGCGGTATTTTCAAGCAGCATCTCAATTTTGAAATACGCTCAGACCAGGTTGACTCTGTTAGACGGATTGAAAGAAAAATCCGGGACAAACAAAGAGAGGCTCTGCTTAAAAACCTTTAAAAAACAAAAATTCTGACCTAAAAGCTTCCTTAAGCTATAGTATAATATACGTGAATGACGAAAAATTCGAGTCCAAAGATCTGTCAGCGTTGGAGTCTGTAATCCAGAATGCCAAATTATCTGGGAATAGGGCGGAACCATTTGAAAAAGGGAAAATGGGAAAAGCAAGCTACATGCAGGAAAAGGTGAAGCTCTAGGCCTCGGAATCCACAGCAGCCATTATCAAAGAACAGGAGGGAAAACTTACGGAAGGGAATATTCACAATCGGCTATCATCAATCAGGGAGAAGAAGAAGAAAAATATAAAGGGTTAAATGAGCGAAATACATCAAGATGAGTGAACATTACTACAAACTTCTTCTTCTTGAACTGTCATGGTTATGTAAGATTTTCAAACGCCTGTATTAATTATGATAAGTTTGATATTATAGGAATCGTCGAATTATGGCTCCCTCAAATTCCCAAAAACGTGTACACAGATAATAAATCTGGTAATTTCTTCTCTAATGCTTCAAAAGAAAAATCAAAACGTAGAGCCAGTGGCGACCTATCCCTTTTCTGAATAAACTTTATTATAATAGTGAGCTCGTAGATGAATCAGAGTATTAGATTGTGGTTCGAATTTATAGCGCAAATAAAATTAATTTTATTGCAGGATTCTGCTATTTTAACCCGACGTTAGATACAGAAGTAATCCTACAACTTTTCGAAGAAACCTTATGCGCTCTGTCAGAGAAATATAACAACGTTCCTATCACTATATATGGCGATTTCAATTGTAGGGTGGGGGGATTGAGCCGGCGTTCACCTGATATGTTTTCTCACCCAAATTTTTCAACATACCGGGAGAGTCACGATGTTGCGCGCAACAGTTGGGTGCTGGGATTGGTAGAACTGATGGAGGTGAATGAGTTTTATCTTTTAAATGGTAGATCGCGGAGTAATAATCCAGCCCACTTTACTTTTGTTAATGCAAGGGGTAAAAGTGTCAATGACTTGGTCTGGTGTAATGCTGAGGAATGAGGTATGCTTAACAACTTGAAGGTGGATCAATCCACACGTACCTCCGATCATTTCCCGGTCTTAGTCTCCTCGTGTTGCTCTCCCACCTCAGCTGGTGACTCGAGTGCGCTGAATGTAAACAAAAATAAAAGCTTACGAATTGAGAAGAATATAGGAAATAATCTTTACAGATTCTCGATAATATAAAATAATAGTACTTTCAAGTTCACATATATGTAATAATTTACTTTTAAGGTTTAAAATTGCATGTATATATCCACAACAAGGAATATTTAAAATGTAGAAACTCACAAAGGAATAAATAAATTCTATTCTACTTTGATACTCTTTTCAATTAATTAAAAAAAAATGACGCCTTATTTAACACCATTTAAAAAAATGTAATTGTAAGTTAATCATTACTGTAGACGTTGAATAAAATTGCGTTATGTATAATTGTATAATATATAATACTGACTTCTGAAAAGTTCCTGAATGAAAAGGAAATTACAACCACATGGCCAGGTCTAGTCATGGACCTGACCTATACTTTGCAAGGAACCGCACAGAAGCAGACCCCTTTTTTTTTGAGTCACCCGTCACCCTTTTTTTTTGTACTTCTATACCCTGACGAGACTTTAGGATAGCTCATTAAGGTCCAAATTATGCGAATTCAATTTACAGGTAAATATACAATTTTAACGATTTTTTATTTGTCCGAGGTTTATCAGTGCACTGAGCTCTTTCTTTTAAATTTTGATTCGTCTCTATATCTCCATTCAAGCCGGAGATAATTTTTACTTGCATTAACAATTCTACTGACCACAATTTTAAATATTTTTTAGTTTTCAAAGTTCGGCTCCATTCACAAATAGACAAGTAATCCACATAAACTTTTCCAATTTTCCGGACATTTTTGTGACTTTAGGAACAGCTGAAAGTTGACCTTCAAAATCTAGGCATTGACAACAATATTTTTCTTCGGTTTTGCTGTTCGTACAACAACAAAATTTTCACAGAGATACGAGAAAATTCGTTAAACAGGTAGAAAGATTTCGAATCAGCTTTGCTAAATGCGAACTCCGTGCGATTTTTTTTTACTGAAATAGAGCTACTTTTTCTCAAGTGTCAAGACTTTCTGTCCCGATATGAGTTTCCAACCGAGCAATTCACGCCTACCCCGAGAGGGAAATGGCTTAATGATATAATAATAATAATAAAATAATAAATTCAGGGAATTACAATTTATCCATTCACAGGTAGATAACGAAAGGGTTTTTTTTTAAATATGATGTAATACTCCGAAGGGATGTAGGAGTAGAATTGCTCTAAAAAAACCTCAAATTGTCAGGGAATTTTTTTACAGAATTAGAGTACACGCCCTGCGATAATTCTGAAGATAATATTTTTAATATTTTTATTGATATGTTTCAACATATAAAATATCCAAAAAATATACTGATTAATAGTATAAATTTCCGTGCTACTCCCTCAAATGAGCTAATAATTACTTTTACATTTTCCAAAATAAAGAAAAAGTCTAAAACTCCAAAATTGTCGCTTCATTAAAAAAAAATATTTTTTAATTTATTCTGTCACTTTCTGTAATTATAGGTATGCGAAATAGAAATGGCTTAATGGTACGATGATAAAATAATAATAAAGTTCGTGTGACCTGACATTTTTGATCCAGCAGTATTAGTTTCTCACAAGTAGTTTCTCATGCGTATAAGCATTAGTATAAGATTCAGGGGACATTTTGACACGAAAAAGAACAATTTTTAGGGGATCGAGCCATTTTATAAGAAAAAAATAAGGATGTTTTCTAGACCACTTTATTAAGAATATAACAATTACGCGAGTTTATTATGAATAATCTTTTTCGCTGTCCTTATAAATATATAATAACTGTGTAGGAACTGTATAATTTTTATATATAAAATCAAATAATGATGTTCCTTAATTTAAGAAAGTAACTTTATATAAGGACAAGAAATTTCTTAATGAAGCAAGCTTCTAGGAAAATTATAATTCCTACTGAAAAAATTCAATTCGTAACGAAAAATGCCTTTGATATATTGGACTGTAACCCTCTTGAGCCAGATAAAATAATCGGCTTCCTCTTTTATTTTTATAAAATTTGTTTTATTATTTTCATAGTTACTTAAAATTCACAGAATATTTAACATATTGTTAAAATTTTTTAAAGCTTTCGAAAATGCCTTGGAATCTTCTAAAATACCCAAAAATATTTCAAATCCTCTGAAATCAATTAAATTACGGAAATCAATTGAAAACTCCTTGGAATCTTTTAGAATAATTTCAAAGTTTTCAAATCCTTAAAACTTATATTAAATTCCTTGAAAATTGAAATTTTTGTTTAATGCCTCGAAATTTTTTTAAATACTCACAAATATTTAAAATCCTCTGAAATCAGTTAATGAAATCAATTAAAAATTCCTTAGATTCTTGAAATTTTCTAATTTCTTTCAAATCAAATGAAAATTTTAAAAACAGCCTAAGATATTTAAAATCATTTGCAATTCCTTCAAATTATTCCAATGAAAAAAAATCATTGGAGTCATTATATATTTCAAGACCTTTTAAAACCTTAAAAATTACTTAAAACAATTTAAAGCTTTTGGAAGTGCCTTGGAATCTTTTAAATTAATGTATAAATTCTTGAAAATAAACCAAGAATCTTACGATAAAATTTGGACAAATACCACAAAATGCCCCTATTGTAATTCCTGAAAACAAAATAAAAATTTGTTTCTTCGGACAAAAATATAAATATAAAACAAAAATGAGAAGGCAACCAACCAAATTCCCTCCCTTCTCTTTTTTATTTCTTTCATCTTTTTATTTTTATTACTTTGAAATCACAATAAAAAAGCATGGATAATATTCACCAACGTTAAGGTGCTCACACAGCATCCTTATCAAGGTAAGAAAATTCAGAACAAGCGGGAACAGAAACGAAAATACGATGCTACCTCCTGGATACCTGAGAACCAAGTGTGGGTCTAAAGGTATATCCTGTATACCTGCGAACCAAGTGTGGGTCTAAAGGTATATCCTGTATACCTCAGAACCAAGTATGGGTCTAAAGGCAAATCCGTTATGAACAAACAAGAATGAACAAGTCAAGACAAGAAATAAGAGAAAGTCCAGAATCATGAAAATCTATTGCTAAATGTAATTAATCATACTAGAATAACTTTTGTTTAATTCATCCAAATCTGTTTTTAAATTAATAGACAACTTATTTTGTTTGTTAATATGAAGCATTTTCATGAATTCTCTCTTTCTCTCATTACTTTCACTATGTAAAATTTCAACATTATCCCAGTCGAACTCAGGGTCAATATCAACAAAACCTCTCGTATATCTATCAAGAACACTCTTATAACAGCGTCCCAAAATAACATCACTTTTGTGTTCCTCTGGTAAACAACACCACCTTTTTCGAATTTATCTAAAAGATCTTTACAAAAAGTTAATTATTGAATTAAAAATACAATAGGAGCATTTTGTGGTATTTGTCCAAATTTTATCGTAAGATTCTTGGTTTATTTTGAAGCATTTATACATTGACTTGAGTGTTGGACGTTAAATGGGATTTCGAATTTGACTTCAATCTAATTTAAGATTCTTAAATTTCAGCTTCAAAGCTGAACTTCAAAGTGCACGAAAGCACGCAACCGGTGAGAATTCCACATCAAAATTGTTCAAAATTTCACGTCATGTATTATAATGACATTTGATGTAATGGGATACATTTTTGCACTAAGAATTAACAACATTCTGTCAGTATGTGAATCTGACGACAAATGAGATGAGAAATAAGCCTCTACGTGAATTTTCATTCCTTATAATTCATGCGATATTTTATTAACTTAATTTATTGAAATCTCAGTCTAATTCAAACTCATTAAACTCAGTCATTTCATATACGTATGATATCTTCACCATTAAAACTCTTTCGGAAGGCATTAATAGCAATGAATTCTTCAAAAACGTCAAACAAAGTGCTTAAACCTTGAAGTTTCAAGAAACTTACTTGAAGGTCATGCTCCCCTCGCCAACCCACAATCCGGCTCGAAGGACAAAAGATAATCTTGAGGTAATGACGGACTGGCGTGTGGTAGCTAAGGAATCATGCTCAGTCATGTTAAAGTCAACGAAAATGAATAAGACAATTTCTCAGCGTGATCCTTAACTTTTCCAAAACAAAAACTATAGATCCTATCAAAAAGTGACCAATAACAAATTTGTAGATCTTTTTTGAGTGCACAATTTTTGTTTAATCATCATTTGTCGTATCTTGCTTAGTTTCGCCGTAAAATTAAATTTTTGATTATTCATTATTATTTGTGTAATAAAAATGTGAATTTTCGATTTTTCAAGAAAATCAAAAAGTCGTTATGATATTCTTGTAGGGCGAGCAAAAAAAAACATTTTACTTGTCTTGACTTTTTTTCTTTCGTATCGTGCGTTGTTCGGCTGAAAATATTAATTTTCGTTTCTACTTTTGGATTTTGAAAATGTTGTAACTCTGAAAATTTTAATTTTATCGAAAAATGTCATGATAATAAATTGTTTGAATTTTCGAGTGCTGTGAACAGCCGTATATACAATTTTGAAATTTTGAAAAAACACGGTCTCAAAAATTTTCAAAATGCTTTAACTTTTCGAATTTTTATCCAAAATGGCTGACTAACAAACTTGACCTTCATTTTAGGACACTTGAAGAGTATACCAAAGCCCAATGAAATCTGTAAATTCTTTTGAAATTTATCGTGCTAACAGACTAAAAATCTACATACATACACACAGTCAGACAGACACATTCGCGAAAACCTGTTTTTTGGGTTCAGAAGGTCTCAAAACGTGCTCATTTGACAAAAACCAGGAGGGTCCAATTTTACACGAATCTAATACCTTCTCTGGATGAGAATGTAAAAATGGAAAATGCGGGAAATTTGGTTGGCTGCACCCCTATGCTCGAAGATTTTCTTTTAGTCCAATTTTCTTTGGGAATGGCTCAAGTTAACGCTCTTGGCATGTATAATTGAGATAAAGAAGTAAAATTTGTTGTGTTATAGGTTATAGTTTTCTTATTTGAATATCAGTGGTAGAAAAATACGAAAAATAAGAGATGAGGAAAATTTTGTTATTTAGACCCCTATGCTCGAGGTTTTTCTTTTAGACCCGTTTTCTTTGAGGATGGCTCAAATTAAAGCTTTTCATATGTAGAATTGAAATAAAAAATAAATGTTGCTCTGTTATAGTTCTCTTTTAAATTTCTTTTAAGCCTCACACCTACGAAACCCTTACTTGTTGTCGCTTGCTGACCTGTTTTCGGGCTGTTTTTTTTAGAGATTATTGCATATTAATATTCTATAGTTTAAACGTAAAAGCATTTTTGTAATAGTAATCACTGGCAGAGGATAACTTAAAATTACCTTCTTATAGAGTTTTAAAATTTTATCATCCTAGGTCGAACATTGAATGCAAAATTGTTAAATTCTTGTATAGGGGAGACCGGAGCGAGTTGAACCACTTTTCGTTTTTCGATTTTTTATATTTTTTGTGACGAACTTTTTCAAAAAATATTATTATTATCTCGTTTTGTATACCTTAGGCTTATATAACTACTAGTATCAAAAGTTCAATTTAATAACTGAGTTCATTAAAAGCGAAATTAGATGATGCGGAAAATGGTTCAACTCGCCCCAGTTCCGGATGAGTTGTACATACATGCGGGGCGAGTTGTACCACTTTAGCGGAGTCAATAATTTTTAAATCGTGAGTCAAATCTTCAATCCTTTATTACAATTCATACCTTTTTTAGAGGAGTAGAACCTTTTTTCTGTATTTTTTTTGTTCTGCTCTTTTACTTTTTTACATGTGCTTGAAGTTCTGAACGTTCAAATGAACGAATTTTTTTACTGATGACTTTGTAAACTATAAAAATGGCCAAAGTGTTTGTTCAATTATATTGGAAATAATATATTTGCTGAAACAAAATTATCATTCATATTTTAAATTGTAGTTGGAACAATATTTATGGATAAAATAGAATTGGAAAAAAATATTTCGTTTATTTGAACGTTCAGAACTTCAGGTACATCTTTTTTACTTATTTCTTGGTCTTCCTCTCTTCTCCGTTTCTTTTTTCTCTGTCGCCTTTTTACATTCTCATCATAATGAGAAGGTATTGGTTTTATGTGAAAAATGACTTTCGTGGATTCCATGAAATGTCTTCAAAAGAATTTACAGAATTCAAAGAAAAATTTAGAGGATTTCAAAAGAATTTAGAGAATACAAAAAAATTCAAAAGATTTTAGAGAACTTGAAAGAGTTCAGAGAATTTAAAAGAATTCAGACAATTAAGAAGAATTTAGAGAATTCGGAAGAATTCAGAGAATTAAGAGGAATTCAAAGAATTAAGAAGAATTTAGAAAATTTGGAAGAATTCACAGAGTGAAAAAGAATTCACAAACTTCAAAAGAATTTACAGAATTCAAAGAAAAATTTAGATGATTTCAAAAGAATTTAGAGAATACAAAAAAATTTTGAAAGATTTCAGAGAATTTAAAAGAGTTCAGAGAAATCAAAAGAATTCAGAAAATTAATAAGAATCTAGAGAATTGGGAAGAATTCAGAGAACAGCGAAAGAATTCAGAAAATTGAAAAGAATTCAACGAATTAAGAAGAATTCAGAGAATTCGGAAGAATTCGGAGAATAGCCGAAGAATTCATAGAAGTAAGAAGAATTCAAAGAATCAAGAAGAATTTAGAAAATTCGGAAGAATTCACAGAGTGAAAAAGAATTCACAAACTTCAAAAGATTTACAGAATTCAAAGAAAAATTTAGAGGATTTCAAAACAATTTAGAGAATACAAGAGAATTCAAAAGATTTCAGAGAATTTAAAAGAGTTCAGAGAATTTATAAGAATTCAGACAATTGAGAAGAATTTAGAGAATTCGGAAGAATTCAGAGAATAGTGAAAGAATTCAGAGAATTGAGAAGAATTCAGACAATTAAGAAGAATTTAGATAATTCGGAAGAATTCAGAAGAATTCAGAGAATAGCGGAAGAATCCATAGAATAGCGGAAGAATCCATAGAATTAAGAAGAATTCAAAGAATTAAGAAGAATTTAGAAAATTCGGAAGAATTCACAGAGTGCAAAAGAATTCAGAAACTTTAAAAGAATTTACAGGATTAAAAAAAATGTAGAGGATTTCAAAAGAATTTAAAAATGCAAAATAATTTCAAAGATTTCAGAGAATTTAAAAGAGTTCAGAGAATTAAAAAAAATTCAGACAATTGAGTAGAACTCAGAGAATTCTAAAGAATTCAGAGAATAGCGGAAGAATTCAGAGAATTAGGAAGAATTCAAAGAATTAAGAAGAATTCAGAAGAATTCGAAAGAATTCACAGAGTGCAAAAGAATCCACAAACTTCAAAAGAATTTACAGAATTCAAAAAAAAATTTTAGAGAATTTCAAAAGAATTTAGGGAATAAAAAAGAATTTAAGAGATTTCAGAGAATTTAAAATAGTTCAGAGAATTCAAAAGAATTCAGACAATTGAGAAGATTTCAGAGAATTGCGTAGATTTCAGAGAATACAAAAGACTTGGAGAAATTCAAAATAATTTATGGTGTACTGTGAAGGTTTTAAGATAATTGTAAAAAACTTCAAAAGAATTCAAAAGACCACAAGTGATTTCAAAGAATTCGTTTGAATTCTACAGAATTAGAAATACTCGAAGGAAGTTGAAATAATTCAACGTGTATTCCAAAGGAAAATAAATTTTCTAAGAATCACGTCTCTCAGTTGCCGTGTGAAGTTGGACCATTGATATTTACAACCTCCTGCAAATTTAAAATTACTCTTTTGCGCACACACCCTCATCAGTGACACATGGACTGTCGTCTATCTAACGCATGCTTCCGATTGGTTATTCTTAAATTGCTAATTACTCATTAAGGGTGTTGGTTCAATCCGACTTGGATTTTTTTTGTATAGGTACGTCACTGACTCGATACATAATTCTTCTCAAGCATATGAGAACGAAAGAAAGAAAACTTGTCAAATATCTGGGGTTTCGCGAGATCCTCGGATCAATAAAATGTATAGAAATTAGGCCTTTTGCTGCGGCAATTATTATTTTTACTGAAAATATAAATTTTTCGAAGGGGAGCAACCTTCAGGTAGCAGAAGACAGCATTTGAACGGCGAGAACCGTTCGCAAATTTATTTTTTTACTCACAATTCTGACATCACAGAAGTGGGTCGCTTCGTGTCCTCAAAACACACGAAAGTTTCGCCGACCTGTCGTTGTGATTTCGTCGTGTCCTGTGACCAGGGAGTCTATAAGATCAGAACGCTACTCGTTTCACCGGTTCCCAGAATATGTTCTGAACTGTCACGTATCTTCAGAGTAATTATTTATTAATTATTTATTCAAATATGTTAAAAATAGAAATAAAAGACTGCGTTTAAAAAATATATTTTAGATAATATTTATTAGGTATGGATAAATAAAAAGTAGATAAAAATTATATAAAAAATATTTGTTAGATGTAATGTGTATGCAGTTCGCAGAAAGAAAGAAATTTTTGTTCTCTATGACAGTTTCTATCATTTTGTATCCTTTCACTTTCAGCAGGGCTACGTATCTCTTCCAGTAGATCGTGCAGTATAAGTTTTTTTAGGTAGCAAAACTGACAAGCGTTTAATATTTGAAATATGACAATCTAGTCTGAGTGTTACGTGAGAAAGCTTTTAGCTTAGACAACTATAATAAACTTAACGGCTAGACCATTCCAAATAGGTTAGGAATCCTTTCAGCGTAAAATTGATACAATTTTACGACCAACACTCCTTCGCACCTTGTACGTAAAATATCAAAACACGTCTTTTGTTTCAATTTACTTTTAACACTTTAGTAAAACTTTAGTTAATCAGAATAAGATCAGTTTCATGAATGAAATTTACTCTTTTGCAGTAAGAAAAGAAGGAAAGAGAAGAAAATAAGTACAATCCATGACTATCCAAATTCTGTAAACATTTCTTCCTTATTTAATAATAGCATCAAAACGAAAAGGCTTCTATAATTTTATGGAATAAGAATTAAAAAGAGTTTAAAAAATTACATTTTAATTTCATAATTTTTTATTAAAATTTGCGACAGAGAAAACTTTTAAAATTTACCATAAATAATTCAGCTGTTTAATATCAATCAATTTTTTTCTAACCCCGTAAGAAGGTTTGCATGCATTAAACGTATCAAACTATCTACCGTTATATGATTTTCCATAATACTAGTCATTGTCTAAACTTATTGAAAAGTTGCCAATCCCTAAGAGTTTTTTTTATGTTTTTCTTTTTAAATTTCGTGAGGAGGAATTGAAAAAAGTATCTTAATATTATAAAAATAAGAGATTGTTATTTTCAGTTAAGTGAAGACATGCAGACAGGAATCTTCTTCTTCGGCATGAGTAACAGTTTGGTGAATCCATTAATCTACGGAGCATTTCATCTCTGGCCCAAAAGACGATACCAGCGTAACCATTACAGGTGCGAGAAAAAGTATGAAAATTCAGTGGAAGTCGGCAAGTTATACATTATGCTGGAACATGTTCGGCGTGACGTATACGTCACACTAGTCCTTGGAGGGTTAAATGAACTATTCTAAGGATATCCTACTTCAGACTTCAGACTTTAGAAGTGCTAGTAGAAACCAATAGAATAGTTCACTTGGAAATCCAAGAAGATTATAGAAATGGAAAATCCTACTAGAAATCAGTAGAAGTGTGCTTGGAAACCTAAGATGTTTACAATCATATGGAGAATCTACCCGAGTCCAAATATAGCCCCTATTTTGACGCTTCAAGTGGAAGTACGGCCCCTACTTTGAAGCTGCTTATTCTACTAGCTCCTACTTTGCCGCTCCTAAAGATATTTTCATTCGATTTTGCTTCGACATAGGTTTCACAACCATTTTTTTTTAATCTAAGCATCAATTATACATCGCTAAATCATTAACAAATTAACACCTTATTTAAAAAAAATGATGTTCTGATCCGATTCTCAGTTCTCAATATGAAAATCAATAAACATGTATTTGCACTGGAATCTTTGAATAAATTTTCATATCAAACGAAGAGCGTGTCAAAACACATTGCTAAATAATTAAAACATATGTACATGACATTTTGAAAAATTTAATTCAAGTATTCATTTCACCGCCATATTTGTAAATCTGTGAATCAAGAAACATCGCTAAATCATTAAAACATTATCATATTAGAACGTTTAAATAATAGCCGAAATCAACTCAAACCTTCTAATAGCCGCCGAAAGCGAATCGTGAAGTCGGGGTCGGGCCTCGGGCGAGCTCGCCTTCTTGCTTGTGCCTCGTGCGTTTTCGGGTTTACACAAGGCTGGCCGACTCACCGACTCTACGCTTGCATGTATTCTCCCAGATGGGAAAGTGGTGGGGGCCGAAAAATCCCACGTTCTGGAGACACTGGCCTGGGCCTGGGGCAGGCAGAATATCTTTGCAGGTAGGCAGCTGCCCGAGACCGTTCATACCTCGGGTTTCCGGCTTGTTTCAGCTGCGGAAAATCTCCAAATCGCGCGGGAAGTTTAAATCTAGTATAATAGCAATAAAAAATAAATACAATGTTTTTGCTATTAAATTGAGAAATGAAATAGATAGAGATAATTTCTATAATATTTCGTATAAAAATTGAATGATCCAGAGATCAAATGAGTAAAATTTTAGAGTGTGATTCAAATGTGACATCGGACCGAAACATGTCATCTTCGTGTTGTCAGTTTTGTCGGCATCTTATAATATATCTTCCTTCATTTATTTACACGAGCAGGTTCGTCATTTGGATAAGTTTAGTAAAGTATATTCTCACCACTTTACATTTACATTACTTGCTATTCTTCGTAGTGATTGAAATAAAAAATGTAAACTTTTGCGTAAGATTCTTGAAAACATAACCTCTACGAAATCATGAAATGTTTTTCAATAATGTATCGACTTTTTGTTTTTCAGCACAATGGATTATTCTTTCGCAGGAGTAAGTTATTGAATATTTTGAGCACTGTAATATTATTATGCACAAAATCAGTTTTAATGAAATTATGTTTTTAATTACATACGTTGGACATGCTTTATTGTTAGCTGTGCACAAAAAAATGGTTCCTCAGGATTGTGACAAGCACAAATGCTTTGAAGGAATAGACTACGAAGACATAGAAATAGTGGGGAATGTCATCAGAATTAAAAACATCCAAAGCGAAGAAAGCAATGTGGAATTTTTACAAGAATACGTGGAAGTATGTATTAAATTGAAAAATATCTTGAAAACCGTCCTAAACATTTAACATTTTCCGTATTTCTAATTCCTTCTTTTCTGTAGAAGATTTTCCAGTCACAAAAGGAAAATGGCCAAATATCAAATACGAGTTCCACGGTTAAGGATGTGGAGATGGTTAAAGTAGATTGATGAAAATGGTGTCGCCTGTAACACCGAAAAAATTTAATAATACTTCTTCAATTAATTGACGTACGTCCGTGTTTGTGGAATTACAAACATCCAGTCGCGGAAAAGAGTCCATATTTAGTGTCCACAGCTTGGAATGAAGTATCAGCTAACTTTCCAGGTTCACTACCATATTAGTTACTGATTTATATTTTATTTCTGATCGAGTTCGTGTGACAATATTCAACAATAATATTACATTTCATATTTAAAGATTTATATTTATTATTGTTGACTAGGTTGGAGTGAGTTGTTAGTCAGACAAAAATTTTCTTCCTCAAAAAAAAAACATATAGTCAAAGAAAACGATGCCCACCAAGTGGTTCTGCTTCCCTTCGAAGGAAGTCGAGGTCTTTAGAGCCGTACATCCAATTTTTGAATAACGTCATAGAGTCAGGAACGTAAGCACAAGTAGATGAAAATAAGCTTATACAATTGCGGTATGTTTTTATTGTATTGATATTTATATTCTCATTTAATTTAGGACCATTTCCAATGTCCCTAAACTGCAGGATGCTACAAATCATATGCAAAGTGGATGTTCAACGAGTACGGCAGCAACTTCTCCAGTAGTTGAAATGGGTTTCATGGAAAAGCCGAACTCGCCATTAACACCAGCTAGTAATTAATTATTTTATTAATGCTGAGAGTTTATAATACAACAGAACACCGTTTAAATTAAAATGTTTGTCTACAATTCTATTTAAAAAATGCTTGTCAAACCAAATGCAAATTTATAATGTACTTATTTTCATATGATGTAAATTTCATAGGTAAGAGAAGAAAATGTTTGGATCCACTTGAACTTCCGTCAAACCATTAAAATCAATCGAGAACTCGCTCCAATTCAAAGAGAATAACAATTTCAAATTCAAATCACTATGAATCAATTAGAAAAATATTCGAACATTATTATAAAATTCCGTGATAACCATTAAATTAATCCCTTTCGTAATTAATTAATTAATTACTTCCATTAAAAGTACTAAAATCAATTCACAAATGTAAATTGGTATAAGCTACTTATCTAGCAAAGTAGACTCCAACATTTTCTATTTTCTTTCTGATAATAGACATAAAACTAGTATAGCTGTAATTAAAAAAAAATAAAAAGTTTTATAACGTTTTTCTCAATAATTCAAGTAAACCCCCACTTTGAAAATAACAGAAATTGGCATGTTTACTTTCTATTCCAGATATATATTTCGTATAGAAAAAATACTAAAGCTAAATTATACGATTTTTTAATACAACTATACTTTTACACAGAGGGTCAGTATAATACTGAACGTCAATAATGTCTATAATGTCACGAATGTTAATTATACTGTCATGAATTAAAACTTGTTTTTTCGATTAAAATTCCTTTTCGGATCCTCTAGTGATATTTGATATAACTGCATTTTTCAATATTTAGTGTTCTGCAAAGAAGTTTGATAGTCGTTTTTGTAAACTTTGCTGGTATATTTAACCAATTTATATGAATAAAAGAAAGGTTTAGCGAGTATAATTTAGTTTAGTGGAAAGGCGTATAAGCATTATATCCCAGTATCACAATTTTTCAAATTAATGAACAACAGGCTCCAGACGATCAACACACTCTAGATTGACCGAACGTCAAATCCCGTATTTTTTTAGCATTTCTACGAGAACTTTTATTGAGATTGCTGAAGCAATCCAAAACCTATTCCCCGGCGAAGAATCTACATCTTACTAGACTCGATATTGCTCGGAAAGAGCAATTCTTCCTATTTTTAATAATTGTGGGAGCATTACAATTACGCAAAAACGAGTTTCAGAAGAAAAGAATGTCAGTGTGTATGTATGTATGTAGATTTTTACATTGTTAGCACGATAACTTTTGAAAGAATTGACAGATTGGATTGGGCTTTGGTATACTGTTCAAGTGTCCTAAAATGAGGGTCAAGTTCGTTAGCACGATATGAAAAAAATCAAGAAAAGAAAAATTTTTCTTTTTGAATACCCTACAATATTGTTATGAGAATTTTTGAGTTTTCTCGAAAATTCAAATTTTTATCGCACAAAAAAATAATGAAAAATCAAACATTTCACTTTGCGGTCAAACTATACAAGATACGGAAAAAGATGAATGGACAAGAATTAGGCACTCAAAAAAGATCTACAAATTTCTGATGAATCACTTTTTGATGGGACACGTAGTTTTTGTTTCATTTGTAAAAAACTGCTCGCAAGTTTGAGCGCGCCAAGGGCGCGCACCTGTTGGACCTCGCGCTTCGCGCTCGAAATTGTATTCACTTCGCGCTACGCGCTCGGACACATTTGCCTGACGCTTTAAGCTCGGTTTCTCCAGGTTTTCGCACTTCGTGTGCTCGCTATTGTTATGAGCTGCTTTTGTTTAATTATGTCAGCTTTACATAAAAAGAAGAACTACTTTACTTAAGGTTCTATCGACCCTAAGGAACACATTCTCATCAAGACACTCGTGCTTCGCGCTCGATATTTGTTTTAAAAATCATGTAAACCTCGCGCTCCATGCTCATTTTTGGTCGTCGTATAACAGAAACCCAAAAGTTTAAGCGCGCTTATGGCGTGCGATTTGGTCGTCGCGCTTCGCAACGACCATTATGTTCTATGTTCTTCAGATAAAGATTACTAAATTTGTATTTGATTTAAAATAAAGAAGGAAATTTCTTTACTTCAGCGTATATTTCCGTATCTTTCTAATAAAGCATACAATCAGGAAGATTTTTTACAACTATCTGAAAAGGAGAGAAAAACAGTATCTACTATCGGCGAGAAAATTCGAGTCCTCTGGCTTTGACGTTGAAAAAGTATGTGAAGAAAAAATGCTAGCTCAATCAGCCAGACATCGATGACTTGGAGACGAACTCAAGCCATAGCCAAGTCGAACTCAAGTCAAAGCATTTTTACTCGGGATTATTACAATTTCACTATTTGGCTTTTTGTATTACTTACAAGAGGCTTAAAAAGGGTCTAGTTGTGACCGAAACGTCGCCATGTTTTCTATCAATAAATCAATTTTTTGTAATGAATACTGAATCTTTTATTCTGAATAAAGAATATGAAGCGATTCATTGGTAAATAATAATGATAACTTTGAAATGAAATTATTTGCACAATTGAAATATTCCGTAAGAAAATTAAAAACTGAACTTTTTTAAAGCAGCTTTCCAATTTTCCAACCCCCTTTCCAAATTAATCTGTCAAGAAATAACAAATAAATTGTCCTAAAAGTGAAAACATGCAAAGACTAGGCATTCAAAATTGAATTAATTTTAATTCGATAATGTTCTATAGTGAATATTTCAAACTCAATGTCACAAATCATATATTTTTAAGGGTAGAGAAACTGTATAATTTATGCTGTACAATTAAAAATTTGGAATCATAGTAATTTTATTTTGAATTTGTATATTATTAATTCGCAATACAATGTTATCCGCACGCTGCTGCTGCGCATAAAATATTGCTAGTTTAAAATATAAAATGATGTTATCCAATATAAACAGAATAAGCAGTTCTATCTAATTTCATACATCTCTATTGATAGATCATGAAAGGTCGTCAAAGGTTTCTCAATAGATCATTCGAAGTGCCTCGAAAACGCGAATAATTATATCAAATGCAGTATTGTTGTTTCCAGAATATGAAAAAGTCTTTCTGATATAAGAAAGGTAAATAATCATATTCGAAAATTTAACAAAAATGGTATTGGTAGGTCATTGGAGGTCATGAAAAGTTCTACAGTAGGTCAATCGAAGCGTCTCGAAGACGCGAACAAACAGGTCATATAAAGCACTCTTTTCCCAATATTCGAAAAGTGTTCCTCATATAAGCAAGATGAACAAAGTATTTTGAAAATTCATACATCGGTACAAGTAGGTCATACACTGACAATTATTTTTCTGAGAGAAAACTTATGTGATTACAGTAGAATTATACTTCAAATATAAAAAAAGTTTTTTTTAAATAAACGTACTCAACGTTTTTTTTCTAATAATTATTAACATGTATTGGTAGATCATGAAAGGTCATAGAAGATTCGTCAATAGAAGAATCGATGAGTCTCGAAGTCGCGAACAAATATATGAGATAAAGAACTGTTATAATATCAATATTAATACTCACATAAACAAGGTAAATGATATTGCTAAAAATGTTAAAACTGTATTGGTATGTTATAGGAGGTTATGAAATGTCCCTCAACAGGTCAATCGATGTATTCTAAAGACGCAAACAAATTCATGATGTACGTTACTGGTAAATTCCGAATATATTGAGAAATTATTATTCATATCAACAAAATGAACAAAATATATTTTAAAAGTATTTTATTTTAAATTCTAAATCGATACTGATAGATTATAAGATTCAAAGTTTATGAGCCGGTACAAGTAGCTCATCAAAGATTCAAGAATAGTTCGGTCTATATTACTCGAAGACGCGAACAAATACGCCAGATATTGTATTGTTGTATTTTGAATATCAAAAATATTTTTCACATATAAATAAGGTGAATTTTTTTTCTTCAAATTTCTAGACAAAAGAAAAATCCATTTCTGATTGGCCGATCTGGCTCAAAATCTTATCAGACCTGAACATCAATTAGAGATACAATTCAACCAAATTTCATGATAGCTCTTTTATTTTTCAAGATATGAACACAGAAAAAGGTTACACGCGCATACACACACACACACATACAAAGATTTTTTTTTAATTTTAAATTTCGAGCTCCTGGGGTCGGATTGTATCGAAATATGTCTAAAATGTAGATTTCAAAATTTAGGTACTCACAAACCTCCCTCTTTGATGAAGCAATAATGAGACAGGCTTATACATATATACATATATATATATATATATGGTGGTGACCTCTGTCGACGTGGAGTAGATATAAAGTTTCACCAAATCATGCTCAATATGATCAACAATTACTCAAAGCCATATGTTTTTCCAATAGTAATAATGTGTGACGTAATATTTTTATTTGTTGTTAGGAAAATTTTTGTTTCCAATTATTACTTCAAAAATATACATTGACTGTATACGTATATTAAAAAAATACCATTTAGATAACGGGGCGTTGTAAAAATGAATTTCCCTCTACTACTTGTATGTAAAAATAAGTAAACAATATTTTTTTCAAAAAGGCCTTTAAAAGACGGCACTACCTGCGATTTCCGACGTTGCGTGTTTGAACGTAAAAAATGTTCTAGAATCAAGATCTGCAATGATTTCCGAAGTGACAAGACTTTTGAAAATAATTAACCTCAGGGTACCCGTGTGCGTTATACAATGCATCTTGCTTCACACGATCAGTCAACAGGGTTGAACCTAAAATCATTTCATAATTATGCACAATTTCTTCGAACCACTCTAGAACTTTCATTGCTGACTCTCGACTCATGTTATATTAAATTGAATATAACTGTTTACGTACACTAACACTCGTTATGTTTACGTCGCATCTTTCAAATTCTCCTTATTTATTCAAAATTTCAACCGAGTCTTTTAATTGTGAGATTTTATTGTGACAACTTTTGACAAATTGATTAATCATTATGTCTTGCACACTGAACTTATGTTCTTCTTTTAAATTTTCATATAAACCTTCCAAAGGGAAGACAGTCATATCTAGGACTTATAACAAAATGGATAGTACGTAATTCTGAAGTTCAAAATTCGTTGGAATGCTTAAATTTATTCTGTTGAATTAATTTATAGCCATGTTTAATATCACTGTCTTTACCAATCAACTGTAATTTAATCGCTCCGCTTAGTTGACTATTAAGTGCATTGGAGTCTCTTGGATCAGCTGGCGAATTAAAATCGTCATTAGTAGTTATTGTTTTGAAACGTTTTCATATTCTGGATATTAGGTTCGGAAGCCTCCTCTATATTCTGTCAATCTCCACCTACGTCGCCATCATCTGGGTTTTTATTCGATTGTGCATTCAGAAGCCCGAGTTCACTTCTTCCGACTCATTGTCCATAGTTTCCTTTTCTAGAGAAGATTTTACAGTCGTTAAAATATCGTTAACTATCGTTGACAGGAACTGTTATTGTAAAGACTGTGTTGCGACTTATATTTTGAAAATCTTTGAACTTGCTTATGAATCATTCAGATTGAACACAAGCCTAAATAATCCGAAGCCGCCCGCTCTATCACACCCGTTACTATCGTGTGCTACAACAACAAGCCTCGTTGTCTTAAGTTATTGGAAACGAACACAATTTCCTTCGATTCAAGAAATCCCAGACGAGTAGATTCGAATATCTAAAAAAAATTGATAGTCAGACTGTTGGTTTCGATCAAAAACTGTCGTCATAAGTCCCTCATTAGAAATTTCGAATGAGATTGTATTTTTCTAACGACGTAGTGAAATAATAAAATATAGCTAGCATAATTTGATTTTCAAGAATAATCAATACAAATTTTAACAGTCGTTACACAGTCGTTACTCAGTCATTTAAGCTGATGTAAAAAAAATATGGATACTCAATAAGATTTTCTCGCGAGTCAAGAATGTGATTGAGAGGGTATTTTTAACAAGGCTCAGTTGGACTTTGAGCACATAGTGTGATTCTATAAGCAGTGCACATCTGCACCTTTCCAAAAACTTTAAAACCGTCGTCGACATTTCGTTTTTGGCCAAATCCAATCTAAAATGTATATTGTCTAAAAAATGACATCAGCTTCCAGTACGACCGCGGTAAATCCCATTCATGGCCAAGTCTCACAACCGCGAGATGAGTGGTCACAGGAAACGACGAAATCACAACGACAGGCCGGCAAAACTCTCGTGTGTTTTGAGGACACGAAGCGATCCAAGAATGACAGCTTTCTGCATCCATCTCGAAAGTGCCGTGGCATATTTTTGGCACGCGGGTATGGCTTTAAGGTTACGAACGCCGACTTCGGTTGCGACCGCGTATGACGGGAGGATCTACAAAGACTGCATCCAGCCATGACAATTCATCTTCTGATGATGCATCCTCAGAGGACAGCGAGGATTCTAATCCACCAGTCTACAAAAAGGATTATAGTTTGCTCCCTATCATCGAACCTACGCTGGTACACCCTGCTGAAAAAGTAGCACCAAAAGGTGCCCTGCCTTGCCTACCCAACTCATATCTTCCTAGCCTGTTTAATAAGCCAACTGAGGTGTACATAGATGCCGCATGTGCTCATGGCGAAAAAGGAGAGCCGAAGGGGGCGTGGGAGTCTGGTTTGGTCAGGACCACCCTTGGAACCTATCAAAACCAGCCCAGGGTTGTCAAACAAATAACTCCGCGGAAATCTAAGCTGCAACCGCGGCTGCCCAAAAAGCACTCGAAAACGGAATAACCAAGCTGAGCATCTTCACCGATTCGAAGTTCCTCATAGGTAGTTGTACCAAGTGGATGCCCACGTGGGAGATCGACGGTTGGTAAGCGGCTGATGAGCCAGCACACGCTGGAATTACGCGGACGGATAGAAGCTTTGGAGCAGAGTTACAGAAGTCCATAGCTGAGTTCGATCAGTCTATGTTTGGGCATCACTCATGCTTTTGGGACTAAGAAGGGTTAAATCAACCTGCTAGTCCTGATGCGGCCCAAATCGAAAGAACAAGATCAGGACCTGTTACTTCTTTTGGAAAGCATGGATCATTGTACAGGACTAGATGATCCTCTTCCTGAAAGGGTAATTAAGTTTTTGGAATTATTCCGGAAACAGCTTCAGCAACGCAACGGAGCTGAGCAAAAGGATCCCATATGAGAGCTCTCAGAAGGGCTAAAGGATCGGGTAGCCTTCGAACCGGAAAAGGGACATCGAAAGAGTACAGTACGCTTCTTGGACCACTACCAAACTAAGGTCAAGACATTACCCAGATATTGTTGACCTATGCTGGATCAGGAATGCAACCGTACCATTAACAATTACAATCTCCAGCCTAAATTAGACGCAACCGCTCGGTTGAAGGACATCATTCAACAGGAGTTTCAAGAGCTAACTCGGCACTCAACTAGGAAATTACCCCTCAACTTACCATCTGCTATGAGGTCAAGAAGAGCGACACCGATGTTGGGATTCCTTGGCGGATTGGTTGGTCCAGTGGCAGGGCTGCTCACGTATGATGGTGACCAGATTATGAACGCTAAGATCAACGATCTCAACCAGGCCCAAGCTAACATATCACATTTAGTGGGGTAGCAGACCCACTTAGTGCAGTCTCAAATTGAGCACGAACATCAACTCACGACGAAAATAAAGGCTCAACAAAACTGGCTAAAATTAAAACTGTTATCAACGATATCTCAGGTGAACCAAATAGCCACATCTGCTGATCGAATCATTTATGACCAAACGCTAACTCAAAATCTCCATTCAATCGAACAAGGAATAGACGGTTATCTGCATTCGGCCCACCAACTGTTGGATGTGATACGCAAAGCACGGGAATTACATGCTTTACCCGTCCATCAGCCTATTTTGGGAAACGGCACCGGCACAGCGTATGTTCGATCACCATTCACGTATATAGCCCTAGAAGAAAACACACACAGCTATATGCTACTGACCAGAGAAGATCGTCGAAACTGCAAGGACAACCTGGACTATGCCCTCTGTAATGGACCCAACAATCACTCTGCAATAGAAACATCGTTAGTGAATCAAAATGACCCCATATACCAAGAGGGCGAGAAGACATTAGATCAATTAGAGCAAAAATTATATGATTTTAGCTCACAACGGCAAACGCAGGCAACCTAGTGAATCTTAATACATGGATCCTATACGGGTATAGGATTGCTGGCTTCACTGTTCCTGTTGCATCTTGGTCATTCTAAACTGCTCACTATGGGGGTTATATGCTGGACTTGTATGCAGCGAAAACGAACATCAAACGACACACCTGGATCAACAAGACATGTGGTGTCATCACCCCAAATACATCTCTCGGTACTTGTCAAAATCTGCTGAATACAAATTCGAGAACTGATGTTCCTAGATTGTATTCCAATAATTCTATGACTTTTTTCACCTTTTCGATAAAGTCTGTGGTTCTTCAATAAAAATTATATGAGATTCTAAAAAAAGTGGCCTATCCTAGAATGGGTGACTAGTCAAATAAAGTTTCGACAACTTATTTTTTCCGTGTATGGTGAACTGTGCACATTAAGTGTGCTCACCATACATTTAATTCACCACATGAGTGTATACACATGAAGTCGTCACATTTACTCCACTACGCGAAAGTCTTCACATTAAATGTACACGTTCAACTCAACACATTTAATTCACCACGTAAAAGTGTGCATACTAAATATTAAGTCGAAAAAGTAGAAACAGATATCTTCGTTATCTGAAAAGTCTACACGTTCAAATGTGCACATTGAATTCTACACGTTCAGCTATGCACATTAAAGTTTACACGTTATACTGTACACGTCAAACTCTGCACATTGAAGTATACGCGTTAAACTCCATACATAAATGGAACACTAAAGAAAATATAATTTTTGTTGGTAAATGTTCATTATGATTCATAAGTTTGCATGTAAATTCTCTGCAAAAGAAGGACCTGTTTATTTTCCTGTGAATGAACCTGGGTGATATTGTTTTATGTAGCTGAAGAATAATTAGGAATAATATCTATAATAACAAGAGTATTAATAATAATAGAGTGGGAGCCTCGGTGGTTCAGACGGTTAGGCGCTCAGTCTTCATGTTAAAGGTCCACGTTTTGATCATGGAAAATTCTTTCTATATACTTTTACCAAATTATTAGTAGTTCGGATCCCACTTTAAGCTGTACCTAATATATTATATAGGCATACTACTCTCAGACAATCACTTGACTGCATTATACAATGCATCAATGACTGATAATACATACCGGGATAGCACCATGTAGAAACGTTCGCACTAAAAATCGAACGCAAAAACAAAAAATTGTATTGATAGTAGCTCTAAACAAGCATCCACAGGTAACTAATGTCACCTTCAACGCCCACAGCCGATATGTAAGCACAACAGCGATAAAAGGCAAACTCTAATCTATATGATACACCGAATTTTGTGACTAATATCACATCGTCGCAAAAGATTTGAAATAGCGTATTAAATTTCTAACATCTTTATCTCACCATGCACTTAACTTAATCCGTGGCTGATAATGAAAAACCAAGTTCCCCGAGAAAAAGGTTTTCAAAACACTATAACAACAGAATATGTAATAATAACAGTGACTCAGGCAGTCTGTGAAAGGGAAACCAGGCTCACTCTCCTCAGATCACTTGATTGCATTATAAAATGCGTCGGTGACTGACGATACATAACGAGATAGCTCCGTGCAGAAAGGTTTGCACCAAAATCGAAATCAAGACATATATAGTGCCTTCGCCCAGGAGGTCACTTACCTCTTCTGAAGAAAAGTTTAGTTTGAGTTAAGGTAGAATTCGCAGACGAATCCCCGTTCATCTTGTAGGAAGCCAGGCGTTCTACCACCTGCGTTACCTGAGTTATCTCAGCTGAAGATTCCTATGCAGGAACCTCGGAGGATCCTGCACATATTCCTATACAGGTTCACGCAAACAAACCCATAGAAAATATCTTGAAGTTTCCTGTGCAGAAATCTAGAGAAGGAAACTGCAGATGATCCTGTTAAGGAACCTATATACTTGGAATATCTTGCAGAGGTTCCTTCACGAAATGAATTGAGACGAGGTCTCGTGTACAGCTAACAGCTTGGCTCTACTCTCGTTAGTGATGTAAGCGTAATGAGTTTTCATGATGGTTTGGTTTAAAGGATCCAATACGAATTCCTGTACAGGAACCGGCGCCCTAATTTTCTTCATAAAGCATAAAACTGTACAGGAACCCAGCCTCAATTTACTTCACAAAGGAGCATGTACAGAATCTTTCCAAAATAAATACTTTTGGAATTCGAAATCGCTACAACGCGGAAAAGTAGCGTATTGGGGTCCTAAAAAAGTATAATTACATTGAATCTAATATTTTCAGTCTCTGCTTGTCTTAACTACATCATTATCATACCCACCTCCTCTTCTGCCCTCCTCCTCCTCCTCCTCCGCCTCCATTACGTCCCCTTCTTCCACGCTTTAATAGTTTATTCAATTGAGAATAATTTAAAATTCAAGAGGAGAAACTTAGTTGCAACTACAAGAAAAGCAGCCTACTCGATAGTAGTGCACTCTATCATAATCTTTATTAATCCAAGACCCCTTCTTAATGGAACTAAGTTTTCGTTTAATAAGTTGACATACAAGAATCAACAGTATGTTCATGATTCTAATAACCTGAAATCCTCATCTGCTTAACTGAATTTTTTTAAGCACAATTAAATGTTGGTTCTAAGAAAATAATAATTTTACAGCTGTTATGTATATAAAAGCAGATTTTAATTTGATTGATACTTAGCGAAGCATCATTATTATTATCAAATTAGACTTCTTCATTACTAGATGTTGGTTTAATACTTACATCAAGTCAATATTGTATGAGGAAGGCGATTTATCAAGCTCAGCGCAGAGGGCAGCACCGAGAGTGTCGATACACCTCGTATGCAGGAAGAAGGCATTATACCTACAGTTTCTTAAGTTTTTTTTGTTATTTGGAAGGCGATGCGCTCCTTCATTTTTACATTGAAATGCCACACATACACAAAAAATTTTTCAAGAAGAAAGTGTAGGAATCTCAACACATCTTTTAAAACATCTAACAGACGATTTAGAGCATATAATCATTGAATGTAATATTTTCAGTACCGACTTGACTTAACTGTAATATTTAGCGTATCCTCCTCCTCGCTCTCTATTCTCTCTCGTTCTTCCACATACATGTGAATAGTTTATTTAACTTGATTTAGAATAATTCAAGATTCAACTTGGGGGGACGTGATTACAACTACAAGGAAAAGCAGCGTATCTGATAGTGGCGCACTCTATGATAATCTTTGGTAACTCAGCTTCCCGTTTTAGTGAAACAAAGTTTCGTCTACGAAGTTGGAACATTTAAATCAACTGTATGTCCATTAATCTGTTAACCAGAAATCATGTTTCCTTTAAATGGATTTATTTAACTACAATTAAAAAAAAAAAGTTGATTCTAAGAAAAAAAAACAAGATTTTAAAATGTTATATATATAATAGCTGATTTTAATATGCGTAATCAATACTTCACTCAGCATTTTTAGTATTATCTAATTATATTTCTATATCACTAAATGTTGATTTAAGAGTTTCAGTAAGTAGATGTTCATGTTATCATTGGATCATTGTATCATTGTTCGAAGTTCGATTTACAGTATTCTTGCATTAGATTTTAATATTGCTGAATTCATTTTATCATTCATGATACTTTATTTCAATGTTGCAAGTGGGTAAATTGGATCTTTTCAGCAGATTACTCTCTTATGCGAAAGATGATTTCAGCATTCCTTACAGTCCATTATAATATTTATGTAGCTAATTTAATTTCATAAATTCTAAGAAGAGCTTTCGAATTATATGTTCTTCATCCCAAAATAGTTGAATCAATATTATCAAAAATTATCACGAGGTTACCAAGTATAAATTGCCAATAGTTTATTTGGCATCTAAGCTATATCGATATAATATTCCAAATCTCTCACTGTGATCCACTGGATGTAATAAGATCTCTTAAGCATCTGTTGGCATTTTTCAAGATTCGTGAAAAATTTTAACATGGTTTATTTCCTTTGCAGAGGCATGCTGTGAGATTTATGATTGTTTTTGTGTCGCTCAATCACAAAGCCTTGTGAAATCTTGCAAATGTTATAAAATTATTTTGCAGAATTAAAATGATTTAATACATAGCTCTCACTCACTCAGTCGCTCACTGACTCTCTCTCTATATCTCTCTCTATCCTAGACGCATGCTTCATGCCTTGCTGTCACTTTATTATGAGTTTGATTTTTTATAATATAAAAATTAATTTAGTCTATAGGTTATAAGTCAATTACATCACATGGTTCTCTCTCTTGTACATGCTTCATGCTTATTCTTTGGTTGAAAATTGATGTTTTTCAGTTGAAAAAATTAACTATTATGATAAAAACTTCTTTTCTGTTTGTGACAATTCAACTATATTTTAGAATTTTGTTTTTTCGTAGGAAATTAATTTTTCTAACCGAAAATTCAACTATTCATTCTTTAGTTGAAAATTCAACCACTTGATTTAAAGTTAAACATATTAAGTGAAAAATTGATTTTTCTGGTTACAAATTATTTTTTAGCTCTAAATTTAAAAAATAAATTTTTGGTGAAAAGTCTTTTATATTTAAAAATTCATGTACTTTAATGAAATTTTTTTTTTGTATAAAATTAAAATCCTTGTTGAAATTTCTTTTATATTTGTGAAAATTCAACTATATTTTGGATTTTTTTTGCGTAGAAAATTAATTTTTCTAGCCGAAAATGCAACTACTTAATTTTTGGTTAAAAATTTATCCTTTAATTTGAAAATTTAACCACTTGATTAGAACTTATTCTATTTTGTTAAAAATTTATTTTCCTGGTTACAAATTATTTTTTTATCTGCAAATTTAACTATTCTATTTCTATTTGAAAATTTATCCCTTCTAGTTAAAAATTCAACCACTTGATTTAAAGTTAAACTATTTTGTTGAAAATTGATTTTTCTGGTTACGAATTATTTTTTTGGCTGGAAATTAAACTAATAAATTTTTGGTGAAAAGTCCTTTTTGTTTAAAAATTCATGTAGTTCAATGAAATTTCATTTTTTTTGTGTGGAAAATTAAAATCCTTGCTTGAAAATTTATTTATTATTTTCAAAATTCGCTTTTTTTCAAAAATTCAACTATTATGGTAGAAATTTCTTTTCTGTTTGTGAAAATTCAACTAAATTAAAAATGTTTTTTTTCAGAAAATTAATTTTTCTAACCGAAAATTCAACTATTCAATTTTTAGTTGGAAATTTTTCCTTTTTAGTTGAATATTAACCACTTTTTTTAAAGTTAAACTGTTTTGTGAAAAAAAAATCTTTTTTGTTACAAATAATTTTTTAGCTGCAAATTTAACTATTCAATTTTTGGTGAAAAGTTTTTTTAATTTAAAAATTCATGTACTTTAATGAAATTGCTTTTTGTTTTTTTGTAGAAAATTAAAATCCTTGCTTCAAAATTTATATATTAGGTTCAAAATTGTTTTTTTTCTTTCGTAAGAAATAATTTTTTTATTTTTAAATGTGAATATTATTCTTTGGTTGAAAATTTGCTTTTCAGTTGAAAAAATTCAACTATAATTGTAGAAATTTCTTTTCTATTTGTGACAATTCGACTATATTTTTGAAATCTTTTTTTCTTAAAAAATTAATTTTTCTAACCGTAAAGTCAACTATTCCATGTTTAGCTGAAAATTTATTCATTTTAATTGAAAAATCACCGCTTGATTTGAAGTTAAACAATTTTGTTAAAAATAGATTTTTCTGGGCACAAATTTTTTTTTTTTTGCTGTAAATTCAAGAATTCAATTTTTGTTGAAAAGTCTTTTTTATTGAAAAATTCATGTGGTTCATTGAAATTTCTTTCTTTCTTATAAAAAATTAAAATTGTTGCTTGAAAATTTATTTATTATGTTCAAAATTGGTTTTTGTTTACAAATTAATTTTTTTATTTTAAAATGTGAATATTATTCTTTGGTTGTAAATTATGTTTTTGAGTTGTAAAATTCAACTGTTATGGTAGAAATTTCTTTTCTTTTTATGACAATGCAACTATATTTTTGAAATTCTTTTTTCTCTTTTGTAGAAAATTAATTTTTTCAAACGAAAATTACACTATTCAATTTTTAGTTGAAAATTTTTAATTTTTAGTTACAAATTCAAACACCTGATTTAAAAGTAAACTATATTGTTGAAAATTGATTTTCCTGGTTACAAATTATTTTTCTAGCTGCAAATTTAACTATTCAATTTTTGGTGAAAAGTCTTTTTTATTCAAAAATTCATGTACTTTATTGAAATTTTTTTTTTTTTTTGCTGTTCGAAAATTAAAATCCTTGCTTGAAAACTCATATAATGTATTTTTCATTATTTCTTTTTCTGATCTATAATCAATTTTTTAATTTATTCAGCATGGAAATATCTCACGATTTTTCTTGCTGGTTTGATTTTTGAACTCTGAACCTGGACCTTCGACCCATGACCTTCAGCCTCCGAATTCGACCTGTGATCTATGACACCTTGGCCTATCACTCATGAATTTTAATTTGCAAGGATTCTGCCCGGGGCAGAAACTGGAGCAGTCCGTCCTACTTTTTTCCAGTAAGGGGAAGTAAGGATAACTGAGATGTAATTTTGGGAGGGGAAAAAAGAGAATTTATATGAGTGGACGGGGCATGATGGGATGGTAAGTAGGGGAAATGAGGAAAGAGCTAATAACGGTAAATAAGGAGAGAGTAAGTGAGGGAAAATGAGGGGAGGCAAATTAGAAGAAGTAAGGGGAAATAAGGAGAGGAAAATCAGGGCAAGTGACAAGAAATTAGGATTTCAACAGTGGAAATAAGAGAAGGGGAATCAGGGGAAGTAGGGAAGCATGACGGAAAGTGAAAAAGAAGTGAGGCGAAATAAGGGGAAGTAGAGAAATTGAGGGGAAATAAGGTGAGGTAGGAAATATGAGGGAAAATAAGGGGGGGGGGTAGTGGCGAGGGAAAGTGATGGAAAGGGAGGCGGAAATAGTGGAGAAGGTAAGGGGAAATAAGAAAAGGAATTGGTGAATGTGAGGGTGTGGCAGTAGAAAAATGAGGAGTGTGGAAATGAGGGTTGGGAAGTAGTGGAAGCAAGGGGAAATAGGAAGAGGGGAAGATATAGATGTGGGAGGATGTAAGGGTGAAGTAAGGGGAAATGAGGAGTTGGGAAGTGAGGATAACTGAGCTGTAATTCTGGGAGGGGAAGTAAAAAGAATGTATATGAGTGGACGGGGCATGATGGGATGGTAAGTAAGGGAAATGAGAAAAGAGCAATTGACGGTAAATAAGGGAAAAGTAAGTGAGGCAAAGTAGAAAAAGGAAGGGGAAATGAGGAGAGGGAAATCAGGAAAAGTGACAAGAAATTAGGAGTTGAATAGTGTAAATAAAAGTAGGAGGGGGAATCAGGGGAAGTAAGGAAACATGAAGGAAGGTGAAAAATAAGTAAGGTTAAATAAGGGGAAGTAGAGAAATTGAGGGAAAACAAGTTCATTTAGGGAATGTGAGGGGAAATTAGGGGGGGGGGTAGAGGCGATGGAAAGTGATGGAAATGGTGGCTGAAATAGAGGAAAAAGTAAGGGGAAATAAGAGAAGGAATTAGCGAATGTGAGGGTGTGGTAGTAGAAAAATGAGGAGTGTCGAAATAAGGGTTGGGAAGTAGTGGAAGCGTGGGGAAACAAGTAGAGGGGATGTGATAGATGTGGGAGGATCTAAAGGCGAAGTAAGGGGAAATGAGGAGTAGGGGAGCAAGGAGAAATTTATGTGAAAAAGTAGGAGAAGAATAGTGTTAGTAAAAAGGAATAAAAAATTGCTGATTGAAAAAACTTATCCTGTTCCGACAAAATAAAAATTGAAGATTCCAATTCCTCAATATTTTGAATTTTCGGGCCCTTCATTATTTCGGATTTTTCAAAATCGGTGATAATATAAACTGTTCGAGAATTTTATTATTCGGGAATTCATTATCCGGGAGTTTTACAATTCGGCAATTTCATAATTTGGCAATTTTCCAATTCGGGAATTTTTCTATTCGGGAATCTCGCAATTTACTAATATTATGAACTTTTAGGAATTTTATTATTCGGTAATTTTCCACTTCGTTAGTATTATAAACTTTTCGTGGATTTGATTATTTGGGAATTTTCCAATTCGGGAATTTCACTGTTCGGGAATTTCCCAATTCGGTAATATTATAAACTATCGGGAATTTTATTATTCGGTAATTTTCCAATTTGTTATTATTATAAAATTTTCGTGAATTTGATTATTTGGGAATTTTCAAATTCGGGAATTTTATTATCCCGGAATTTATTATTCGGCAGTTTTATAATTCGAGAATTTTATAATTTGGGAATTGTCCAATTCAAGAAGGGGTCAACTGCTGAGAGCGAATAAGTAAGGGTGTGGCACAATAGGCTTTATAGCTTGAGCGCCAGGGGAGCTCTCCATGGGCTCCTCGCCCGTTTTATAACTAACTAACTAACTAAATAAATCCCACGTGCAAATGAAAGGCACCGTTCCCCACGTGCGGTCTACACGAACTCCATCACCTTCACGACGCAAGCGGTGTGGAATCGCATTGGACTGGCGTCAAAAAAACTATTTTTGTTTTTTAATAACACGAACAAAGATATGGTAGGTAATCAAAAAAACAGGATTCAAGTACAGAGTTTATGATAAAGTTTAAACCTTATCAGATACAAAAGACAACCTCCTTATACTGCTGACTAACGGAATCACACCTCAAACATATAAGTTGAAACACACAAACATTACACTTTGAATATGAGAAAACTTTGCAAATTTTTTTTTGCGTATTTATATCCCGAGGCTTCAACTTGACAAGAATATATAAAACATATAATAGCAACTTTCAAATCTCTTATACTGCTGAATATCCAAATCAAACGTAGAAAAAACATAAATTCGAATGTTACATCAAACTTTGAAAATAAGAACTTACCGACGTCTTGAGAACTACTGAAAGGAAAGATACTCAACGCGACAGGCAACGGAATGCGAAATTGCGCCTGTCATAAGGAAATTAGTGCGTTTGGGGTCCGCCTAGACCCCACGTGGGGACGCAAGGTTATTAGTAAAAGTAATGAACAAATTATAAAACTAGTCACTCTCATGCAGAACAAAATTATTTTGTCTACTAGATGATATTCTATACATCTTAGTAATAATTTCCCTGTAAGACAGGCTGGGTCCTTCATTATTAATTGTTATTGTTACTAACAAATTATTAAGTAAGAATTCAAATGTAACTGTTTTTTTTTTAACAAGCTGTTTATTATCTCATACGAATTTAAGATTCAATATGAAGTAAATAAAATAATAAATTAATAGAAATTTAGAAACATACTATTGTTAATAAGTAGTTACTTATATTACAAGAATACTAAAAGTCACTAGTTTTCAAATTTGTGCAATATTTATGTTACTCACAATAAGAAACACTTAATTCTTATGATGTTCTGTGATTATTGATGACTCTATAACACATTTTTAATTAGTTTTGTGATAAAAACAATGTTAACATATTTAGGAAACGCAAAAATAAATATGCATTTTATAATTGTTAATAACAGTGACAATTAAATGTCAGAAATACATTTTCTCAACGAAATTTAACTAATTTTAGAATTTTTATTCATTGATGTAAGAAAAATTTAAAAATTATTAATAATTATTAATTATTATTCAATTTTTAAACTGTTTGTTTATGTGAAAAAAAAACTATTTAGACACAGAAAAAACTTAAAAATAAATATGTATTTAATGATCTCTTAATATCAATAACAATTAAAAGTCAATGACACATTTTCTCAATGAAATATTTGTATTCGGTTGTTTGGAATATTGTTCAGTAGAAAGAATTTTTTTTTATGACACATGCAAGATTTCAGCCCTTTTCAACCCTTTTCAAATCACCGTAAACTACCGTTACCAAAAATTTCCATGAATGTCCGGAAACTTATAGACATTTTTAAATCGAATGCGGCAATTTTTTAATTGAATTTTTGATAATTTGGAATAAGTTAAAATAAAAAAAGAAAAATGTCTGAAGTCATCCATTTGTTATAAAAAATATCGCATGCGCCAATGAGAGGCACTTTTTCTCCACCTAGGTGCATAATATACTAATTCTCTGTGGAATAGACTGATTTTGGTACATATTTATAATTTTTATTAATTACAATAAGAAATATTTAATATTATTAATTTGTGTGATTTTTAATAAATTGAACATTTATTTTTGATTTTTGTATGAGAAACCCTATTTTTAGATTTACAAAAAATTTTAAAATAACAATAAGAATTAAAAGTCACACGGAGAAAAATGGATAGTCAAACTTGAAGTGTCAAAATTTAGATAGTCAGTTTGATAATCTAGATAGTCTCAAATTCTATTGGATCTCTGAGGATTACTAGGGCTTTTAAATATTTCTAGTGATTTTAAACATTTCTCAGGATTTAAAGGGATTTTCTTAGAGGACTTGAAAGAATCAGCTCAAGTGAAATTAAATATTCAGGGGATTTCAAGTTGATTCTACTTATATTATAGATTTTCAGGATTCCCGAAGAAAATATTTCAAAAAGGGATTTCAAGGGATTCCAAATATTTCAAAAGATTTTAAGTAATTCCAAAGATTTAAAGGAATTTCAAATATTTCTGAGGATGAATAACTTTTAATTATTTTAGTGGATTTTTATGATTTCCAAAGAAAATATTTCAAGGAATTTACGGCATTCCAAAGGATTTCAAGAAATATACAAATTTCAAGGAATACAATTTTTTGTAGGATTTTTAAAGATTTCAAGGGATTGCTGAAAACCCGTGGAAAGTAATTTAAATTAATTAAATTTCGAGTTATTTTTAGCAATTCCAAAGATTGCTAAGGACTTTGAGAAATTTTAAGGATTTTCACAAGATTTAAAGCATTTTATGGAACCAAGGGATCTAGGAATTTGACAGGTTTTTTCTAGATTCCAAAAATCTCAAGGGATTTCAAGGGAGCTGAACGTTTTATTTATAGTGAACTTTATTGAAGATTTTCAATTTAATTTATATTCAAAGAATTTCAAATTTAAATTAAATTTTATTTCAAAGAACTTCTACGGGTCTTAATCAATTGAAGATGTGAGAAGAAATTCAAAAAATCGAAGATTTTTAAACATTTTCAATTATTCAAAAAGATAGAAAAGGATTTTAGGAGATCGAAAAATTCTCAAGAGATATCACAGAATTTTGTAGAATTTCCAAAGATTTGAAGGAATTTCAAATAATTTCACCAGGTTTAAATAATTCAATAGGATCTCTAATTATTTGAAAGATTGTATGAGATTTTACAAATTTCAAGTGATTACAATGGATTTGTAGATAACTTACGGAATTTTAATTAATTTGATTGCCAGGGGATTTTTAATGATTTCAAACATTGAAATGGATTTACAAAACTTATAGGCAAATCATTATTAGAGTGGGTCGAAGAAAACCAATTTCCGAAATCGCAAGCAATCTAGGTAACATGCGTGAGCAAAATAGGTTAAAAAAATCATTTTATGCAGAGTTTTTATGTTTTTTTTTATTCCAATTTTTTGTACAATTTTAGGGTTGCCTAGAGTCTTCTCAATTTTTGCTAGATTTTAAAATACTATTCTGCAAGAGATAATCATGTTTTAATTTACCCTTATTTTTAACTATTATTTTTTGCACCTATAAAAACATCAAGAAATTTTTTTTGTCATTTCAGGACTTTCTTGGGATCAAAATGAACTCACAAAAAATTAAGTAAATAATTCCATGATCTGTAGATTTAAATATTTGAAAAATTAAAGTGTTTCCAGTTTTGATCCCCTATATATCTTGAATTTTTTGTAAGTTAATTGTGATCCCAAGAAAGTCCTCAAATGCAGAAAAAAAAATTTCATGTTTTTATGGGCGCGAAAAATAAAAGTTAAAAATAAGGGTATGCTAAAACATGATTATCTCTTGCAGAATAGTATCTTTGAATCTAGAAAAAATTGAGAAGACTCCGGGCAACCCTAAAAATATTTTTAAAAAAATGAAATAAAAACTAAAACTCTGCATAAAATAATTTTTTCCAACCTATTTTGCTCGCTTGCGTTACCTAGATTAAAATCTATCAATTCCACATTCAGTACACTTCATGGGGGTCCCAATTCACTACTTTCAGGCATGGTACTGTTTGCGATTTCTGAAATTGGTTATTTTCGACCCACCCTAATCATTATAGGCGTTTGCTAATTTTCCTATTATATTATTTCATAAGGAACATGCAATCTCTATAAAATCTATAAAAATCTGTTCAAAAGTGAGTAATTAATTAAAAATTTAGATTCAAAGAGCAACTATCAATTTGTAAGCCCTTGTTTGAAACCTGGAAATAGAAGAAAATGCAATTAGTTGAGTGAAGTACAATTCGGTGCTTGGTTGAACCTGTATCTTCTTCAGTTAAAAATTCAACTATTTAGTTGAAAATTCACGTATTTTATTAAAAATTAATCTTTTTTGGTAGAAAATTTTGTTTGTTTGTTCAAAATTAGTTTTTTTTATTGAAAATTAATTTTTTAACTGAAAATTTATCTATATCAGGTTTGTTTGCAGATAAATCTTCTTCAGTTGAAAATTCAACTATTTGTTTAAAAATGACTGTATTTTGTTGAAACTTTGTTTTTTTTTGTGTAGAATATAATCTTCTTGGTGCCTAATTCACCTTTCTGGTTGAAAATTCAACTAGTAAGTTAAAAATTACATTGAAAATGAAAATATTTGGTTGGAAATTAATGTATTTTGTTAAAAATTATTTTTTTATTGCAAATTAGTGTTTTTATTGAAAATTATTTTTTTCTAATAAAAATGTTTAATTAATTATAATTTAATTTGATGAAAACTTAAAATATTTTGTTGAAAATTCATGTATTTTGTTAAAATTATATCTTTTTGGTAGAAAATTAGTTTATTAATTTTTTTTTTCTACTAAAAATTTACCTATTCCATTATTCGTCAAATTGTTTTTGATAGACATTTAATGTTTTTGGTTGGAAATTCATCTGTTTGGTTGCGAATTTCACTATTTCGTTGAAAAATTATTTTACTTGGTTAAAAACTTATTTCTCTAACTTAAAATTAAACTATTCTATTTTTGTTGAAAATTTAACTTTTTTAGTTGAAAGTTCATTTCTTTGTTTAAAAATATAACAACTTTTGTTTAAAATTCCTTTTTTGTTGTTGAAAATGAATTTCTTCAAGTAAAAGTGTAGCTGTTTCGTTTTTTCTAAAAAATTGATCTTTTTCAGTTGAAAATTCGTATTGCTTGGTGTTATTTAACAGTTTTTTTATTGAAAATAAAAAATTTTATTGCGCAAATATCTGCTTTTACAAATTGATTATTTTAACTGAAAATGTGGTTATGAAATTTTTAATTCTTCTAAATCCGAATTTTAATTCTTCAAAAAAATTCCCGTTCAATGTCAAAAATTCCCTGTTCAAAGTGAAATTATATTTCTTTACGGAATTTCCCTCACCTAAAATAAAAACCTGATTATTTGCAAATAAATATTTATTTAAGGCTTGAAGTTCACACGGCCCTGCCTGTTTACATTTGGTTGCCTCCGATTTAGGATCAAGGCCATTTGCAGGCAACCCCCGACGCCGTTCTTAAACCGAGGGTTTGGTGTATTTTTTGTTGAAAATTCAACTACATTGGTAGAAAATACTTTTCTTTGACTGAAAATTTAACTCTATTGTTGAAAATTCATTTTTTATTCGTTAAAAATTGATTTTTCAACTGAAAACTTAACTACTTGTTTCAGACTTAAAATACTTTGTTAAAAATTCTTTTTTCTGGTAAAAGATTTTTGACTTCAGTTCAAAATCATTTTGTTAAATATTAAACAATGTTTTTGCAACTTCATTTTTTGTTTTTTCCCTCAGACTTTTAGTAATCCAGCCAAAATATTTTTCTTTACGTTAAGGGGATTAAAATGACTCGGGTTTTCGCCACATACATAATACGTCTACGAGGATGCATTGTTTAATTTATTATTTAAACCTCATAATCTAAAAACAATTTTACTCACGGGAGCAAAGCGATTTTTTCGAAAAATGTTCTTGTTGCTGTTTTTTTTTGTAACTGAAAATTGAGCGTTCTTTTGCGCCTGTTAAATGCAACGCGCTAGCTAACACTGTATGCCGGGCTGAAGTCATCTGATTAGTTCCAAGTTGCATAAAATCTTAAAGTACTGATTTTTCGTCGCTTAGAGTAACAGATAATATAATAATATAATACAATAATAACAATAAATAATAACATAATAACTATCGAAAATATATATAATATCCTCCTTTTTCCTGATAAGGAAGTTATTTGTTCTTAACATCAAACCAACTTAAAAATTATCTTTATATATTATTATTTATTTTTATTATTATATTATATTATATTATTATATTATGTCCGTTTACCAAAAATGAACAAAGAAAGACAGTGCAGGGTGAATTCGTTCATATCGACTTATGTGGTCCCATGTCGGTTGAATGGGTTAGTGGTGCAAAATGTTTCATACTGTTCACAGTTGACGCATCATCTTATCTAACTGTGAAGTTTCTTAAGCCTATATCGGACAGCCTCAATTGTTTTAAGGAATACGTAGAAAAGAGTGAAAATAAATTCGGCTTCTTAGTAAAAGTTCGGCGTGCGATAATGGGACGTTATTCTGTAACAACGAGCTTCGAGAATTTCTATCAAGTCAATGAATCGAGCATGGGAAGAATGCTCCTTATACACCGGAGCAAAATGCTTGGATAGATCGAAAAAACAGAACGTTGGTTGAATCTTCTCGCTCTATGCTTTAGACGAAGGATTTGCCGAAATATATATGGGTTGAAGTGTTGAATACCGCAGTTTATTTGTTAAATAAAACGCCGTCAATTCAGATTGCGGATACCTCGTCTTACGAGGTCGGGCATGGAAAGACGCCTACACTATTATTAATATTAATTACGTATTACGTCAAAGTGTTCGCGAGTGAAGCTTATGTGCTTACACCTAAGGAAAAACACACTAAGCTCGAACCTAAAGGAAGAAAGCTAATTCTGGTCGGATATGATGCAAACTGGACCAACTACCAATTGTTTGATCAGAAGACGAAGAAACTAACTATTTCTCGAAATTTTATTTTCAATGAAAACTCTGAATCAAGTCTATCATCCTAGGAAGAATGCAGTTTTCATTACCTTGAAGCGCGAGAATACAGTGCCGTAACAGATTTAGGATCTTCGACTGGAAAGAAACAAGCAAGCAAAAGTCAACGATAATGGAAAATTTCCGGAAGTTGACAACTAATTAGAGAAGTTGGTGAACGAACATTACGCCCTCGTGAATTCCTACGTGCCTAACGATGAATTAGAGGCGCTGATGAAGAACAACACGTTGGAGCTGGCGTATCTACGAAATGATCAGAAGAGCATCGGATTGAAATAGATTTTGAGGATAAAAAGAAATTCATCAGGAAAAATTCAACGCTACAAGGCAAGAGTAGGTGCCAAAGACTTCTACCAAGTTAAAGGAATTGACTATTTAGAAACTCATGCACCAATCACGAGATTTGAATCAATTCGTGTTCTCTTGGCAGTAGCTGTTGAAAGAAAAATGGAAATAATTCAATTTGACATAAAAACAGCGTTTCTTCATGGTGATTTGACAGAAGAGGTTTATATGGATATCTCTGATGGCTTGACGGATTCAAAGGAGCCAGTGCGTAGACTGAAAAGGTTCCTATATTGACTCTCACTACTCGACCAGATATCCAGTTCTCTGTGAACTTATTGAGTAGATTTCAAAACAATTATGATTCTATCTATTGGAACGCAGTGAAGCGTGTATTTGAAGATTTGAAGGAGAGAAAGCATTTCGGAAAAATGTACGAGAGAAACGACGAAAACGACGATTTGATTGGCTACTTGGACGCTGACTATGCAGGAGATCAGAACAGCACTAAGTCTTCAACCGGTTATGTTTTTTAAATGTGCAGTGATCCAGTTACCTGGAATTGTCAGCGACAAAAATCAGTCTCTCTCCACGACAAAGGCTGAGTACGTGGCAGCATCAAGTGCATCGAAAGAAGTGGTGTGGTTAAGGAAATTGTTGTCTGAAATCAGTGAAAATTTAACAAGTGCTACTACTTTGTTCACAGAAACCTGTAAGAGAGAAGTTGAAGAGTGGTGTGCTTGACGTGAAGTACATTTCAGCTTGATATGCGCGATTTCTAAGTAACTAAGTTTTTTAGATTTTTGTTCTGTGTTCGTAAACCATACGATTCGTTCTTAATTTTAATTCCACAATTCAAAGCGATTTCTCTGATATTCTCATTTGATTTTTTGTGTGTGTTGCATGCACCTAATGAGTGGAAGTATTAAATATAATTTACGAGCATATGATGTATTGTTTCCAATGTGTTATATTTGTTTGGACGCCCCTGAATCTGGGAGCCTAGTAATTATTCTTTTTTGGCAGAAAATAATTCATTTTGGTTGAAATTTTCATTTCTTAAGTTAAAAATTATTTTTTGAATCAAAAATTAATTTTTTCAACTAAAAATTTAAATATATTCCATTTTTGTCAAATTTTTTTTACAGGCGTTACATCTTTTCGGTTGAAAATTTATTTTATTTGTTTATAAACTTACTTCTCTAACTAAAAAACTATTCTATTCGTTGTCTAAAATGTATGTTTTTAGTTGAAAATTTGTCTTTTTTTCATATAAAATTCATCTTTTTGGTTGGAAATTCACCTAGTTGGTAAAATGTTTTTTTTTTTGTTTGAAGATGCATTATTTTCGTTGAAAGCTGACTTCTCTTGTCAGAAATTGAAGAAATTTTGTCAAAAATATGTTTTTTTTTGTGTAAAAAATCATTTTTTCAACGAAAAGTGTAGCTATTTCATTGTCTGCTAGAAAATTGATGTTTTTAGTTGAAAATTCATTTATTTTCTTAAAAATATTATCTCTTTTATGAGAAATTCAATTATTTAGGTAGAAAATTCATAATTTTTTGTCATAAATTCAACTTTGTTTTCAAACATTAGTCTTCATGACCTGAAAACTCATCATTTCAGATGAGAAATTTTGTATTCATTGAAGAATCCTTCTTGGTTCAAAATTCAACTCTTTCGTTGAAAATTTGTATTTTTTAGTGCAAGTCAACAATTTTTTATTGGAAAGCGAAATATTTTTTGCTGAAAATATAAACTTTGAGTAATATAACAATAACACTTTTTGTTGAGAATTAATTTTTCTCTATTAAAGATTTTCTCCATAAATATAATCTACTGAGAGAAAAGGATTGTCTATACACTGTTAAAAATGTTTGCAATTTCAATATACATGGGCATATTAAATTTCGTATATGTTTACTAAATTCACTACACTTTGTGATTTTAGTATAATTACGTATATTAAATTTCTTTTATGAAGTTATATGTATACTAAATTTATTATGTATACAGTAAGTTTCTTTCACGTACATATGAATTTCATAGTTTCTGTATACTAAAATTCATATGCGTGCTCAATATATTCAGCTGCGCAAGCGCGTTTTGATTTACGCAAATCGGACAATATGTACAGTGGCATTTGTTTTAGTTCTTTGCAATGTTAAAAGGTTTGGCTTCTTTCTGAGAAAATATGCGACGTCTTCTCTTTAAAAGTTATGTTCAATTTATTAACGTAAAAGTAGCTCAACCATATGATTATTTGAAAAATAAAACTTTGTTCTTTAATTTCAGCTTTCATCTGATCATGTTTGCAGATGATGAAGACGAAACCCACGCTAAACGGAACGCGTATACTGAAATTAGTATATGCCCACACTTAATTTCGCATACATGCATACTGAATTTAGTATACGCGTATACCAAATTTTATGTACGTGCATACTAAATTCAGTATATGCACATACTAAATTTACTGTACGCTGGTATACTAAATTTGATTTCGTGTTGTGCATTCTTGCTTCCATTTCCAATTTCCCAATTTTACAATCATATATTTCTTAAAAGAAACTCTATACATATTAAGTAAACCCAATTTCCCCAAGATTGACTTCAAGATCTTCGAGATTTTTCCAAATTATGGAAGAACAACAGTATTAGGTGTATTATAATCTTCTCTGTCTACTTTGTTTTGACAATTGTTTTTGTTTTTATTGTCATTTATTATGTTATGCGTATGTTTTTTAATTAACTCTTAAGGGCTCTATCAATTAAATTTTTTATAATTCCTATTTCATTTTGAATGGAGTGATTTGAGAGAACTCTAAGTGTTCTTCCTGAACAAATAGTTTTCCGATGCCAATCAGTGATGATATGCCTTTCATCAGCTTTAATTAAAGTCATGTCGAGAAAATTTAATTTTCCTTCAGTTTCAATTTCAACAGTAAATTGTAATCTGGAGTGTATATTATTAAACGCATTAAGAAGGGTGTTAACATTATTTTTATGTACACTAAGTACTGAATCATCTACATATCTTGCATAAATGCCCGCCCCGACCAGCAAAACCTCGGCTCCGCCTCGGCTTTGCAAAAGTCGGGCGGGCGACCGAATCCCATGCATACGCTCAGCTGAGCGAGAGCAGCGGTGCGGTGGTACTACATACTTTCGGCTGGGGATGAAGAAAAATAGCATACGACACATGACCAGAAATATTGGATGCCCTGGCGTGCGTGATATGATATCACACACGCCCGGAAATCCAATTTTCTGCCCTTGGGTCGTAATATACTATTTTTCTTATGGGATGCGCACTTTTTTCAATTATGAAAACAAGACGCACGGTTCAATACCAATGCATATTTTTATGAATTGTAATAATATTAATTTAGTGAAATGATACATTTTTCGGGGTAGTTGAGAATAAAATTTAATGCAAAATATGGAACAAATATTAAATAAATCATGCTAAATAAAATTCGTATTTTATTTTGCAATATCTGAAAAGGCTATCCCAGGCCGAGGTACATAAATAAATGTAATATACTATTTAAATAAAAGTGTTGAACATACTGTAGAAAAATTCACATTTTGGACAAAATCGAGTGCGAAGCAAGAGATACGTGATTATAATGTGTTCGTTAAGCCGAAGGAGCTTTAACAAAAAAGGATTCACAATCATCAAATTACAGTTGTCGACGTTTTGACCTTTAAGCGCGAGATAATTATATTATCGAGCGTGAAGTGGATTGAAAAATAAACTTTCTTGTTAAAAATTCATCATTTCAGGATTTAAATTCAACTGTTTTCTAAATCATTCCATTTTCTAGCTTGAAAACTTAACTCTTCTGTGTAAAATTCGTTTTTTTGAGTGAAAAATTAATCTCGAATTTTTAAAATTCATCTATTTTGACAATTAATATTCTATGTTAATAATTTCTCTATGAACTCTTTCAAGTCGAATTTTATTCATTTTTCTTTAAAAATTCAACCATTTGGTTGAAAATGTATCTTTTTAGTTTGAAAAATAAACTATTTGTTTAAAGATTTAACTACTTTGTTAAAAATGTTATCATTTTGTTGAAAATTCAACTATTTTGTTAATGCCGTCTTTTTTGGTCGAAAATTCAACTGTTTTGTTGAAAAATCGTTCTTTTGTGTTGAAAATTCATCTTTTATGGTAGAAAAGTCATCTTTCTTGATTTAAAATAAACTTTTTCGTTAAAAATTCAACTTTTCGGGTTAAAAATTCCGTAATTTGGTTAAAAAATAAACTATCTATTTAAAAATGTAACCATTCGGTAGAAAATTAACTTTTTGGTTGATATATCATATTTTCGGGTTCTTTTTGGTTTCAAAATTTAACAATTTGATTAAAAGTGCATGTGTTTTGTTGACAATTCGACTTTTTGGATCTTTTTTGCTGAAAATTTAACATTTTGATTGAGAATTAAACTATTTTGTTGAAAATACTTCTTTTTTGGCTGAATTCAACAGTTTGAAAATTTTTTTTTTTCTAGATTAATTTTTAAACTGAAACCTTAACGATTCCACTTTTTAGCTTGAAAACTTAACTCTTTTGTTGAAAATTCTTATTTTTATATAGAAAATTAATATTCCTTGTTGAAAATTCATCAACTTAGTTGAGGAACTATTTTGTTGAAAAATGTTGTATTCAAAAGTAATTTTTTACTGAAATTTTGACCATTCCATTTTTTGTTGAAAACTGATATTTTTTAGTTAAAAATTCAACTGTTTCTGGTTAAATTTTAATCTTTTTCCTTAGAAAATTCTACAATTAGGTTCAAAATGTATCTTTTTATATTAAAAATAAAACTATTTTGTTTAAAAAAAAAGTAATTTTTTTGTTGAAAATTCAACTTTTTTCTAAAATATTCGTTCTTTTGAATTCAAAATTCATCTTTTATGGTAGAAAATACATCTTTCTTGGCTGAAAATGAACTTTTTTGTTGAAAATTCAACATTTGGGATTGAAAATTTAACCGTTTGGTTTAAAATGCAACTGTTTTTGGTTGAATCTTCCTAACTCCCTACGAAATATTATATCATATATATATATATATCATTTTAAACTAAAAAAGATCAATTTTCAACCACACATAATTTAGTTCAATTTTCAATTACAAAAAATTAATTTTCCACCAAAAAAATATTCGTCATAATTTTTTAACCAATAGAAAAATTTCATAAGTAATTTATTTAAGTACTTACTAATTTTAGAGAATTTTCCGCGTAATTCAAATATTGTATTTTCAAATATCGTATATTTAAAGAGAAAAAGGGGAATTAAAAGATAAAAGGGGAAACTAAGAAAAAAAGGGAAAGAGTAAAATTTTCAAAAAAAGTGCTTAATTTTTGACTAAACTGATAAATCTTCAACTAAAATAGTTTAATTTGAAATGAAAAAGATCAATTTTCAAGTAAAATAATTAATCTTTGACAGGAATAGTTCAATTTTCAGCCCAATAGATGAATTTTCAACTAAGAATAGAATAGTTAAAATTTAAGTTAGAAAATCAATTTCCAAATAATGGAAAAAGTTAAATTTTCAACCAAAAAGATGAATTTTCAACTACAATTATGAATTTTCCAACCAAACGTACCAACTATCAACAAATAAAGATTTTTCATCAAAGAAAATAAAATAAGTTCATGCAAATTGTTGACATTTTAAGCCGAAAGGCGAATTTTCTATAAAGCAGTTGAATTTTGAGCCGGAAAATATAAATTTTCAACAAATTAGTTAAATTTTCAAACAGAGAAATACATTTTTAACTAATTACTTCATGTTTTAGCGGAGTTAGTTGAATTTTCTATTAAAAAATATCAGTTTTCAACAAAAGTTACATTTTCGACCAAAAAAAATGACTTAAAAAAATAGCGCAATTTTCAACCAAATAGTTGAATTTTCAACAAAACAGTTGCAATTTTGATAAAAAAAGATGATTTCTTAATAAAAGACTTGAATTTTCAACAAAATAATAAAATTTTCAACAAAATAGAGGAATTTTCAAACAAGTACTTGAATTTCCTACCTATAAAGATTCATTTTCAACCGAATAGTCGAAGTTTCAAACAAAAAATGTTAAACTTTAGCCTAAAACAGTTGATAATTCAACCAAAAAGAAACAAATAAATTTTCAACAACAAAAAATTAAACTCTTCACAAAGATAATTGAATTTTTATCCACGAAGATTGATATTCTACCAAAAACGACGAATTTTAAACTAAAAACGATCAGTTTTCAACAAAAAATAGAATAGTTAAAATTTGATTTAAAAAAAAATTAATTTCCAAATAAAAAAATTGAATTTTCAACAAAATAGAGGAATTTTCGAAGGAATATTTGTATTTCCTACCTATAAAAATTCATTTTCAACAGAACAGTCGAATTTTCAAACAAAAAAACGTTAAATTTTAACATAAAACAGTTGATATCCCGACCAAAAAGAAACAAATAAATTTTAAAACTAAAAAAAAATTAAACTCTTCAACAAGATAATTGAATTTTTAACCAAGAAGATTAATATTCTACTAAAAAACGACGAATTTGGAATAAAATACACGAATTTTCAACTAAAAAAGATAAGTTTTCAACAAAAAATAGAACAGTTAAAAAAAAGAAATTTCCAAATCAAAAAAAGATAAAGTCTTGATAAAATACTTGTATTTTCTACCTATAAAAGTTCATTTTCAACCGAATAGTCGAATTTTCAAACAAAAAAACGTTAAACTTTAACCTAAAACAGTTGATATCCCAACCAAAAAGAAACAAATAAATTTTAAAACTAAAAAAAAATTAAACTCTTCAACAAGATAATTGAATTTTTAACGAAGAAGAATAATATTCTACTAAAAAACGACGAATCTTGAACAAAATACACGAATTTTCAACTAAAAAAGATAAGTTTTCAACCAAAAATAGAACAGTTAAAATTTCAGTTACAAAAAATAAATTTCCAAATTAAAAAAAGATAAAGTTTTAGTAAAATGCTTGTATTTCCTACCTATAAAAATTCATTTTTAACCGAATAGTCGAATTTTCAAACAAAAAAACGTTAAACTTTAACCTAAAACAGTTGATATCCCAACCAAAAAGAAAGCAACCTTTTTAATTTCCTGCAATCTTTTGCAACCCCATGCAACCTTTTTCAATTCCATGCAATCTTTTGCAATCCCATGCAATCTTTTGCAATCCCACGCCATTTTTTGCAATCCCATAAATCTCTTGCAATCCCATGCAATCTTTTACAACCCCATGCTATCTTTTCCAATCCCATGCAACCTTTTTAATTTCCTGCAATCTTTCGCAACCCCATGCAACCTTTTTCAATTCCATGCAATATTTTTCAATTCCATGCAATATTTTGCAAACCCGCGCAATTTTTTGCAATCCCATACAATCTTTTACAATCTCATGCTTTATTTCCCAATCCCATGCAACCTTTTTCAATCCCATGCAACCTTTTTCAATTTCCTGCAATCTTTTTCAATTTTCTGCAATCTTTTGCAACCCCATGCAACCTTTTTCATTTCCATGCAATCCTTTGCAATCCCGCGCCATTTTTTACAATCCCATGCAATCTTTTGCAATCTCATGCAATCTTTTACAATCCCATGCTATCTTTTCCAATCCCATGCAACCTTTTGCAATCCCATGCAACTTTTTTTAATTCCATGCAATCTTCAGTAATCTCACGCAATTTTTTGCAATCCCATACAATATTTTGCAATCTCATGCAATCTTTTGCAATCACATGCAATCCTATGCTACCTTTTGCTATCCCATACAATATTTTGCAATCTCATGCAATCTTTTGCAATCCCGTGCTATCTTTTCCAATCCCATGCAACATTTTTCAATCCCATGCAACCTTTTTCAATTTCCTGCAATCTTTTGCAACCCCATGCAACCTTTTTCAATTCCATGCCATATTTTTCAATTCCATGCAATCTTTTGCAATCCCGCGCAATTTTTGCAATCCCATACAATCTTTTTCAATCCCATGCAATCTTTTACAGTCCTATGCAGTTTTGACATTCCATGCAACCTTTTTCACTGTCATGCAATCTTTTGTAATCCCATGCAATCTTTTGCAATTCCATGCAATCTTCTGTAATCCGATGCTTTTTTTGCAATCTCATGCAACCTTTTTTAATTCCATGCAATCTTTTGTAATCCCATGCAACATTTACCAATTCAATGCAATCTTTTGAAAGCACATGCAACCTTTTACAATCCCATGCAATATTTGGCAATCCCATGCGGTTTTTGCAATTCCATGCAACCTTTTTCAATTCCATGCCATCTCATGCAATCTTTAGCAATCCCAAACTAACTTTTGCAATACAATGCAATCTCATGCAGTGTTTGCAATCCCATGCAACCTTTTTCAATTCCATGCAATCCTTTGCAGTCCCGTTTAATCTTTCGCAATCCCATGTAATATTTTGCAATCCCATGCAACCTTTTATAATTCCATGCAGTTTTTTCAATCCCATGTAATATTTTCCAATCGCATACTGTCTTTTGCAATCCCATGCAATCTTTTGCAATCTCATGCTATATTTTACAATCCAATGCGATCTTTTGCAATCTCATGCAGTGTTTGCAATCCCATTCTGTCTTTTACAATCCCGTTTAATCTCTTGCAATCTTTCGCAATGTCATGCAACCTTTTGCAATCCCATGCAATATTTTGCAATCCCACGCATTTTCTGAAATCCCACGCAATTCCTTGCAATCTTATGCAATCTTTCGCAATCCCATGCAATCATTTTCAATACCCTGGAATTTTTTGCAATCTCATGCAACCTTCTGCAATCCCATGCAACCTTTTGCTATCCCGTGCAATCTTTCGTAATTACATGTAATCTTCTGCAATCCCACGCAATTTTTTTGCAACCTTATGAAACCTTTTGCAATCCCATGCAACTTTTTTCAATTCCATCCAATCTTTTGTAATCCCATGCAATCTTCTACAATCTCATGCAATCTTTTGTAATCCCATACAATCTTGTAATCTAGTGTACGTCAAAAATCCGAGTAATTTACCTTCGGAAATTAAAAACTTGTTTGCAGGTAGTAGAAAAAGAATTTGTAGTCTAGATGAAGAGGAAATAAGTTTATCTAGAGCCCCAGATGCTCTAACCAATTAAGCTACGGAGAGACGAGAAAATTTTCTTCACAACTTCTACAAGTTGAATGTCGACGTCATATGTATATATATGTATATATGTTTAATAGTTCATCAGACCGGAAATCTGAAAGATCTGGCGTTCAAATCCCAGCGGAGCTAGAGATTTTTTTTAAAACTTAAAAAAGTTGAAAATGTTTTTTTTGTTGATCAAATTTTGATTTAAAATATCTGAAATCGTAGAAAATATTTTCAAATTTTCTCAAGAATCTCATAAAACTTATATTTATATTTATTTTTACAATTTTATTTTAATTGTAAAATAATTTTAATTAGAAATTAATTGTAAATAATTGTAAAATAAATTTAACAACATTTATTTTATAATCCTATGATTTTAAAAGGACAAAACGATTTTAAAGGTTATACTTTGTAGTATTTTAATAACTAATGAATATATTTTTAGAATATTTTTCCTTGATTCTGTCCTAGGGTCAAACATGGTGCAAAAAACTGTCGTGAAATTAAAATAAAAACTGTGCTTTGTACACATTAATTTCAAACCTGAAAAATATTAATACTTTTTATAAATATTCCTACATTTTATTTGAATATGATACCCATTGATTTTTATTTTTTAAATTCTTGTAAATAGTTGGTCATTTTTTAAATGTACGACATTTTAGTACCATGTTTGACCTTAGGGAATAGATTTAAAGAATGAAATTATAAAAATATCTCCATTAATTCGTTTTTGGTTGAAAATTATATTTTTTGTTGAAATTTTTATTTGTCATATCTGAAATGTTGAAAATTTTTCTGAAATTTTGTCAAGAATCCTGTGAAAACTATATTTGTATAATCTTAAAATAAGCAAGCAAAGAAACTTGAAAAGTTAATAGTTATTCGAAATTATTATTTTGTATACAAAAATATTTTTCGCCTCAAATTATAATTTTGTTGAAATTTTCCTTTTTTCTGCACTGAAAAATTTTTTTGATTCGAAAATTTATATATTTGTTTGAAAATTCATTCTTTTAAAGTTTATTTTAACTGCTTTAATTAAAATTTCGAATTTTTTCATTAAAATAGCAATTATTGCATTTTTCGTTGATAATTCAGCTTTTTTGCTTGAAAATTCATCCTTTTTTGGTTGAAAATTCGACTGTTTGGTTGAAACTTTGTTTGTTGATGAAATTTTAATTGACCTACAGAAACATTAAAAAATCGTTGAAAATTTTCTTAACAATTTTAGTAAAATTATATTGATATAAAGTTAAAAATAAATAAATTACAAAAATAGTTATTCCAAATTTTTATTTTGTATACAAAAATATTTTTCGCCTCAAATTATAATTTTGTTGAAATTTTCCTGTTATCTTCACTGAAATTTTTTTTTGATTTGACAATTTATTATTTTGGTTGAAAATGCATTTTTTTAAGTTTATGTTAACTGTTTTTAATTAAAAAATAGAATTTTTCATTGAAATAGCATTTAGTACATTCAGCTTTTTTGGTTGAAAATTCATTTAACATTTAACAAAATTATAATTTAAGGAGAAAAATATTTTTGTATAAAAAATAAAAAATTCGAATAACTTTATTTTTTAAGTTTCTTTGTTTCCTTATTTAAAGGTTATATAAATATAATTTTCATAGGATCCTTTTAACAAAATGTGACAAAATTTTTCAATATTTCAGATATGTCAAATAAAAATTTCGACAAAAAATATAATTTTCAACCAAAACCTAAGTAATGAAGATATTTTTATAATTTCATTCTTCAAAGCTATTCCCTAAGACCAAACATGGTACAAAAATGTCGTAAAATTGATAAAATGACCAACTATTTACAAGAATTTTTAAAATAAAAATCAATTTGTATTATATTCAAATAACATTTAGGAATATTTATAAAAAGTATTAATATTTTTCATTTTTAAAATTAATGTATGCGGAGTACAGCTTTGATTTGAAATTTCACGACAGTTTTTTGTACCATGTTTGACCCTAGGGCAGAATCAAGGAAAAATATTCTAAAAACCCTATGCTTATACACAGCGCATAGTCTCATACACGGTGCTGTCAGCACATAGACTCATATTGAATGGAGGCGTCGACATACATTTTTAATCAAAAGACGAATTTTCAACAAAACAGTTGAATTTTCAAACGAAAAGGATGACTTCCTAACAAAAATGTGGAATTTTTAACAAAATAATACTATTTTTAACCAAAAAAGATGAACTCTTAACCAAAAATTGAATAGTAGACTTTTCAACCGAAACGAATAAACTTTCGAACAAAAATAGTTGGATTTTCTCATTTGGTTTTATTACATGAATTTTCAACCAAACAGTTGAATTTGCAGTAAAAAAAAAATTCAACCAATTTTTTACGAAAGAATTTTGAACAAAGTAGCTCAGCTTTGGACCAAATAGTTAAATTTTAAACCAAAAATATTACTTTTCTACCAAAAAAACTAATTTTGAAAAAAATACATGAATTTTCAACCAAGTATTTGAATTTTTAACAAAAAAGGATGACTTTTTACCAAAATTATGGAATTTTCAACATAAGAATTAAAATTTTAACGCGAAATGTTGAATTTTCAACTAGAAATTGAATTACAGATTTTTCAATCGAATTCAATGAACTTTCAATAAAAAATAGTTGGAATTGTGGTAGTTTTTAGACTGAAGAATAATAGTTGAAATTAACACTGAAGTTCTCTTTTAATACTTTTAAAATATTAGGTTAGAAAACTGTAAATTTTGTTCGGAATATAAAGTTAATTTTCCATTGCACACTTTTTGATTTTGTACTAAAAACTTTTATATTCGGGCTACACAACTGTGCTGGACTACACGACAAGGCCCCGTAGAAATGGCAAAATTGTACTTTTGTAAAAATAAATGGTTGATTGTTACTATTAAATTTTATTTTTCAAAACTAATTTCATTAAGGTTGAGGGGGGGGGGTGGAAGTATGTTTCGCGGTATCTTATATGGGAGGAGGTGGGTTTGACCATTTCATTAAAATACCTTACGTAATTTCTGGTTGACCCCTTATTTCTCTATTCATTTATTATTATTTCTTAAATTTATGATTATTACATTTATTATTAATACTAATATTACTACTTACTCCTAATATTCTCAGATAACTTACAAATAATACTTTTACAATTATGAATAAAGTAAAATAAATTTATTTTATTTTTAATGTAGATACTAGGTACTCCCTCGCAGAAACATCTTTTGCCACTGGCCCGGCCCAGGCCAACCAGACCGTCAGGTTTCCAGTCTGGACGCTGACCTGATGGTTTGGCTTGGGCCTGGCCAAAAGTGTAAAGTTTTTTTTGGCTAGCCCCAGGCCAGATCCTATGGTCACCCGCTAGTTATTGGCTAGGGACCGCACTTAAATTACGTAACAGCTCAAGGGGGGGGGGTCAAGTACTATGTGTAAATTTGTTACGGTTCCATTGTTAAATGGGGGGGGGGGGGGTCTGGAGAGGGCCGATAATCCGTTATGTAATTTAAGTACGGCCCCCAGTCAGCCACTGGTTGGAGGCTGGTCAGCCGTGGACTGGACTCCACTCTTTATTTTTTGAATGACTTGGAAAAAAAAACATTCTTCACTATAAGCGTATTTAGCTGACCGGGACCAGACCAGACTGTCAATGTGATACAAAACTCATGGTTTGATAGTGCGAATTTTTTATATTCTTTAATTTCAGACACCATGTAACTTCTTAAAAAATGTTTGACAAAAACTTTGTGATCGAACTTAGAACTTCTTTTGGTCTTGGATAGCTGATCAGTGCCAATCCTGGGCGAGAGCAGACCTTCCAGACAGAAAATAGTATTTTTTAGTCTTGACTCGCTGATAAGTCCTAGTCCTAGGCCAGGCCGGACCTTCCAGACTAGATGATCTATTTAAAGTCAGACCGGGGCATGACTAGCGCCAGACCTGGATCAGATCAGATCTTCCAGACTAGACAGTCTAAGAGCCGGTTAAAAAATACGTAACGCTTTTTTCTGTCATTTTCCCCCCCCCCCCACATAACGCATTTTCTATAGGCTTTTAGGGGTTGTTAAACTATACTGTCTTGAACGGTGTGTTGAGGAAGGTGTTTCAGACTCATTGTGATGAATTGTTTAACTTTTTAATGTTAATGAAAGCTTCAACTAGAATGATATCAGATAGCCTTTTGATTTCAGCAAGTATTTTCTCTTAGAGGTTGTTAAAATACTTTAAATACAAGACGGTCTTGAGCGAAGTTCTCGAAAGCATCATGATGAATCCTGAATTTTTAATTTTAGCTGAATTTTCAACTAATCTCATATCAGAGATTCTTCCTAATTCCAGTGAGGGATTGCCTTCATAGTTATTAAAAATATATAGTTGATTAGAGTGTGTAAAAGGATGTTTTCAAATGGGAATGTGCTGAATTTTTTTTAATTTTCAATGTTTTTTAAAGTTTTGACATGAATTGTATCAGATAGCCTTCTTTACTTGAGCAAGGGGTTGATTTTCATTTTTGTTCAAATATGTTGTTATTTAGGATGTACTAGGCGATTTCTTTGAGAGGAAATGTGATGAATTGTTTTTTATTCTCGATTTTTTGGAATTTTCAACCAAAATTATATCAGATAGCCTTCCTGATGTCGATGTGGGTTTCTTCTTAGGGGTTGCTTAAATATATTTTTATATTTGAAGTTTCGAGCGTAGCCTTGTGAAAGAATAGTGTAAATTGTGTTTAATTCGTAAACTAGTTTCAATTTTTAAGAAATTCAGGTGAGATATTTTTTTTGATATTATTTAATATATTGGAGATTATTTTATGATTATTTGAAAAAATTTGATCAATATTCTTATAGATCATCATCCATTTTATAACAATTTCTGCAAGAAGCTTAGCTGTGAATTTTCATTTTTTTTACGAAGCGTCTCGTCGAATATTTTCCATAAGTTTGGCTAGTGGTTCCAAATTTTGGGGAAGACCTGTCCATTCCCTTTTCCAGTATTGGTTTTTTTAACATTTATCACATTCCAATTATGGTAGAAAATGTCCTTTTCGTCATTCTTAATAGGGTTGTTTCCAAAGTCAGTTATCACTTTTCCAATGGATGGATCTTCTAGTTTATAAAATTCTAATTTAAAAAACGCCCATAGAATATTTGTTACGTATTCTTTACTATTTTTAATTTAATGTCGAAATATGAATTTTCAATCACGACGTCGATTGGAGGGCCCCTCTGACATTAAAGGAGTCGGATTTTCCACCAATCACAGCTTATGTGTTTTGTTTTCGATATTTGCACGTCGAAAATAGAAGTCTCCAAATATTGTTTAAAAAAATATAAGAGGCGGATTTCGTAAAAGCCAATAGCAGAAATCTCCTGAAAATAGAGATATTTATGGTGATTGTGACTTCGTAAGTTCAGAAATACGAGGAGTGAAAATGAAACGCTTAGGTGACCTAAACTCTTTATCATAAGTATCGTTAGTTTCCATCAAAGCCACATTGTCCAACTTAAATGAGTGTTTCCCCGCTTTCAATTTTCAATAATTTTTTCTGTTGAACAACTCAATAGAAAAAAATTTAAAACGTAGATTGATTTTAAATTAAAACTGTGTATTGAAAAATTATTTTATCTAAACTTGCGAAACAACCCTATTATTTATCAAGTTTGTTAAAGTATTTTTTGGAATTTCCCCTCTCACTGAAAATTTTCGAAACTAGTAGCATTAACGTCATCTTCTTGTAAAAAGTAGTATAATAGTTGCATCGTTAAGAAAGTGTGAATAGTGTCTTTAGTCCGAGACCTAAAATAGTAATATTTTTCTTTGAAATTTAAAATTTCTACACTTCTTTATGTAACTTATTCGTGTATGTGTGCCCCTTGCGGCTTAGAGCTCTGAATCTGAGCCTCTGAATCTTGACTTGGCCCAGAAACATTAGCTAATTCTTGGCAGCCCTGATTGAGCAAAAATTGGCCCATGTTTTAAGCTTCGACAAAAAAATTAAAACCTAATTTAAAATAAGTGATATTCATAGAGCTACCGTAAACTGTAACTAAGCTTTGCATGTGGGGGAAAGCTGTAGATCATTGATAGATAAAAGTAATTCGATGAAAATTCATGTTTTAGGTTGAAAATTCAACTCTTTGGTACAAAAAATGATGTATTTTGTAGGAAATTTAACAATTTTACAAAAAGACATTTTTTGGTTGAAAATTCATTTCTTTGGTTGAAAGTTTAATTATATTGATGGAAATACCTTTTTTTTTGTTAAAATTTTTTTTTTTTCATATCATCTCTTTGGTTAAAAAATTGTTTTTTTTTATTTGAAAATTAATTGTTTCAATTTAAAATTAACCTATTCCATTTCTTATTGTAAATTTAGGTTTTTTAGTGGATAATTCAACTATTTGGTTAAAAATTCATAGATTTAATTCAAATTTTATCTTTTTGGTGGAAAATTAATCCTTTTGGTTGAAAATTAAACTACTTGGTTAAAAGTTAAATTACTTTCTCAAATTTTTTTTTCTGATTCATCAATTTGGATGAAAATTCATATATTTTGTTGAAAATTCGTTTTTTTAGTAGAAAATTAAACTTCATCGTTAAAAATGCATGTTTTTGGTTGAAAATTCAACTATTTGGTACAAAAAATGATCTATTTTGTAGAAAATTTAACAATTTTGTCGAGACATTCTTGGGTTTAAAATTAATTTCTTTAGTGGAAAATTGAACTATATTGTTGAAAATACGTTATTTTTTTTCTTTGAAAATTAATTTTTTTATCTTAAATTTAACTATTCCATTTTTTATGGTAAATTTATGATTTTTAGTGAAAAATTCAAATATTTGGTTGAAAATTCATGTATTTAATGAAAGTTTGCCTTTTCAGTAGAAAATTAATCCTTTTGGTTGAAAATAAAAGTACTTGGTTGCAAATTCATGTTTTAGGTTGAAAGTTCAACTATTGGGTACAAAAAGTGATCTATTTTGTAGGAAAGTTATTAATTTTGTAAAAAGACATTTTTTATTGATAATTTAACTATATTTTTGAAAATACCTAATTTTTTGGTTGAAAATTAATTTTTGCTTGAAAAGTTATCTCTTTGGTTGACAAATTGTCTTTTTTTCTTTGAGAATCAATTCTTTTAACTTAAAATTTAACTATTTCATTTTTTATTGTAAAATTATCTTTTTTAGTTGAAAATTCATCTATTTGGTTAAAAATTCATGTATTTATTTTCAAATTGTTTTTTTCGAGATGCATCATTGTAGTTGAAAATTTGTGTATTTTGTTGAAAATTCGTCTTTTTTGGTAAAAAATTTATCTTCTTGCTTGAAAATTCATCTGTTTTATTGAACGTTCGTTTTTTTAAATTCGTTTTTTTGTTTGTTTGAAAATTGATTTTTTCACTGAAAATTTAACTATTTCATTTTTGATTTTGGTTTAAAAGTTATATTTTCAGTTGAAAATTGTAATTGTTTAAATAAATTAAACTTATTTAAACAATTAATTATAGTTTATTTGAAAAATTTCTAAAAATTGAGCCAAGGATGTCCACTTTTTTCTCAAATTGATATCATATACTACTTTTTGTTGAATAATTACATTTCTATTATATTTCTTCTAATGTTCAACAAATTCCTATTTTTTACATTCTCATCCAGAGAAGGTGTTAGATTTGTGTAAAATTTGACCCCCCCGGTTTTTGTCAAATGCCCACGTTTTGAGACCCCTTGAACCCAAAAAACAGGTTTTTACGAATGCGTATGGCTGTCTGTCTGTCTGTATGTATGTATGTATGTATGTATGTATGTCTGTCTGTGAGCACGATTACTTTCGAAAGAATTGCCCTATTATATTGGCCTTTGGTATACTCTTTTAGTCTCGCAAACGAAAGGTCAAGTTCGTTACCCAGCCATTTTGGATGAAAATTCCAAAAGTTAGCGCATTTTGAAAATTTTTTAGGCCATTTTTTTCACAATTTGGAATCTACATGTGCGTCCGTTCATAGTAATCAAAAATTCAAACAATTTATTCTCATGACATTTTTCGATGAAATGAAAATTTTCAGACTTACAGCATTTTCAAAATCCAAAAGAGGAAACGAAAATTAACATTTTCAGCCAAACTCACTAATGAATGCAAAATTAGATATAGTAATCCTCAAAAGGGAAAGTATACATATGTATGTATATGTATGTATTTTTCTGTGCATTTGTGCATGTATGCCTCTTTTTAATTGCAGGTATTATGTTTCGATTATTTAACTAAAAGTGAGAATAGTTTTGGAGAAGTGAGATAGTTTGGAATTCTGTTTTTTTAATTGTGAATCTTTTTCATTCTCATTTTGCATAAAATTATTGATGGTGAAATAGATTTATTTTCGATCCTAATTTTGAAATAATTATAAACTCACTCCATGTGAAAAGTGAACAATAAGTTGAAAATTTCGTAGAAAACTGCAATTTTCTAACATTATTCTAAAATAATATTATTAACAATAATAAAAAATCATTCAAACAATAATGTTTGTTAAGAAACATGAATATAATAATATCACCATAATATTACCTTTCCCTAAATGAAAATTGGAGAAAAGTTGTAAAATTTTTGAAAAAACCGTGACTTTCTATCTCCATTCTAAGAGAAAATTGTAAAAGCAATAAGAAATTGTTAAAAAATTGATCTAAACACCTAAATATCAGGGTCGAGTAGTATTTTATGTATTATAAATCATTTACATTTCAAAATACGCAAAAAAGTCATAATTAGCGCCAAAAACACGTAAAACCCATTTTTTCACATATGGGGTTTTCTTGGGACCCTATAAAACAGACTTATGGGGTTGATATTCGAAAAGTTATATTTTATTCGTATTCTATGGCTAATTGTGAAGAGAATCGTTGAGTTTCAACTCGATTCAGCTAATATTGAGGATTCTGAATAAAATTGGCAAAAACGTTTTTTTTCTTATGGGAAATACGTGTTAAACTTCATGGGGCTTGCGCCACCTCTGAATCTAATTTAAAAAAAGGGAATGTATTTATTTTTGTGTGGATTCAAACAAATTTCAGAGCATATTCGTAAAAATTCGAGAGAGAGAAATGCAGACCACCCTAGTGTCCAGTTGCTGACTGCACACTTCTGTCCGGCACAATAACTTATATTTCAGTTACTATTTAGAAATTTTAAGAAATTATTTTTAATTTCCAGATACCGTTTGTGAATATTGATTAAAATTTAGTAAACTTTCTACAACGTTATTGAATTTCGTTTTCAGTAATCTAATTTCGTAAATTTCAGTTACTTCTTATCCTGAATGTGTCGGAATTTTCCGAACCTTTTTTAACAGGGTACCTTTGAACGAATATTTGAAGAAATTTATCTTACAGTGGATGATGTATTTTTTTGCAATGGAAATTATACCCAACAGCTGACGCTCATTATAGGGGAAATAGCTTAAATGTAAATTACATATTAATTATTAGTAGCCATCACTTCTTATTATATTAAATCTGAGCTATTCTAACGCCGATATGTCGCCCATTAACATCGAGATCATACAGAATAAATCCTACGTCACATAATTAATTCTCTTAATTCTGTTTAAAATTCACAAAACGAAAGGTCATAAATATTAATTTTAATGCTTTCTTTCTAGTAGTAAATGTGACAAATTCATTTATTATAGTGCAAGTTCTAAAGATAGGAGAATTCCTAAGTACATTGCTATTAGTTTCTGACGTATAAAATATGACCTTTTTTGGATTTTCTCGATTGTGTTTATTTGACACATTAGTTGCGGTTCCCAAATTATCGTGTCATATTCTAATTTCGATCTAACAAGAGGAGTAAAGAGAGTTAACATGACGCTTTTGTTATTAAATTGTTTGCAATATCTTGTTATGAAGCCTTACCTTGTTATTACCCAGCTGGTACTCAAAATCAATTATGTCCTTTGAACAGGAAAATGTAATGATTTTCCACTCATCAGGGTTAATAGCTACACTGTGAAAAATTTCTGTTGGAAACTTCCAATAAATGTATTGGAAGCTTATTTCCGAAACGTCAGGTACTGCTACAATACATAATGTATTGGAATTTTACAATATCTCGTAGAGTTCGCGCTACGGTGACTCCACCAATTACAACACTTACAATACATGTAGGTGCATTGTGTAATGACAATGTCTGCACTACCCGCCTAGCTGCTGCGCGGTACAAGCATTCGACTGGAATGCCTCTTTTTAAATATTCATAACTCGCGAACCAGATGAGTGACCATCAAGTTCTTTTTTTTTAATGAACGATAAAAGAAAAAGGAATATTATTCTGAGAAAAAATTAAAAATTAAAAATAGCGAAATTCGTCAAAAATCAAATCAAAAAATTTTTTCTTGATCCATATTTTATATAAAACAGCATCTTGTTTTACAAAATGCCTATAATTTTCATTGAAATCCGAAAACAAATTGTCGGAAATATTACAATTTTAAAAAAGTCGACCTCAAATTTCAAAATGGCGTCACGCCCAGAATTTTCGAAATTTGTTTTAATCCTTCGGCCAACAAACATTACCCATAAAGTACCACATCAACACTGGGTTTCATTAAAATCGATGAGATGGCTGCCAAGATTGATTTTTTTTTTGACGTGGAAAGCGTCATTGGATAATAACTTCCGTCTCCAGTTTTCACATTTTCAACATGCTTTAAAATGTTTCAGCCACAAATTATTTTTTAAGAGTATTTTTAATAGTTTAGCACTTGAAACGTCTACCTAATTTATTTATTCATAAATAATTAATTATTATAATAATTATTTAAATGCTATAATTGCTTTAATTATTATTCAATAAAGGGTACACTTACTAATTTCAGAGAATTCTCCGCGTAATTAAAATATTGTATTTTTGTATATTTATTATATATTATTGTATATTTAAAGAGAAAAAGGGGAAGTTTTTTGAGAATAGGGGTAAAAGGGGAATTTCCAGAAAAAGGGGAAACTAAGAAAAAAAGGGGAAGACTGTGCACCCTGAGAGCACCTTCAATTTTAAAAATGTTAATTTTTTGGACCACCCTATTATTGGCATTGCATAAAATAATAGGAATAAAGGCTGTAAGCATTAGTTTGAGTTTCTCGTATGCGATGAAGCAAAGAATGAAAAAATTGGAAGTTTAGTTACCTAACGGTCGTTCCAATGTTTTACTTGGAGTTCGTACAACGGGCAGGCTACTCCGTTGTTTTCCACCCCTTCGAAAGCCGGTACTAGAAGTCTCGACTTCGGACATGATACCCGGGTCATCATCAAAAAGCATCGCCGACGAGGGTGGTGGATATCCTCGTGGAAGCGGCGCCTGTAAATTAAAAATCTGTCTTCAAAATGCACAGGATAATTGCAAAAAAACAAATGCTCACGTAAACGCAATCAAAAATTTTATTTCAACGTCCACAATCTACATTTTTTTTTATCGACAACATTTCACGGGTAGCACAGCAAAACGTATCGACACACATTTGGTCAATTTTCAAAAGAAATAAAAAACGTTCTATAAAATCTAATTTTCAGTTTAATTAAAAACTTAGAATTTAATCTCCAGATTTCAAGCCAAAAAGTTGAATCTTCGACAAAAAAGTTGATTTTCAGCCAAGAAAGATGAATTTTCAACCAAGAAGGATGACTTTTCTACCACAGAAGATGAATTTTTAACTCTGGGTCAATCTGACCCTGTTCACTTTTTGATCGTCTATAACTTCACAACTACTGAACCTTTTTACTTACCAATATTTAGAGGTATACTTTCAAGTATGTTAAAGTAATTTATAACAGGGATCACAACGTAAAAGGAGCTCAAAAAAGGGGAAAAGGGTAATTTTCTCTTGAAAAAGAGGAAAATAGGGGAAAGATTACAAATTTATTTCTAAATGTCGAAAAAAATAAACAATCTTTTCATAAGAAATGTTATATTTTAAAATAATTTTCAATAATTTTTCTATGATTTCCGCCATTCAAGAATTTATTTGAAAAAATTGGATATACTTAGGTCGTTGGAAATCCATTCAGAGTGATATAAAAAAATCAGTTTTCAACCAAAAATGGAATAGTTAAATTTTCAGTTGAAAAAACTTAATTTTCCACCAAACTGATGAATTTTCAACTAAAATGATGAATCTTCAACTGGAATCGTTGAATTTTAAACAAACAAGCCTCCGGCTTATGCTGCAAAATTCACACTCGCACACAATCACCTATTTTGCGCACTTGTATCACAAATAACTATTGAAGGAGCTCAAGTGATTTTCAATATTTTAAGTTATTCTCAAAGTGTTTTAATCAATTTTAAAATATTTGTAAAAATTTGAAAGAATTTCAAACGATTTAAAGTAATTTTAAGGAATTTCAGGGCATTTTAAATGATTTTTAGAATTTGAAGGGTTTTTAAAATCTTCTCAAAATATTTGCATAGACCTTAAAAAGATTTCTTTTTAATATCACAGGATTTAAAGCGTTTTTAAGGAGTTTCAGGGGATTTAAAAAGATTTTAGAAAAAACTTTGAAGTATTTCAAATTTTTCAAAGGATTTAAAAGGAATTAAAAATATAAAGATTTAAAAATCTATTAAAATACTTTTCGATTTTTTCGGAACTCTCCTAATTCTGTTGAAATCTTTTAAAATCAATCTATTATTTTAGAAAGAGCATAAAAGATGATCCCCAAAAAGGACAGAACTATTTGCGGACCAGATACGGAGGAAGAGTGTAAGTTGCTTGACAATACTACATTCATGGGGAGAAGATGCTGACATAAAAGCGACATTACCACCTGCCTCCTCTAGTTTCTGAACTACTAAATTTCTAGAAGCACACCAATTATGGATATGCAACTTTTCCTGCCTCCTCAAGCTGTCTTAATTCTTGTTTGAATTTCTGAAATTTCCTATAGACTTTAAGGCTGAGGGTCAATCAATGGTCTGAAGAGATTAGAATCCAGATTTGCACCACGCACTCCGTTTGTGGCTAGGGCTCAGTTATTCGAAACTTTTACTTTGTATAAAATATTATTTTGATTCTTATCAAACCGAGATTTAGTATGCTAGTTGAGATAATTTGTAAATAAAAAATAAATAAAATGATGGCCATTAATGATTTGGAAAAGATTTAATTTGCTAAAAAGGAAATTCGGAAAAATTAAACATAAAAGAAAATATTTCTTAAAAATTAAGAATCAGAGTGAGCAATAATTCTGTAGATAAAATATATAAAAAAAAATTTTTAATAATAATTATGCCGAAAAAAATTCTGAGGAAGGGAAAGTACAGAAAATGAAAATTTTTGAGAAATTAAAATTGAAGAAAATGGTAATTCGCGAAAATTTAAATTAGCGAAAATGTTGATTTCGAAAAATTCAAGTTACAAAAAATGGAAATGCGAGAGATAGTAATGTTGCAGCGTTTCGATCCACGCAACGATTAAAATTTCCGCGGCTCGAGAAACAAAGGAAATAACTGATAAGTGAATAATAATTGTAATTATCCAAGTAAAAAAATGGTGCAATTTCCACAGGATTCCTACAGGAAAATGGGCAACAGAATTTTCGCAGAATCTGCAGAAAGCCTAATTTGTACAAAATTATTGCAAAATGGTTGCATTTTTCTGTATTAACATTCACCCTGATTTTTAATTTCTGTTATTTTAAGTTTTCCGAAACAAAATTTGTTCTAATTTTCATTCTTTCAAATTATTATTTCACCTCATTTACAATTGCTCGCATTTTCATTTTTTCTAACTTGAATTTTTCGAAATAAACATTTTCGATAATTTAAGTTTTTTTTAAATTGTCATTTTCTCTCATTTTAATATCTCCAAATTACCATTTTCCGTTCTTTCTCTTTCTTCGAGTTTTTTATGCATAATTCTCATTTTTACAAATGATCATTTTTATATATTTAATTTGCAGAATCATTACTTACTCTGATTCTTAATTCGTCCAGCTAAAATTTTCGTTGATTTTTAATGTTTTGAATTACGATTCTACCACATTAAATATTTTTTGTTAATTAATGGTCATAATTATATTTGTTTAATTTTCTGATTCACAATTTATTTCAATTCGTATACTAAATCTCAGGACCATAAGAAGCAAAAAGATTTTTATTACAAAGTGAGGGTATCAAATAACTGTACATTTATTTCTTAAAAGTTTTTAAACACTTGAGTTACAATTTAGGATTTTACACCCCATAACCTCTATCCGCAACCCGAGGACGCGTTCGGTGGCTTTGTCATAGGACCTTCAGTTCTATTCGAAAGGAATAGAAACCAAAACCAAAATATATATATATATATTTCTTTGTTGAATGGATCGCAACATCCATCAGACTCTCTATTCTGAAATGATCCGTATATGCATATGAAAATATTAGCAGCATTTATTGGGTTTTACATAGGTTGCAACTGCCTTAAATTTACCATGAGTAAAATTAATTAGTTAATATCATATGTAATTATTTTTAATTAAATTGATTATATTGTAAGAAAGTAACTTGCTAGATTTTTCTCACTTGAAACATTTGTTCCAAAACCACTTATTGTTTATTTTTAAATAATGTTCAGCGACTTACATTAAACGTTATTAAATAAAATCCTTTGATATCAATAAATAATGTACTCTGAATATTATGTGAATTCTATTGATTAAAGCTCTCTGAAATTCTCATTTGCGTATAACTTGAAAAAGATTTACCACAATATGTGTACATTACAAAAGCATATTTACCAATAGAAGTGAGGATTACGGCGAAGAATAAGACAAACTTACAGACGATCCGCATCTTTCAGGATTACAGGACAAACTGACTTATGTAATCTATAATATAGTCATCATCTCTTAGATTAAAGGCGTCAAGTTTCTCACTCTGGGATATTTACTTTTGATAAGAATCAGTCTTAGGGGTAAAATATGGTTCGTAAACTTCATTAAAACCGATGCCGCAATTCATACTATATATTACGCCTTAGGGAAAACTGATTTTTACATAATAAATTTATAAAGTGTCTACTGTATTTTGAAATAAAAACATAAAGAGTATTATTCCTGGGCAAATTTGAGTTTCTCTGAATGAAAAAAAATGTTTAATTCAAATAAAAATATTTATTGGCTTTTAGTCAAATAAAAGGCTTTTTGACGCAAGGAAATTTCTTCTGAGTCCAAAAACCTTTTCTTTTAGTCAAAGCCAAACTACAATTATCCGACGGCCAGATCATTTTTATCATGAGGCAGATAAAAATTATCCGCCATCGGATAATCGTAGTTTTCAATTGTTCGCAACGTTTTTATCCAACTTCAGATAAATAATCTCCTGGGATTTACGTTATTAGCAACAGTTACACGTTCATCGTAAATTTAGTCCATTTTTACGCTGTATAAGGAATATTATCTTCAAAATATACTGCTATTCTTAATAATTAAATTCTCAAGAAAGTTTTAAATTTACAAATTAAGAGGGCTATTTGATAAGTCAGTCACTTTTTCAATTTTTTTGCGTAGTAACTTCAAATGTACAACTAATCCCGTCAGCGCCATCTATGAATAGACTACTGTTACATTTTGAGCAAACTGGGTCATTTATTTTGTGTTTGCGAGCGGTTGAAAGCAGATAACCTCGTGAATGTTAATGAAAATGGAAAAAAGTGAATTTCGTGTTCTGACTAAGCATTATTTTACGCGTGAAAAACCATCACTGAAACCAAGGAAAGGCTTGATAAATACTAAATGAACTCTGCACCATCAACCTGAATGATTGAAAAGTGGTTTACTGAGTTCCGTTGTGGTTGTACCAGCACAAGTGACGCCGAACGTTCAGGTCACCCAAAAGAGGTCAGCACGCCAGAAATCGTCGATAAAATCCATGGAATGATATGGGACGACAGGAGAATAAAAGTGCGTGAGTTGGCTGAGGCTGTATACATCTCAACTGAGCGGTTACATCAAATTTTACATGAATATTTGGACATGAAAAAGCTATCCGCGAGATGGGTGCCGCGATTACTCACATTCAACCATAAGCGCAACCGTGTGTCCAATTCCAAGGAGTGTTTGGCGAAGTTCAACCGCAATCCAAACGAGTTTTTGCATCGTTTCCTAACCGTGGACAAAACATGGATCCATTGCAACACACCAGAGACCAAGGAACAATACAGAAAGTAGGTTTCTCCGGGTGAACGTGCACCAAAGAAGGCCAAGGTGGGTCTGTCGGCCAACAAGGTCATGGCCACAGTTTTTTATACATATATTTATATTTATATACATATATGCATTGATGTGTGCAATTTACAATATACGTACAAGATATATATATATATATATACATATATTTATATTTATATACATATATGCATTGATGTGTGCAATTTACAATATACGTACAAGATATATATATATATATATACATATATTTATATTTATATACATATATGCATTGATGTGTGCAATTTACAATATACGTACAAGATATATATATATGCTTATATGCATTTGTATGCAAAGGAATAAAAGTGGAATGTCTTTGTTTTTGAAAAATTATATGACAGACGTGGTAGTTCTTGACTTATTTACAAAAGAACATGTGCAAACAGGCACAATTCTCGAACAAGAAACCAATCCGTTTTTTATCATTACCTTCATCATTACGGAAAACGCTTGCGCAAGAGACTGCACATCTTCCATGTTAGGTAAAACAGAAGGGTAAAAGATATATGTACATATACATCGTCAATTAAAGATCAACATTTCCATACACACACACACACACACATACTGTTATGAATTTATGTAACGATTTTAATATGAACGTAAAGGAAGCGATATGTATATACGTGCAGTAGATTCCATATACCATCATCTTCAAAAATTAGTAATATAACATCATGTAGTACAATGGATAGAAACCCTTCTTAACAATCAAAGTGCTGCGTCGAAGTGGAATGTTCTTCAAAATTCACTGTGAACGTCTACACTGAAACGTGAGTACAGCTGCTTCCCGGACTATGAAGTATTATGGCAGTAATTTTTTAATTCTAAATGATGTTGCATATTATGTTTTTCTAGTCAAAAATAAACGATACTGGGTTCTAATTGGAAAAGTTCAATTGAGCGAATTATTAAGACACCTAACCTACAAGCAGCGGTACTCACGTTAACATTTCGACATTTACAGTGAATTTTGAAGAAAATTGCACCCGCACGTTGCACTTTGGTTATAAATAAGAATATAATCGATGAATTTTAGGTTATTACTTTCACAAAGCGTGACTTAAGTATTTCGAGTGCATAAAATTAATGCCACAGTACGAAGGGCGATATATGAACCTATTCGCACTCCGAGTCCGAACTGCATACATCCCCCCTTCCATTATCGTCTTCGTCCTCAGATTCACCTGAATCGGAAGACGTTACACGCAGAACATCTTCCACAGTCAAGGTCCAAGGTGAACCAAAGCGGTCGTAATCGGTCATTATCAAATTCCCAACTATACATTGTTGGATCGTTAAATGCACACGTGTCAAGCGTTGCATTTTTCCACATGGAAGCAACGTAAATCGTTCTCAATATTTTTTGTCGCAGTGACTTCCAGCAAGGCGGAATGAGACGAGAGTCGAAACTTTTGGCTTTTTTCACAAAGTGCTCGGCATCTTTCTTACTCGAGTACAATTTGTCAAAAATTTCGACCCTTGCAACATTCACATGCTTGCAGTTCTTCACGTTGTACATGAGGGATGTAAACTCTTGCAACGTGTCCATACTTTCCTCGTTGTGGAGATCCAAGAAGCTATGGAGTGACGCAAAGACGTTCTGGAAGGAATCATGATTTTGCAGCAACTTGAAATGTGCTACCTTGCCCTTATGATGAAAAGCTGCTGTATAATCGCAGCCTGTAAATGCATGGAAAGCAGCCAGGGCTTTACAAAGATTTGATCCCAACTTTCCAGCTAAGTCCGTACAGTTTGCAGATTCCAGGTCGTTTCTTTTTGAAGAAGCGGTGGCCATCCAGATTTCTAAGTTGGGAAATTTGTGCATGTTGCCCAATAAAATCACTAACACATCCGTATCATTCGCTTTTACCACTACTTTATGATATGCAGTAGTCGACCTCGCAATCACATGGACATGGTAAATGATACGTGTGTCTGCTTCCTCGTGTTGGCATTCGTATTCGTGTGCACGACTTTAGTGACACTACCGTTAGTGCATTCGTACACGAAACACTTGTCCTCAACTGTGATAAACACCTTCTTACCTCCGATTATTGGCACCACTGTCGGTGTGAAACCCGACTTTCGTGGATTCCATGAAATGTCGACGTTTTGAGGCCCCCTGAGTCAGAAAAAATTGTTTTTACGTCGGTGTCTGTCCGTCTGTCGTCCGTCGTCGTCGTCTGTATGTCGGATAACTTTCGAAAGACTAATCGGATTGGATCGTGCTTTGGCACACAGCTTCAGGGACGAAAAAAAAGATCAAGTTCGTTAACCAGCTATTTTGGATAGAAATTCAAAAAGTTAGGGCACTTTCAAAATTTTTTAGACAATTTTTTTTCAAAATTAATGAATTCCATGGACGGCCGCCCGTAGAGCTCAAAAATTAAAACAAATTATTTCTACGACTTTTTTTACTACAAAGAAAATTGACAGATTTATAGCATTTTCAAAATCTCCCCAAAGAATCGAAAATTAACATTTTAAACCAATTAAAGCATGATATGAAAAAAAGTCAAGAGAAGAAAAGTGTTACCTTTTGATATTCCTACAAGATCCTCATGGCGCCTTTTTGAGTATTCTTAAAAAATCGAAAATTCAAATTTTATTAGCACAAAAAATTATGAATTATTACATTCTCATCATAATGAGAAGATATTGGTTTTATGTGAAAGAGGACTTTCATGGATTTCATGAAATGTCGACGTTTTGAGGCCCCTTGAGTCAGAAAAAATAGTTTTTACGTCGGTGTCTGTCTGTCGTTGTCGTCGTCGTCATCCTCGTCTGTATATCGGATAACTTTCGAAAGACTAATCGGATTGGATTGTATTTTGGCACACAGTTTCAGAGACGAAAAAGAAAGATCAAGGTCGTTAACCAGCTATTTTGAATTGAAATTCAAAAAGTTAGGGCACTTTCAAAAATTTTTAGACCATTTTTTTCCAAAATTCATAAATTCCATGGACGTTGCCCATAGTAATTGAAAATTAAAACAAATTATTTCCACGACTTTTTTCAATATAAAGAAAATTGACAGAGTTATAGCATTTTCAAAATCTCCCCAAAAAAGCGAAAATTAACATTCTAAGCCAATTAAAGCATGATATGAAAAAAAGTCGGGAGAAGAAAGGTGTTACTTTTTGATAGTCCTACAAGATTCTAATGACGACTTTTTGAGAATTTGAAAAAAATCGAAAATTCAAATTTTATTGGCACAAAACATAATGAATTATTACATTCTCATAATAATGAGAAGGTATTGGTTTTATGTGAAAAATGACTTTCGTGGATTCCGTCAAATGGCGACGCTTTGAGGCCCCCTGAGTCAGAAAAAATATATTTTACGTCGGTTTCTGTCTGTCTGTCGTTGTCGTCGTCTGTGTAGCATATAATATTTTAAGACTATAAAAACAACCCCTTGAATTTCCTAAAAAAAAAATGAAGTTTTGATCGCAAAAAAAAATAATAAACAATTGAAAATTCCATTTAGCGGTGAAACTATGCAAGTTACAGCAACAAATCAATTTACCAAAGATTGTTTTTGACAGGATGCGTAATTTCTGTTTTATTCGTAAAAAACCACATTGAAAATAAATTTTGGCACAAAAGTTGCTATGACAAAAAAGATTAAAAACTCATCCAAATTTATCATCAATAATTTCTTGATATAGCGCGTAGTTTTGTTTTAATCGTAAAAGATAACATGCAATGTAAAAGAATTCAATCTTGTTGACACAAAGTACGAAAAAAAATTAGTCGATAAAAGCTGTTAACCCACAAAGAATCTACAACTTTGTGATTAGTGATTTGGAAATTCTGAGCAAATTCAACGATTCTATAGAAAATTCAACCATTCAATCGAAAGTTAAACTACTTCCTTAAAAAATTAGTTTTTGTAGTTACAAAGTCATAATTTCAATTGGAAATTTATGTATGATTAAAAAATTTATCTATTTTGTAGATAATTCGTCTTTTTTGGTACAAAATTATATCTCATTGTTGAAAATTTAACTATTTAGTTGAGAACTTGTATTTATTGATCGAAAATCAATTATAATTTGAAAAATAATCTATATATTTATATACATATATATATATATATATATATATTAATATCCTAAAAATCTGAATACATTAGAATTGTGAAATACATATTGGAACCTTTAAAGGCTCCCCCCCCCCCCCCTAAAACTGTGACATCCTTTATGGAAGCTCCCTTATAAAATAAAAACCATTATGAAGGTCCTACATGAGTTTTCATACTTTACAATAATCACAAAGAGCAAAAGGAATAAAACTCGTGTAGCATGTGTGTAAGTTAAATAATTAGTAATATTAATATTATGTCAATAATATTATGCAATTCATTAATACCAACTTTAAAATAATGTTCGATAAAATTAAAAATAAAAGAAAGTATAAGGTATGAATAATAGGGTGGTCCAAAAAATGCTTTTAGAGCTACAGGGCCACAAAAAAAATGTTTCCATTTCCGGAGAAAGAAAATCCGTAATTTTTTTTCCAAATTCAAATATAAACACATGCCACTGAGCACATCAAAATATCATTTAATTAACATAGGGAAATTTTAGATTCTCGAAAAATGAAACTCATACTTCAGGGTTTGATCGAAACGTGCCAAGTTTCTTAGGGATTGAAGAGGAGTGTTTACGAAATAAAACCGTAGAGGGAAGATAGGTTTCCTCTACGACAAAACCATAGTAATAACTTTGATTTTAAACCCACCTGCTCCACAGCGCCCCAAATATGATCCAAAAATTTACAAAACTACATTTTTACTTATTAACAATAAATTATTGTTTATTTTCAAAATATCTAAAAATTGAGCCAGAGATGTCCAATTTTCTCCAATTGATATCCTATGCCATTTTTTGTTGAATAATTACATAATTTTAATATATTCATTTCAATTTTTAAAAAATTTATATTTTTTTAAACAATTTTTATATGCTTGAGCAGTTTTCTTTCGAAAACTTTAAAAGAATTATATAAAATTGGACCCTTACAATTATTTTTCTGATTGTAGTGTAAAGAAAGCATATATTAACCATTTTTTAAATTTTTAACCAAACTGAATTTGTTTAAACAATCCTTTTTTCACAAAAATATATTTAAAATCATGTTTTATGAATTACACATAATATTGAATGATTTTGAGGAGTAGTAAATTCTGCTATAAGCTTTATGTCATTGTTTAAACAATTAATTATTGCTTTCCTTAAAGTTTGCTTCAAATTGAGTATGAATGGCTTACATATTTTTTGGCGTACTATCAAATAAATCATAAAAGTCATATTGAATTTGAATTGAAAAAATATATTTACTATTGCATTCTTCTTATTTTTACTATCTTTATCATGATTATATTACAAAAAAAGTACACTCACTAATAAAAATTACGATTCAAGTTTTAAAATTTTCTTTGAAGAACATTTTTGAGGAAAAAGTGCTGTATTTTAGGTCATTTATAATAAAAATATGAAAAACATTACTTTAGGAAACTTTGAAACAAAAAAAATTGTGTACAATTTTTTTTTGTACAATTAGTACAATCTATTTATAAACATATAAATAATAAAAAGCATAAAACAAGACAATTTTGCAATTTTCTTTGTTCCTTCACAAATCGGCAGTGTGAATAGAATAAAAGATTATTATCATTCCCCGAATATGTTTCAAAAAAGCACTAAAAATTTTGTGACGGATTGCTTTTTTACATTTTCATACTCGTCATAAATATTAAAACGTGTTGCTGATTTGAGTTTTAGCTTTATACGACTATTTATAAGACTTCTCTCTAATTATTTCTGTAATTCACACATGTCGCGTTGAATTTGTTTCAAATTTGCAGCTCGAAGACCTTTTAAAAATGGAGGTAATCGTCCAAAGAAATGATACTTTCTCAAACAATTTAAGAATAGTTAATATATTCCTTCTAAACACTATACAGTCAGAAAAATAATTGTATGTATTCTTTTTTATATTATTTTTTTAAAGTTATCGAAAGAAAACTGCTTGAGCAAATAAAAATGGTTTAAACAAATATAAATTTGTTAAACATTAGAAGAAATGTATCAAAATTATGTAATTATTCAACAAAAAGTAGCATAGGATACCAATTTGAGAAAATTCAAAAAGAATAACAATTTCAAATTCAAATCACTATAAATTAATTAGAAAAATATCCGAACATTATTATAAAATACAATGAAAACCATTAAATTAATCCCTGGAACCTGTGAGAAAGTCCTGAAATTGTCATGATTTCTATAAGAGAAAGAAAAAAGTTTTGAATCTCCTTTCAAACCATTAAAAGCAATCGAGAACTCCCTCAAATTAAAAAAGAATAACAATTTCAATTTTAAAACACTATCAATTGATTTGAAAAGTATTGGAACATAATTATAAAATTTAGAGAAAACCATTAAATTATTCCCTGGAACCTGTCAAAAAGTCCTAAAATTGCCATGATTTTCATAAGAGAAAGAAAAAAGTTTTGAAACTCCTTTCAATCCACTAAAATCAATCGAAAATTCCCTCGAATTCAAAAAGAATAACGATTTCAATTTCTAATCACCATAAATTAATCAGCAAAATATTCGAATATTGTTATAAATTTCACTGAAAATCACTAAAATATTACCTGGAACATGTCAAAAAGTCCTAAAGTTGCCATGATTTCTATAAGAGAAAGCAAAAAGGTTTGAAGCTCCTCTCAAACCATTAAAATCAATCAGGAATTCCCTCGAATTCAAACGAATGACAATTTCAAATTCAAATCACTATAAATTAATTATAAAAATATCCGAACATTATTATAAAATTCAGTGAAAACGATTAAATTCATCCCTGGAACTTGTCAAAAAGTCTTAAGATTTCCATGATTTTTATAACAGAAAGAAAAAAGTTTTGAAATTCCTTTCAAACCATTAAAATCCATCGAGAATTTCCTCGGATTCAAACGAATAACAATTTCAATTCGAATCACTATAAATCAATCAGACAAATATACGAACATTATTATAAAAATCAGTGAAAACCATTAAATTAATCCCTGGAACCTCTTAACAAGTCCTAAAGTTGCCGTGGTTTTTATAGGAGAAAGAAAAAAGTTATGAAACTTCTTTCCAACCATTAAAATCAATTCAGAATTCCCTCGAATTCAAAAAGTATAACAATTTCAAATTCAAATCACTATAAATTATTTGGAAAAATATCTGAAAATTATTATAAAATGCTGTGAAAACCCCTGAATTATTCCCTTGAACCTGTCAAAGAGTCCTGAAATTGCTATGATTTCTATAAGAGAAAGAAAAAAGTTTTGAAACCCCTCTCAAACCATTAAAATCAATCGAGAATTAACTAGAATTCAAAAAGAATAACAATTTCAAATTCGAATCACTATAAATCAATTAGACAAATATCAAAACATTATTATAAAAATCAGTGAAAAAAAATTAAATTAATCACTGGAACCTTTCAAAAAGTCCTAGAATTTTCATGATTTTTATAAGAGAAGGAAACTAGTTTTGAAACTACTTTCAAACCATCAAAATCAATCGAAAATTCCCTCGAATTCAACAAGAATAACAAATTCAAATTCAAATCACTATCAATTAATTAGAAAAATATTCAAACATTATTATAAAATTTAGTGAAAACCATTAAATTATTCCCTGGAACATGTCAAAAACTCCTAAAATTGCCATGATTTCTATAAGGGAAAGAAAAAAGTTTTGAAACTCCTTTCAAACCATTAAAATCAATCGAGAATTCCCTCGAATTCAAAAAAAATAACAATTTCAAATTCAAATCACTATAAATTAATTAGAAAAATATTCGAACATTGTTATAAAATTCAGTTAAAACCATTAAATTAATCAATGGAAACTGTCAAAAAGTACTAGAATTTCTATGATTTTTATAAGAGAATGAAACTAGTTTTGAAACTCCTTTCAAACCATTAAAATCAATGGAGAATTCCCTCGAATTCAAGAAGAATAACAAATTCAAATTCAAATCACTATGAATTAATTAGAAAAATATTCGAACATTATTATAAAATTCAATGGAAACCATTAAATTAATCAATGGAACCTGTCAAAAAGTCCTAGAATTTCCATGATTTTTATAAGAGAATGAAACAAGTTTTGAAACTCCTTTCAAATTAAAATTCGTATTTTTTGGTAGAAAATTAATTTCTGTGTTAAAAATGCAATGTATGGTTGAAAATTAATCTGTTTCAGTTGAGGATTAAAGTATTTTGTTGAAAATTCTTCTTTTTTGGTTATATTGAACTGTTTTTTATTTAAAATTGAAATTTTTGTGGTATAAGTATAAACTATTACATTTTTTGTTGAAAATTAGTATTTCCAGGTTGAAAATGCAACTGGTTTGTAGAGATTTCATCTCTTTGGCTTGAAAATTCAACTAATACGTTGAAAGTTGAACTACTTTTTTAACAAGTAATGTTTTTGGTTGACGATTCATCATTTTAGTGCAAAAAAATTTTTATTTATTTGAAAACTTCACTATTTTATTAAAAATTCTCCTTTTTTTGTAATAAAATTAATAGTTTCAACTAAAATCTTAACTATTACATTTTTTGCTGAACATTTATCTTTTTTAATAGAACATCCAACTATTTGGTTCACAATTCATATATTTGGTCAAAAATTCGTATTTTTAGTAGAGAGTTAATTTTCTTGGCTTGAAATTTAACTATTTGGTATAAAATCTATGTATTTTGTTAAAAAGTTGTATTTTTAGGTAGAAAATTAATCTGTTTTAATGTAGGATTCAAATAGTTCATTAAAAATGCATATTTTTCGGTTGTACTTAACTGTTTTTAATTTGAAATTAAAATAGTTTTTGGTTTAAATATCAACTGTCACATATTTTGGCGAAGATTCAAAACTTTGGTAGAAAACTCAACTGTTTTGTGGAACACTCATGTAATTTGTTGAAAATTCATGTTTTGGTCGAAAATTTAACTATATGGTTTCAAATTCAGCTGCTTTGTTAAAAGCTCATCTTTTTGTCTTGAAAATTCGTCATTTTGAACGGCCCCTAATCAGCCATTGAGACCATTCGTAGCCAATTAGCGAGAAAGAAATTATTTTTAACAAAACTAAAGAAATATTGCATTAGTAGAAAATTGTGGGAAAATAGTGTCTATAGTGTAATTTTTTACGAAATAGTAGTAAAATAGTGTCATCGTTCGAAAAAAAAGTAAAATAGTCCCAGTAGGCACGAAAAATTTAACGTCCTGAGAACGTTCTAAAGACGTTCCTAGGACGTTTGTGTCAGTCCAATTGATGTCCTAAAGACGTCCCATGTTGCAAAGATGGTCTTTTTATTTTAAACGTTTTGAAATCTTTTTATATTTTAAATCACTTTCTAAATTTTTGCGAAGTTTACAAAATTAAAAATGCTTTTCTTTTAAAAAGTGATTACTGAAAAAATCAACGTTTTGTAATTAAATTACAGGTCATTTTCAAAGTTTCCACGTCAAATCGCCACCAGGTTGTGTTACACATTTTTTGTAGGTTTATGTTTATTAGAGTGCCCAGTTTTATATCAAAGAAATACATTTTTAAACTTGAAATTTTCCAAAGAAGAAGCAGGAGAGGAAGTAATCGCAGATGGAATCATAAGCGACGATTAAAAGAAACAGATTGTTAACCAACTTTTGTCAAGCTAAATATTGTAGAAATTTAGATACTAATGTTTTTATGGATTTGATTATCTAGAATATGGCTCATAAAAGGGAGAATATCAAGTGGCAATATTAGGCAATTTCAGAACAAATTATTGTGAGAATAATAAGCGGAGAATGGCATGAATGAGCTATAGATTTCTTCCTAAATTAATATATGAACTATGCGAATGACATCAAACTTTAAATTTAGGAATTAAATTGCGCGCCAACCGGCTCTTTTCAGCTTCGTACATGATCGGTAACGACCGGACACTGTACGATGATCCGCTCGTAGTAGCAGGACCAGCCCTATGCATCGCCCCACTCTTTCTGTTCTCTTAGCATCCGGAGGGATATCGTAGTTCAAATAAATCCAACAGATGGCGCTCCGATCAGGTAGGTCTGTTTTTGCATTGTTATGCAAATCGAAAATACCAGAGATGAGGTGGGAGATTGCCGATCTAATGGAATAAGAGAATTTCAGTGAATGTGAAAAACATGCGCTATAACTAAAGAAAGTAAACTCAACAAAAAAATCTATAAATAGGCGTGCAGACAAAGGTCCTATCAGGCAAAATGTGCCCGGAAAACTGTGTAAGTCCACTTATTGGTCGACTTTGATGTAAAATTAAGAATACGTAACAGCTGGAAAGTTGATATTACGAAGTACAATAACTAAACCCAGTAAACTCAACAAAAAAATCTAGAAATATGCGTGCGGACAAAGGTCCTATGGGACAAAATGTGCCTGGAAAACCGTGTGAGCCCATTAATTGGCCGATTTTTATGTTAAATTGAAAATATGTAACAGCTGGAAAGTTGATATTGTCGAGTATAATAACTAAAGAAAGTGAACTCAACAAAAAAATCTATAAATAAGCGTGTAGACAAAGGTCCTATCGGGCAAAACGTGCCCGGAAAACCGTGTAAGTCCACCTATTGGTTGACTTTGATGTAATATTAGGAATTTTTAACAGCTGGAAAGTTCATATTGCCGAGTATCATGAATAAACAAAGTAAACTTATCAAAAAAATCTATAAATATGCGTGCGGGCAAAGGTCCTATCGGACAAAATGTGCCCGCAAAACAGTGTAAGTCGACTTATTGGTCGCTTTTTATGTAAAATTAAGAATATGTAACAGCTGGAAAGTTGATATTACCAAGTATAATAACTAAACAAAGTAAACTCAACAAAAAATCTAAAAATATGCGTGCGGACAAAGGTCCTATGGGACAAAATGTGGCCGGAAAACCATGTAAGTCCACTAATTGGTCCATTTTGATGTAAAATTAAGAATATGTAGCAGATGGAAAGTTGATATTATCGAGTATAATAACAAAACAAAGTAAAATCAACAAAAAAATCTAAAAATATGCGTGCGAAAAAAGGTCCTATCGGACACAATATGCTCGGCAAACCGTTTAAGTCCACTTATTGGTTGACTTTGATGTAATATTAAGAATTTTTAACAGCTAGAAAGTTAATATTGCCGAGTATAATAACTAAACAAAGTAAACTTATCAAAAAAATCTATAAATATGCTTGCGGGCAAAGGTCCTATCGGACAAAATGTGCCCGGACAACCGTGTAAGTCCATTAATTGGTCGATTTTGATGTAAAATCAAGAATATGTAACAGCTGGAAAGTTGATATTATCAAGTACAATAACTAAAAAAAGTAAACTCAACAAAAAAATCTATGAATATGCGTGCGGACAAAGGTCCGATCGGACAAACTGTGCCCGGTAAACCGTGTAAGTCGACTTATTGGTCGATTTTGATGTAAAATTAAGAATATTTAACCGTTGGAAAGTTGATATTACCAAGTACGATAAATGAACAAAGTAAACTCAACAAAAAAACCTAAAAATATTCGTGCGGACAAAGGTCCTATGGGAGAAAATGTGGCCGGAAAACCATGTAAGTCCACTAATTGGTCCATTTTGATGTAATATTAAGCATATGTAACAGCTGCAAAGTTGATATTGTCGAGTACGATAACTAAACAAAGTGAACTCATCAAAAAAATCTATAAATATGCGTGCGAGCAAAGGTCCTATCGGACAAAATGTGCCCGGAAAACCGTGTAAGTCCACTTATTTGTCGATTTTGATGTGATATTAAAAAGATGTAACAGCTGGTACGTTGATATTATCAAGTACTGTAACAAAACAAAGTAAACTCAACAAAAAAATTTAAAAATATGCGTGCGAAAAAAGGTCCTATCGGACACAATGTGCCCGGCAAACCGTTTAAGTCCACTTATTGGTCGATTTGGATGTAATATTAAGAATATGTAACAGCAGGAAAGTTGATATTACCAAGTACAATAACTAAACAAAGTAAAATCAATAAAAAAACCTGAAAATATAGGTGCGGACAAATGTCCTATCGGACGAACTGTGCCCGGCAAACCGTGTAAGTCTACTTATTGGTCGATTTTGACGTAATATTAAGAGTATTTAACAGCAGGAAAGTTGATATTATCGAGTATAATAACTAAACAAAGTAAACTCAACAAAAAAATCTGAAAATATGCGTGCAAATGGCGAATCAGAGATTCGCAACTCTACTTTTACAGAACTGACCCACTCAAATCTACTCTATTACCAGACTTGAATCCTGGGAAATTAGTCGTACCCTAAAAACTTAGACGTCAAGTTTTACGGGAAAACCACGACGAAACCCAGGCAGGACATTTAGGTTCAGAGAAAACTTACGCGAAAATTTTCGAACATTACTTCTGGGCAGGGGTATATTCGGACGTGATCAATTACGTAAAAAACTGCCAGATCTGTCAAAGAGTGAAGCCACGTGATCAAAGTAAGATAGGAATAATGGAAAAAGGGTATTAGAAGAACCATGGACCATGGTATCAGCTGATATCATGGGCTCGTTACCATGTTCGAAAAAGAGAAAAAATTAATACATTTTAGAGTTTGTAGACGTATTCACAAAATGGGTCAAAATAATTCCAATTAAAAAAGCTAACTTAACCGAAAAATTCGGTATTAGACACACAAAGACACCAAAATATTACGCCGAAGCAAATCCAACGGAGCGATACAACAGGAAGATCAAACAAATAATTAAGGATCATATCGATAATGACCTCTCTACCTGGTACGAACATATAGACGATTTGCATTTCGCATTAAACACTAGCAAAAAATCGTCAACGCAATTACCTCCGTATTTTTAAATTTAGGTTGCGAATTGGAACCAATTCAGTCCCTCAGAAAAAATATTTAAAACGACAGAGAAATAGAGTTCCAAAGCGTAGACAAATCAACTGACAGACTAAGAAAGTTACAAATAATAAAAGAAGAGGTTCAGAAAAATTTAAACAAAGCAAAGGAAATACTAGCTAACAATTACAATTTAAGAAGAAGACAGTTAGAATTTAAAATAGAATATAGTTTTAAAAAAGGTAAACAAACTGTCAAATAAAGCGGATAAAAAGACAGGAAAACTATATTACCAGTATGAAGGTCCTTTCATAATCAAAAAGAAAATTTCCCCAACGACTTACGAATTACAAAACCTACAGGAAAGAAGCATTGGAGACTGGAATATAAATGATTTTAAATTAGAAGACGTAATTTTAGATAATGGAACATAGGTTTAAGAAATATAAACGAGTTTAAGGGCATGTGACACGCATAAATACCTACCTTACCGGCCTCACTTTTTCAATTTTCTGAATTTTTTCTGAATCTAAGAACTTTTTTCTGAATAAAATATCGGGCTGAAACTTCGGAAAATATATAAGAAGACATAAACTACGTTAACGCAACTTATTCGAAGACGAATTTTGCAGAAGATTGTTCTCCACGAAATGAAAACTGGGTGCATTTTTTGAACCTAAGACCTTTTTTTATACGTGAAAAATCGGCTTCAACATTTGAGAAATGCAAGAGCCGGCAGGAAAGTACGTTTATGTACATCATTTGCGTACAAAAGATGCAAAAAGAAATATTCCAACTAATTGAAAACTTCGGTTGCCAGTTTGGTTGGTATACGCGATGGGCATGAAAATGCGAAGTCTGGCGGTCACTATACGAGGCTCTATCAGCTGGCTCCTCTGCATCTGAAATGTGAGGTCCACGTGGTCACGCTGTCAAAGATTGATGATGTGGTGTTTGGTGGTGTTCTTACAATAATATTTTTTAAAAGTTGTGTTCAGCACAAAATATGAGTGAAATTTGTTGTTTCAATGTTGAATTATATAAGTGTTGAAGTCGTAATATGCACTGGCAAAGTTCTTTTTTGCCTTTCGTTACACAATCAACAAAAACACCGCACTTGACTTGCTTTTGAAATTAGTTACCAATATTTTTGTATTACAACAATAAAACTTCTACAACTTAATTACTTAACTCCAAACAAACAATTAATAACAGTACTTTTGATAATTGTAAACAATATATGAATATTTTAAGTCTTTCAAATGGGACACAAGAACCTAACCTACGAGCATTTTTACAAGATTCTTTTTTTGCTAGACTCTGCCAACGCATTGTACGATCTGAATACTTATTATACCGTTATCATAATTCAGAATTGAAACAATATAGTTCATACAGAGATGGTAATAAAGCACTCTTAGTGCCGCATTGTGCCTTTGGATGTAGGTCGTTCCTGCATGAGTTGGACAACCAGATAGTATGTGTCCTAGATGCTCAGGGTGTGCATGACACCCTCTGCAGCTATCATAGGGAATGTCTTGGGTCAAAATGTGGCGACGCTATGCTAGAGTGGAAATGACATCGTCTTGACATGCCAAAATGAAACACTCCGTGCCCGACTTCAATCCCGGTGATTTAAGAAAAGCAAACGTTAGCTCAACGACATACGTCGTTGGTCAGGCAAGTAACTGTGCACGTGCCATCTGTGCACGTCACAGTCGTCACTTGGATAACTGTGCACGTTGAAATTTCGACGTACACAGATGGGCTGCTGTGGACTTGGACGTGCACAGATGTCACTTTCCTAACTTTGCACCTGCATATTTGTCACTTGCCCAACTGCGCACGTGCACAGATGTCACTTGCCTAACTTTGCACGGTCACAGATTTCACTTGTCCAACTTTGCACGTGCACAGACGTTCTTTGCCTGACTGGGCACGTGCAGATGGAACTTGCCCAACTGTACACGTGCACAGATGGAACTTGCCCAACTGTACACGTGCACAGATGGAACTTACCTAACTGTGCACGTGCACAGACCTCACTTGCCCAACTGTACACGTTTATGTTTGTACGTAAGGGTTTTTATGACGGTGGTCCTTCATATCTACGTATGATAAATTTTAAACAGTTGAAATATTCAAACCTGGTGAAATGGAGCGTACTAAAATTTTAAAATTAGTTTTCAAATATTTTAAATATTATTTTTATGAAATTATTCCTTCCAATTTATTATAGATATATGAAAATCTCTTTTTGTCCGACCCCCCTTGAAAACGCGACATTCCATGCACGTAAAGCAGGGGTGTTGTGGCCGCTTCGAGCCCAGTGACGTTCGCACATGTGCACTTCGTCGCCGGGCCGACATGAAACTTTACGCCTGCTATATAAAACTTTACGCCCGCTACACATACACAAATAGTACTTACTTTTTACTACAGTATAGAGTGCATCAAGGGCGTACGGCTATTTTGACTCGTCAAAATAGCCTTCTTCACGCCCTCGTTACACAATGTACTATTTTGAATTTACTTTTTAATACTTTGATCTTATTAAGCTTCTTTAAGTCTCCCAGTGGGTATGGAGAGGTCTGATTTCTTTAGGACGTCCTAACGACGACTAACTACCGTGCCTACTTCTTGGTAGGTATTTATTTTTTTCAAGTTACTTATCTGTCTTTGATTTTACAAAATCGTTTATTTATTTTATGTATTTTGTTATGATGTAACAAAAAGTACACTTGAAAAAAAAATTTTCAATAACTTTGATCAAAGTTTTACTGTTGTTTATGTGATGATGTATGATGACGGGTTATATATTTGTCTTAATCATTGGTTAGTGAAATATCAAGGTTTATTTATTTGGGTTGTACACATTTTTTTTCTTCAAATTTTCTTGGTCTCAGCCCCCAGATTTGTTCGAATGCCAAAAACAGTAACCACGTATTTTTGTTTTAATTTTAAAATCTATTGATTTTTATGGGTTGTTCAATGCCCATAAAGTTTCACGTGTATTTCCCCTGGAAAAAGGCCTTTTTGGAAATTTGTGACAGAATCGTTAATATTAGATTATCTTACTGCATTCGGCATGATTTTCTTGAAAATTATTTGCTGAGTACTTTTTAAATTCAACCCCTATAAGCAATTTCTATAGGGCCTCGAAACAAACCCCATTAGGGCAAAAATGAGGTATTATGTCCTGCGTGAAAAAAGTTCCCTTGCTCAAGCATGGGTCAAAAATAGGTCAAAAATGTTTGAAGTTCGACGGATTCCAGAGTTTAAGTTGCATAACAATAATTAAAACCTTACTAATTTTCTCTACTCATTATTTCACATAAATGGACCTAGTTTTAAGTGCTTTTTCGAACCAAAATTCATAATTGGTTCCAAATATCAAAACTGTACGCATCACTCCAAAGGTAAGTTTCAGAAAGGAAGTCTTTCGGGGTAGTAGGTTTAGAAATTTTGGGAATTGGGCAAATAACAGCCTTTTTCCAGATATCTGGGAAGGTACCGACCTGAAGGGAAGCATTATAAATATGCAATAGGATAGGAAAGATAATTGGAAGGGTAAGTGTAGTCATTTTTATTAATATTCCATCAGTCCCAATGGCATTTGATGTGATTTCAAGTGTTTTTTCGAAAAGTATTAAAGGTGTGATGTCATCGAAAAAGAATTCAGAGTCATTAAATGTTGAATTAAGAGAGACAGTGGAAGGTGCTGTTTTTAAGTCTGGAACTGGGAATGTAAGAAAAGTCTTTAAAAAGTTATCAGGCGGAAAATTACTATCTATAGATTCTTGCTTGGGCGGGATTAGGTGTAATCGTATTATACTGTTTTTTTGTTCTTTTTGCAAGTCGGCGCTTGCCATCACGTTCCCTCATCAGATTTTTAATTTCAGATTCAAATATTTCAAAAGATTTCAAAGAATATCATAATAATTCATGTAATTTTACGTGATTTCAACAAATTTTACAATATTGTAATAGATTTTACACATTTATTAGCAAGAATTGAGGAATTTCAAACGATTTTAGAGATTTTAGGGTATTTTAGAAGATTCACAGGAGTCTTCAAGCACTTAAAAACGTTCCAATCCATTTTGGAAGATTTCAAAGGATTTTAAATACCCTAGGGTAATTCCCAAAAATTCGAAGGGATTTTTAAGAAATTAAAAAAATTTGAAGGATTTTTCAAAGATTTTAATGATTATAGGGAGGAAATGTTATATTACGTTATGTTATGTTGCTCAAAAAGTTTATGCGGTTTTGAAGAATTTCCTAAAATTTTGAAAGGATTTTACAGGGCCTATCGGGTTTAAGGATATTTCAAAAGATTCCAAGGGATTTTTAAATGATTTCCGAGAATTTTCATTATTTTAATGGAATTTTACAGCTCTCCAGGTATGACAATACATTTTCCAGGATTTCAGGAAATAACATCAGATTTTATGAAACTTGACGGGGTTTCAAGGGATTTTATTTCTAATAGCATTTTCAAAATTCAAAGGGTTCTCATTGTTTTTATTTTCAATCATTAACATTTTTTAATTGATGGTAAAAGACTCAGAAATCGTTGAAGACGATAGTATCCGCACAAAATCTACCGATTGCTCGTTTTTTACATGGTAAAATTAAAAAGTTGGAAACCTCCAATGCTTATTAATTTCCAGTTTGATGCCCGTAATGATTTGATAATTCTAAAAAAGCATTTAGGAGAAAATTTAGAAATTAAGACATTAAAAACAATTATTTACAAATTCAAACTTTTGAAGTTAAACGACTTCCAAACACTAGCATATATGCCCTTTTGGATTTCCAAATTGTAGGGCTGATGTTCTTTTCGAATTCAAGATGTTGATGCTAACGGTCCTTTGGAATTTCCAAACTTTGAAATTTATGCCCTTTTGGAGTTCCAAGCTTTGGTGCTTATGCTATTTGGGAATTCCCAACTTTGTCGCTTATACCCTTTTGAACTTCCAAGCCTTGAATGCTTTTGATTTTTTGGATTTCCAAATATTGGCACTTATACTCTTTTAGATTCTCAAATTTTAGCGTTAATGTTCTACGGCAATTCCAAATTTTAGCGCTTTCGGCTTTTCGGAATTCCCAACTTTGACATTTATGCCTTTTGGGAGTTTAAAACTTTGGCACTTATGCCCCTTTGGAGTATTCAACTTCAAAACGTATACCCTTTTGAAGTATCAAACTTTGGCGCGTATACCCTTTTAGTCTGCCAAACAATGGGACTTGCGCCAATTTGGAATTCCAAAATGAGGCAATTATGCCCTTTTGGAGTGCCAATATTTGGGTTTGGCGAGAAAAACTTACGACAGAGGGACGGAGGGACGAAAATACATCCGACCAAACTATATGGGTTCCAGCCTGGTCCTCCTAGTTCAAGAGCTGGTGACGTTTTTCGTGAAGTGGGAGTATAAGTCCTAGTTTGTGGCGAATATATCTGGGAAATGAGCGACCCCAAAAACATATAGATATGCCGGTGTAGTCCGCCGGGCAGACCACTTTTTTTTGTGTGCCGGTGTAATTGAAGCCTCGGCAGAAATAACACTTGAATTGATCCAAGAAAGACGAATTTTAAACAAAACAGTTAATTTTTCAACCAAAAAAGAATTTTTAGTCAAGAAATAAAAAATATGTCAACCCAAATTGCTGAATTCTGAATTAAATAAAAAAACTAATTTTCTACAAGAAGGTGGAAACTAAAGCCCGAAAATGTGAATTTGGACACAAAATTTAAAGTTACTACCGAAAAAGATTCTTCTGTCATGAAGGAAAAAAATGCCAACCAAATTGTTAATATTTTCAATCCAAACACATGAATTTTCTATAGAACAATTAAATTTTCAACCAAAAATGAAAAATTTTCGACGAAATAATAATTGTTTTTATAAAAAAGATAACTTCTGAACCAAAAATTTAAAAGTTGGTTGAAGTGTTGCAGTAAAAAACTAGATAAGCAACATTTCTAAAAGAAAAATTCTTTAAGAATCAAATACATGTTATGTTAGAAGTATTTGTTTGATCTCTCATTTTTTATAAAGTAATAAAAGGAATGGTAATTCAAAACCAGATAACTGACTTTGTGCTTGTCCCCCATCTTGTTCTTTTTTTTTTATTTCCTCACCTCTTACCGGTTTAAAACCTTTTTCTGACCATATACCACTTCCCAAACGTTCCTAATTACAGAGAAATAATAAAATACTTTTTTCAAAAAAAATTCCCTCAAATGATACTATTTGACACGTGCCATGAAGCCTCGGTGAACAGGGATAATGCTGGCATCGTAGCAGTCTAGCAAGTCATCCTTCAGTTGATTCGTCCACTCAATGTGGGCGTTTCGCCGGTTCTTTGTCGTGTTTCCATCTAAATTATTTTCAGCACCTCGAACTCTAGGATGATCGGCATTGTTTGCCGACCCATTATCGGGTGCTCTGCGCGTTCGATTGTCTTGAGCCGCATCTACAACTTGTTGGTGTTTTTGTGGTGTCATTGTTGTTCCCACGAGCAGCTAGGGAAAGGGTTCGACCACCCTTTTAGAGCTCCGCGCGCAAGGATAAGGCTGCATACTCTGACAGGTCCCCTGGTATCCCAGAGTCACCGTTCAAGACACCTCACCCAGGTGCCATTCACCTTTCGGCACGGTTTTTACGTCTCCTCTTAGGGATTATTCCTTCAGGACCATCCCTGGACAATTGTCCGTGACTGATTATTAATTATTGTCACCATATTCAGCAGAAACCTTTGGTAAAGGGACCCCCTATCCGCAACCCGAAGACGCGTTCGGTGGCTTTGTCATAGGCCCTGCAGTTCTATTCCAAAGGAATCGAAACCGAAACCGAAGGGCTATATTATATATATTATTAATGAGAGAAGTTTTTGGCTCAGGAAGCTACGATTGTGGTTCCTTAAATCAAACAATCCCGACGCAACTTGAACGTGTACGTCATCCACTTCTGCTCCTTCTGTCCTAGAAGGTAAGGAAAAGCGGGAAATCTACGCGAGAAAACATCGGTCAAAACTGTTCCTTGAAGTCAGGTCTCTAGCCGCGGATGACTGGCAAACCGGAATCTTGTTGAGTGGACTAACAAATTAAGCTTTCATACCTCCAAGACAGCCTATTATGAAAACTACAGGATGGACTTTGTAGCCTGGGTCCAGCCTGCTTAGCTCGAAAAGAAGTACTTGATATTTCGCCCGTTTATCTTCCTCCTTTGCCATGATATTGCCATCGGCTGGTGCCGAGAATTCAATCACGTGAACGATCTTGGTTTTCGGATCCTGTAGGACAATATCAGGCTTCGTAGCACTGATACGTTGAGTGGTGGAGAATAAGAAGTTCTAATAGATCTTACACTGTTCATTCTCCACAACGAACTCGAGTTCCCCCTGGGTATATGGCAAGATGGGCACTGAGAACATGTCCGAGTGTTTCTGGCTCTTGCTTGCACGCTCGGCAGTTAGTATCGCCTACAGGTATATTCATTATGCGCTTTAAAAGGTCTGGGCGCAAATGTGGGGGAAATACAAAGACCGAGCGCGTAGCGCGAGGTAAATACATCATCGAGCGTGAAGCGCGAGATAAATATATTATCGACCGCGAAGCGCGAGAAACAAAAGTCGCGCGCCCTAGGCACGCTTAAACTTGAACTTGAATCAAATTAGTTCTGTTTCAACGGAATAACTATTTTTTTACGTGTAATGTTTTTTAACTCAATTCTCATGCCTTTTTCAAAATAGTCAAAAAATGCAAAATCAGCTTTTGCTTCGGGTTTTGCCATTGAATTATATGAAATCCAACCATGTTACCTGACTATAAAAATTGTATGAAAAACTGGATTCTCTCTATCGTGGAGCACAAATAACGAGATATAATTGATCCAGCACGTATTTCATTTTCAAATGCGAGGATTCTTTTATTTTTTCTGCTCTCTACCGGGACAGTGACAAGTACTTTTGTAATTGGAGTACGTATTCCTCCATGCCTGCATTTTATTCCGTGGAGTGTGCTCTTTTTTTTGTAATGTACGGGCATGAGAGTTCGTAAATTTACATACGAGTTACAACGTAAATCGCTATGAGGTTCGGAACAAACAATGTGACGTGCACATGCAAAGCGAAGTTACGAAAGTACTTGGATTGCACTTTTTACTTAATTTGTTCTGATAGCGAAACTGGGCAACAAACTTGATTCTTATGAAACATTCAGTTCATCAGCTACATACTAATAGTTTCTGTTTTTTATTCCAGACACAATTCCAGAGGTCTTGTAGAATTTTATTAGCAATATTAATAAGTAATTCTGAGGTTGTTGTTAAAGACTTGACAGATCCTAAAAAGGACTGAAAAATTCTCCCGAAAGAACGTCTAGAATTTTATTTTGAAAATCATTATAGTTGGAAATCTAGGTCATTGATAAGGTCAAAGAAAGATTTTTTTTCTAGTTCTTGGGTCTGTTATATGGGGATTAATTTTTGTTAACACACCCCTCGAAAGAGAACATTTGCTCACTATATTAGTCTATTTGCGAACAGACCTCGAAAATACTGTGTGGGTACAATATAAACACAGGTGACAGGCCTCGGACTCACGTCACTATTGACACCTTTTTTAACAGTGCTACTATTTTACTACTATTTTGTAAAAAATTACACTAATGCTACGATTTTCTCAAATTTATCGCTCATGCAACTATATTTTCACTTTGCCATCTCAAAAATCAAAATTTTAAAATATTTCAAGGTTCTTAAGATTTCAAAACATTTCAAGGGATTTCTAAAAATTTCACGAGATTTCAATAGATTTTAAGGAGTTTCTAATTACTTTTATTGATTGCGGGTATTTAAAAGGATTTAATAGGGTTTCAACGCTTGTAGCGATTTTAAGCGTTTTCAAAGAATTTCTAGAGAATTTGAGGCATTTTCAAAGGAATTTTAAAAGGTATTCAGAATTCCAAGATGTACGGAATTTCTTAAGATTTCTAGGGATTTCACAAAAATTGATCGATTTTAAAGAATATAGTGTACATTATAAGATTCTAAGGAATTTGAGGTGATTTTAAAGAATTTCTTAGGATTATAAACAATGTCAAGAGGGAATCATAGGCTTTCAAAATAAATTAAAAAGATTCCATAAGAATATTAGCTATAGATTTAAGAGATTTACAAAAATTGAAGACTTTTCCAGGGATTTCAGAGGATTTCAACAGAATTAAATTTTTTTTAATAGATCTTAGTTGATTTAAAAGATTTCAAGGGTTTTTAAAACTTTTAGGGTATTTTAAATTACTTCTAGGAATTTCAAAAAATACGAAAGATTTCAACGGATTTTGAAGGGCTTTATCTGATTTTGTGGGATTTTATTGGGATTCTGACGATCACAAAGATTTCATCATTTTTTCAAGGAATTTTGAAAGATATTATATTTAAAGATCGGTTTCATTCGATTTTTGTGGGATTACAAGATTGTTATGGCAGAATCAATCGAGGACTTGCAAAGAATGTTGAATAAACTTAATACAAGCATGAAGAACAGTGTTACGATGTAAATTTGTTCTGTAATCGATCCGTAACAATTCTATGACGGTGTTACAACGTTTTTGCATTTATTATAACAATTCCGTAACAGTGTTACAACAATATGTGACAAAAACATGTTTTTTGTATTATTGTTGCACTTAGTTTATATTTTAAATAATCCAATTTCACGCACGGTCCCCTCCACATAATTGCACGCTTAAAGCCCTTGAAAAATCGCACTCGCTAGGGATTCGAACCCTAACTAAACTGCCAAACCCGTATGTACCTAGCCGATGCCTTAGCCTATTGCGCTATGGAACCGTTTGAACGTTCGTGCCAAAATCTCGGCTATGCTTTTTTGCTGAAAAAGCCAGGGTCATCTTAGAAATATATTCATTTTTTTTAGTTAAGGTATATTATGAGAAGATGGGTTTAAAAAATGGTAAGGTGCAAAAAAGGGTATAACAGATGAGCATGCAAAAAATGCACCCAAAGGGAATCCAATGTTGAGTCAGCTATTTGAAAGCATACAATCAAAAAAAATTTGTTTCAAAATTTCGAACCGTTAGCCGCCATATTGGATGAGTTAGAGGGGTTAACGTACATTTTAGTTTTTTTTCTCTGCTTCTATTGTTAGAGAAAATCTGAAAATATTCACAGTACTTCTTTCGGTCATTCTCAACGTGCATGATTGTTTCGAAAAAATTTTGGCGAAAAATTCAAACTCAAAAAAAATTTCAAAATTTTTTTTGTATTTTTTTTCATAGAATAGTCACCCAAAGAGATATTATTGTAAATTTATTCAGATTTTTAAATTTGGGGGATCCTAGTGTAAAAAATTAAAAAGTGTAATTTTCACATATTCCAACTCCTGAGGCCCATTGATACCTGAATATGTTCATATAATACAGTTATATAAGTGTATTGATACATTATTAGATACGTTATATATACATAATGTATATATACATTGCAACAGGAAAGATAAAATGATTATTCGTGGAACTATTATTTTTGAAATTTGTTGGAAGTTTTATTTATATATCTGCTTTAGTTTCATATTTATTGAAAACTTAATCCTCGTGACTGTCCTCATTTATCACAGTCACACATTTTGTTTTTGAGAATAAGCTCCTCAAAATTTCTGCCGGTCTGATGATTCTCGACAAATATTGACCATAAGCTAAATAGTATACTACCGTCGGAAATTGTCAGTACGATCAGTGAAAGTACTATTAAAAATCTCTTCTGACTTTGAAACGTGATTACTCGTTACCAAAATGAGCGAGGATTTTGTTTGAAACCCGTTAAAAAGCTTATCAAATTACGCGTCGAATAAGCTCTAATAACGGTATTTTTGACATTTTGAAGAGAATATACCACTTGAGAATTTTAAAAAATGCAAGAATTTCTCGAATTGTATACCTCTAATTTACTTGTGACACGACCTAGGTCTTAAGGTCTTATCTTTAATATAAGCTAACAAAACTTGAAAAGTCTCCACGGGTTCCTGAGCTACGTCTCGAAATGTCCAAGTCTCAAACTTCAATTTTCAGTCGGCGATTACTGCTGTCGGACGCGCAAACGGTGATCGCCGAGAATTTCTCACATTTTGTTTCTTAACTTCAGCACGTGTTGTCATATACTATTCTAATGGACAAAACTGAAACTGAAAGGAGGTAATCTGTGGGTTACTATTTTGGGTTATAATTCTGTGGTAAAAAAAACTGAGATAGTACTTGAGTTTTATCACACAAACAAATTCATACGAAATTTTGAAAATTTGTTCATGTTTGAATTTCCCGCCAAAATATTTTTGGATACTCATGGACATTGAGAATGATTGAAAGAAGTCCTGTGAATTTTTTCAGATTTTTTCTAACGATAGAAACAAAGCAAAAAATAAAAAATAAAATGGACGTTACCCCCCCCCCCTCTCTCTCATCCAATATGGCAGCTAACGGTTTCAAATTGGAGGAAAAATTTGTTTTGATTGTATGCTTTCAAATGCCTGACAATAATCAAATAATCAAATGCCTGACCTTTATGTTCCAAACATGCGGCTTTGACCACAAGGCCGGATTTGCAGGTATCCCGCCGTGCGGCCAGCTTGGGATCAGCCGCAGCATTTGAACTCCACTTCAAGAGTGCTTCACTACCATCTGTGTCGCTCTCACGATTTTGCCCACACCCTTACCCTGCCAAACGCTCCGAGGCAGGTAGAGTCAATTGTACAAAACAAGATGTGCCAAATTTTCTGGAATTACGGCTTTCGTACAACAGTCTTTATTACACACTGGAGACATGAGATCGTTCTCCAGGACTTCGAGAAATGAACTATATTCATGATCGATTTCTGGACTGCGGCCGACTACAACATCACTGCTAAAAAGAAGGAAAAGGAGGACAGATATTACTACTTCAAAGGGAGCTGCAGCGAGTGTACTCAAAATATTCGGTTAAAATAATGACCTTCGTGATCAGTGCTCTCTTTATCTATCCTCTTTCCTCCTTTTCTTTTTCCCACTTTTTTGCAATATAGCCACCAATTGGACGGTCAAGCACCGCCAAACACTACAACTTTCTCATTTATTATTTATTTTCATATCATTCTCATTTCTTATTGATTTATAAATAAAATTCTAGGACAAATATTAAATTCAAAAACTCATTATTATTCATTGCAAATATCAGGTAGAAACTGATGTCGCTTATTTGTGAAAATTTAGACATGAAAAATACGTTGATATGCAAAATTCCTAAAAATATAGTTCGGGCAATCATACTTTTAAATATGTATGGGTTATAAAATGTTGTCTATATTCATTATAGCCAGAAGAGGGCTCAATATTACCGAGCCAAATCTTTACAATTTTTTGAGAGATAAAAATAAAGAGGAGGATCGGGACCAGAGAGTTCGGAATAGAATTTGGTCTATTTTTGTGCGCAGTGGTCGCCAAGAAATAACAACTGTTTTCACAGTTGTTCGCAAGGTTGTAGTGACGAATAAGGGGTAAATCGCCAAGTCAACTTCAGCTGTATAAATATGCAAATATTAGGACCCGACGAAGGAGACCATCGGGTGCGCGAAAATTTATATGTTTCAGAGTATTCAAATTCAAATCGACACAAGAAAGTGAACATGTGCAAGGAAGTGAATGCCCGTCAAACTCACTCTCATCACTTTTCACAGCTTAGAGACTCCAAACTTAGGTCTGAACGCTTTGGTGGATGAAAATCTGTTTACATATCGATTTTATTCTGCGGAAGCTTGCAAATTTTATAAATAAGACCAAATGATTTCTTCTGACGATTCCTTTTTCCGCATTAAGGAATTGTTCCATTTTCAATAACTAAGTTCTTATGAATTATTTATAACTTTGTTTCGTACTTTGTATTACCTTCTCAATTGAAAAAAAATTATAGTAGGCATCAAAATGCTTTTTCACAACGCCCCGTCTGAAAGTTTGACTTTCAAAGCCTGTACAGCGCTTCGAAAGCGACCAAATTCAGGCTTCTTTACTTTCGGCGTCCTGCACAATACACGTAACTTTCAACGATATTTAAAATCAGAAGTGTTAACTGAAGAGGGATATCAGCAATAACAAAGAACCGTGATTAAAGGAAAATTGTACCCGGGACGTGAGCGAATTATTTTACCCTAAGAGGCAAAATGTATAAACCCTAAGGTAACGTGTGCCTGGTCATGTGGCGTACGTTAACCTAGCGTTTATGAGTTAGGTTGCGGTGTACGAATCACAGTCATTTATTGTCTCGCAAATAATAATTCAATTGAATTTGATAATGAAAACAACAAATAATAGAAGGGTTATCGAGTCAGACATTATCCCACTAAAAGTCCAGAGGGTGGGAAGAAGGAAATTAAATAAAAATTAACTTTCATCATTTAGTTCAATAAACCGTTATTCTGCAGTATTTAATAGAGTAGGATATTTACAATTTACTGAAGCGAGATTACTTGTGTACCCTGAGGACAAGGAGCGACCCAAGGATTACCGCCTTCTGCATCTTCCCCGCAAGTGTCTCAGCATTTTCTTGACACGCAGGGATGCTTTTCAGGCTATTAACCAGTTCTACCATATAAAAAGAATATTCTCCAAAAGTAATAAATTAAAAATATTCGAACCGGGTAGTGACAGAAAAAAAATTTGAATGTCGAAATACCCAAAAAAAATGCAAATTTTTTATAGTTCAAAGATTCCTTTAGTAATTTAAGACGTATTATTATCTACTATTTACAAATTTCATTGAATTTTTAATTGCTGAAAATAAAACTTGATAACAAATTACAGACAAAAATACATTTTAAAGTACTATAGGAATCTTTAAACTATCAAAAATGTGTATTTTTTGTGCATTTCGAAATTCAAGAGTTTTTTCTGTCTGAAATCAGATTCGGAAATTATTTTCTTCTCTCCCCGTCGACTTCCTTCTAGCCACTGGTTATAGTAGTACATTGTTCCGAATTTCGAAAACCATATATCTATATCACTTTATTATCTTAAAAACACTTAAAAACTGTCCACAAAGATACACAAAATGCACAACACATCGCGAGGACGCGAAGAAAAATTTGTTCCATCTTAGGTTATTTTTCGCCAGAGAAAATAAACGCCGGTCGCCAGCAGAATTTCCGCCCCGATTGAAAACAATTGGGAACATTAGGGATTGAAAAATAACCTCTATACACAATAGAATATAATTAAAACTATTAAGAAATGGTACACCGATTAGGAACGATTGAAAACGATTGAAATTTTGACAACTGTGAATCGTTTTGAATCGTGATCAATTGATTATTTCTAGAAGGGAGGTCTGACTAGCAATATTTCTCAAGTGTAAAATTTATTTTCTCAGTCATGTCCCATTCTTTTGTTGATAGACGCCCTTTCAATGTCACGAAATACAATCAACTGTCCGAAATTTGTGGTCAGTGGCACTCTAACCTCAACTTTCGGAAAGTTGCATGTATTTCGTGACATTGAAGGGTCGTGAATCGAGAAAAGAATGGAATATGGCTGAGAAAATCCATTCTACACTTGACAAATACTACTATTTGTACAGTTATGACTTTTTCGTTTCGAATATTTTCTCGAAAAAGTTGTCTGAATTCCCATGACGGCTTGTCAAAATACTCAATTCAAGGCTTCCCGCTCTTCGGGCCTCTTTTTTTTTTAATTGGTCACCCACTGATGCGGGCGTGGCCATAAAGCCCGTACACTCGTACAGGGACCGTGGTGGGAGATGATGAAACTGCGCAAATTAGAAGAAGCGTGTATCGGGGATGTAGAATAGGCGAACTGTAGAATAAGCGAACTGTAGAATAAAAGGAAGTTTACTGTATAAACATATTGAATCTGACCCCACCCCCTTAATCCTACTGTTAGCGTCCTGCATTTGAGCGTTTCAAATATGGTCACTTTATTGATATCGTCCTACGGAATATTTTTTTAACCTTACAGGAATGGCGAAAAAAAACATTTGAAGTCTCCAGAAATTTACTTTCAGGGTTCATGAGAGTTGACGGAATAGTGCGTAAAGAAAAAAATCTTATAGGTTACGTGAAAACATTTTTAAACTTTGATTTGGAAACCTTCACCAAGGCAGACTGAGCAGTAAATAGTCATTGAACTTTCGCTGCCGGCAAATCGCACCACTATCCCTAATGGGGAAAAAAGGGAAAGGCTTGGAAAGACTTGTGATTCCGAGCTTTCCCGAAACGTATGTGAGCTTTGCTTCCGAATATTTCCTATTTTCGAATTTCTCGATGATTTCCGTGTCTTTCCGAATGTTCCACTTTCCCACCACTTTCCGAAGATTTCCGACTTCTTTCCGAATGTACCGTTAGTTACTAGCACTGGCTCCAAATGTTTCTGATTTCTTTACGAATGTCGCGCTCCTTTACTCTTTTCAAATGTTGCCAATTTCTTTTCCAATCGAATTAAAAAAAAATATCTTTTTTTAATCATTTATTTTTATAATTAATTTGTAATTGTTGTAATCCTATTGATTCCGTTTGAATACACCAAGTATTAATATTATTATTATTATTATTATATCATTAAGCCGTTTCCCTTTCGGGGTAGGCGTGAATTGCTCGGTTGGAAAGTTTTACCGCGATTTCGCTGGGAGCAAGTGCAATTTTTAAGATTAGCACCTGCTCCCGGCGAAATCCTGCGGTTGTCCAAATATTCGAATCCTCGTTTGCATTTAAAAGCTTTTGCCATTTAAAAAAATTATTAATTATTTTAATTACGATTATTATTTGCGTTTTAGTATTATTTCGAGAGTGAAGCAGATTGAAAGCTGACAAATAAACAGGTCCATGAACCTGGAATGACCACATTGACCTATTGACTGAGCAGTGGGCAGTATGCAAGAATTCAGTGATAATTTATGTCAACAATAGTTTTTTGTTAAAAACCTAAAGTAAAATAAAAATATTTCTATTTTAATTTATGAACAGGTATATTACTATTTTTATTCGAAACCACCATGGTATGAGCTTGTAAAGCCCACTGAAAAGTGAGCATTATAGTATACCACCTTACTGAATGGTGTCAGCTGTATTGAGCTGTAATTAGTTCCATAAAGCGCCACACTGATACGTAAATAGTTCCACAAATGGCCACCGAATAACGCACAATGTTATCTCTAACCGTACTGTTGGGAAAAATAATGACATCAGATGGCATTCTAGCTCGGACCAAACCACATTTAAAATTTCGCGCCATACGAGATTAAAAATCACAGCCTAAGCAGATGACTGCCACGTTAGTCGTATGTTTCCACGACTCACTTTCCAGACGGCCCTGCAATCTTCCATAATTTTACTTATCAATTTCGACTTAATATCTCACTTAAAAACATATTACACCATTAAGACAATAATAAACTATAATTATAGTCTTTGCTTGCAAACCATTTCCATTGTTATTTTATATGGAGCTTTCTGAGCAATGAATTTAACGGAATTAAACACACAAAGTTTGAGTTGAAACAAATTGTAAACAAAAATCGTTACAGTTCCATTGCTTCCTGACGATCCCATTGTCCCTCAATCTGAATTAGTTAAACTGAAATAATCGGTACTCAACTTTAACTTGTTGTAGCAAAATAACTAAAAATTAGACCAAAATGATTGAAAGTTTGTTTCGATTACGTTATTATAAGGATAGAACTATTTTCTTAAATTAAAAAAAAAATGGGAATATCAATCAGTCTGTGCATTTTTTTAAACAAAAGCAAAATTGTTGCCATTTTGGGCGTAGCATACCTAGATCGAATATACTTATATATACTTAGCACTTAGCAAAATTAGCAGAATTTGACATGAGTGGTAGTTTCCGTTTTTTGCGGCATAAATTAGCACTAAATTCTTGCATAGTGCCCATGCCAGTAGGGCAATGTGATATTTCCAGCTTCACGAACCTTAAATACACCCCATCTAGTATGACGGCCCCCATCCGATTACAACCTGCCCAAGCGCTGCTTAACTTAGTTGATCCTTAGATTATTAATATTTTTAAGATCAAAATGATTCCTTTTTTTAGAAAAAGGGAGCCAGAAGTCAAGTCCAATCTTCGAAATTCGATTTATTCGAATATTCAAGTAAGTGGAATTTCAAAGATTGGACTTTACTTTTGGATCCATTTTTCTCTAAAAAAATGGAGTAATTTTGATCCTAAAAACTGTAATAATGTAAGGAAATCAAGCTGCTTTCATATACAGTTAGATTTTTTTCTATTTCGAAAAATCCAATGTTCCAAGCGTGTCTAAATTTGTACTGAAAATTCGAACAAACCACGTAACTGTAACCACGGAAAGTTTAACTCAGTTGGGAGTAATCAGCTGACTATTACCCTGCTTGAACGATTACCTGCAACGCTTCGTCCCCCAAGTTTTTTTCTGTGTATTAAGAAGGTGATTGGATCTAAAAATTCAAAATATTACGTAATAAACTAACATGATATTGATAAATTTAAATTTAAAGCTTTTTCGGGTTTCAATTGTGTGCAAAATCAATTAAAGAACTCAACCAGAATGAAGATATCATAATATTACCCGCAGATAAAGGCAATACAACAGTAATAATGGATAAAAAGGACTATAACAACAAAATCATGGACCTTCTAACTGACGATACATATAAGGGCATATTTAACACTCTATTCTAGTTGAATTAACCAGAATTCTGGTTGGTTCAACTAGAATTTTTTTTGAGTGCAGCTTACATGATTGCAATGTACGGAAGTGTGACTCAACCTACCCTTAGACTTCCCTAGAATCCAAAAAAACTGCAAGATTTGAATTCTCAAAATTTCGGCATGTTTAATTTTCTCGAAGTAATACAAAATTGTTGGGACTTGAAAAAAATAATTTCTTCCATAATTATAAGCAAACTCACAATTTTGTAGATATAGTTCAATAGTTCTAAGTTAATTATTCGAAAAAATCCCTACATTAATTAATGACTATATTTCTTACACAATCAGATCGACCAATGATAATCACTCCTCAAAATGGTGATTTATTGCTACGCAGTGGAGCTCCTGTTGCAAAATATCAGAATAATAAGTTTCTCCCGTGGCGTCAACAGGGACTTTACACTTCCTCGCTCAGCAGACAATTTTCAAATCGAAATACAATCTAAACCCTTGGAGCACACACCTATTATTTCAACCACGAAGAACACTCTGTGTCCATGTGACGCTACTTACCATTTGATGGTCTACCATTTCAGAAATACTCATGTGATTAACATGAAAATTTTTTCGAAGATTCTTTAAGCATTATCAAATCAATTCGTGTGTGCAGTTTAAATCGATGAAAGGCTCTGAGTTACCCATAATGTGCTTCGAGATTTCAGCAGATATGTATTATAGAAATGTGCCTAGAGTATCTAGTTTTTTGTAAATTAAAAGTAATTTGGGGCTCTACAAAATATTCTTCATCAAATATAAAATTTCTCGTACCTCAAGTCAAGTGTGAATATTAAAAATTTCTTTAATTATTAAGATTTAATTTTTTTGCGTGACGAACAGCAGCGTAGTGGCAAAGAGGGCAGAGCGCGGACATTCACGCACTTATGTTGCGAATATTATGTATTCTAATTGGAAATGGCTCATGCGACCCTGACTGTTTACGTTTGGATTTCTTCGATTCATGCTGAAGGCCACTGTAGGCCATGTCAGAAACCTTGCTTATATCGGGAGTTGAGTGTATATGTTTTTCATTACTAGGGTGGACTAACGAAGTGATTCCCGAACTATTTCCTATGGCAAGATCGCCTGATGTGGCGGGGGATGCCAACCTAGCCACGAGAGCTTAGACAGACACTCCGATGCGAGTAAAAAGCTACTTTCTTCATAATACATAAAGGAAATCTTAAAGTGCGTACGGGAGTAAAATAACTTTTAAATGGGATTAAAGATATTAACGGATTTTTTACTATCTTTTTATTTTTCTCGCCATAATCTTGCGAATCTAATGCAGCCTTTAAAAATCCAATTCATTAATTTTTTTGATAAATTTCACTTTTTCTTAAACGCCTTCAATCTTCCAACAATGGGACAGTTGCTGGAAGCAAGCAACCGTCCTCATGACCGGCAGTCAAATGTCACTCTTGGGTTCTCTCTTTTTAAAAAAATTTCAGGTTGACAGGTCTACCGCAACCTAGAAATTGCAAGAAAAGTTTGAGAAACGTTAGAGTATCCCAGCGATTCCCAAACTTTTGCAGACAGGGTAGGTTGCCACCTTAGCAGCTGGATTCGATGCAGATACTCTGATGCGAGTAGACTTCGTCTTCAATGGATGACCCTCCCAATGTTATGAGATTAAGGCTTGTTAAAAAAAGTGAAATTATGAAAACATGCCTCAATCAAATTTTCAATAGATTAATCAATTTCCTTATATAATTAGGAAAAAGGTGAAAACAAGGTTGATGAAAATCGGTTAATATTTTCAGTGATAAAGGAGATATTTGAGAGAACACAAAAGTACAATAAGTCCTCACTGAAATTGAAGATATGAACCAATAATGAGCTATTTATTACAATTTTCTTGTCATAATGTGACGTGACTGATGCAGCCTCTTAACACTCAGTTACCTCACGTGTTTTAGTACCCTTTGTTACTCCACGTCGCTTTCGGCGTACACCAATCCGACTGAGTCTGATCATCGGTTCAAAAAAGGAGGTGACAGCTGACCCTAATCGACGACTCAACGAGACGGACGAATTCTTGAGTTTCCCAACTCAAGACCGGAAAAATCCTCACAATAATGTCATAAAAAAATAAAATAAAAAAGACAAAATTTTACTTAATTAACTAAAGAAAAAGAAACAATCAAAACCATGGAGTGCCGAATCTACACGAAGCGTCAAATGTTGTTTCTACGTTAAAATTTGAATTTTATATCCAATTTTTGTGAGGTGCAAAACTGCAACAGCACACTAGTTTAGAAAGCTTGAGTTTGATTTCCTCTTTGCTAATACATGTTTAAAGAAAATCAATGGACTCCTTAATCTCAAGTAACACAGGTTGCACATCAAGGTCTGTGTCGGCAGAATAGACTGACTTAAAAGTTTTCGCAAATCGATTAGCTATACCCTCATAAGAACCAGGTAGCTCATCACCCAGAAACATTTAATTTGGCATATCTTTATTTTTGCTAATAGAATTGACGTACGACCAAAATTTTTTTTCGATTTTCTATGATGGATCTTTCAGTGTCTCTAATCTAATCATCATACTGTTGATCAGATAATTTACTACATGTATATCTTAAAGAGGAAAAACGCAAATAGTCATCTAGTTCACGCGTGCGTTTATAAGTGGCGTGCGCTGCTTTCTTAGTAAGTACTAAGTTAATCAGGTTCCAATTGTACCACCAAGGAAAGTGAGATGATTTAGGATTTTTGACAGGAACAAATGATTCAATCGCTACATAAAGGTGGTAGTATAGCAAATCAACAGCTTCATCGAGTGTTAGATTAGTAAGCAGGTGAACCCAATCAATTTCCACCAGAAATCAGTAAATAGCAGGCTTATTTGTATTTTTGAAATTTCGTCGAACATTGCTTATATTTCGTGTACTCAACAATGGTATATCGTTTTTTAATTCAAGATTAATAATCAGAAGAGAATGATAGTCAACTACGGGAAGAAGGGATTCAGTGGCCACCTCGACTGAAACTGAGCTATAGTTTGTTAGTGTTAAGTCAAGCAAGGAACCATGAGCGTTAACATTCTTATTAATTTGTAAAAGGTTTAAAAAGTCAAGAGTATCTGAAACTATATTTGTAATGTCAACGTGCGCCTGCGCCGAACCAACCCTTGGGATATAGCTAGGCCCCAGATCAGGATTATTATTCCAATAAGCATAAGGCATGTTAAAATCACCGAAAACTGGGAATGAGGCTTCTGGAAATAAGTTTAAAGTTTCTTCTAAAATTTGGCAAAAATCTGTATATTTACCAATACTAGCGTTAGGTGGGATGTAAAAAACTCCCACAATGTGGATAATAGTGCTAGTTTTAATTTTCACCACGATGTGTTCCACCGTATCGACATTTGTGGGAATACTGACACAGCTAAGCTTACTCTGAGTGGCCACTAAAACCCCACAACCCCGTTTGCCATCGTTGGTTCTCACACTAGGATCAAATCTAAAAATATCGAATCCGGTAAGGCCTAGCTCAGTAGATTTTATATTATTGTGCAACCAGGTTTCTGTTAAGACAAAAATATTAAAAGAGAGTTTAGGAACTGATCTGCGTAAAGCATGGACCTTAGTTCTAACGCCTCTGACATTCTGGTAGTATACTGATATAGATACATGTGTATGCCGATCACCAGTACAAACAAGAGAAGAGTTTATTAATTTATATATAAGTTAATTTATTATATATGTGGAATAGTTGAATTTTCAGTTGAAAAATTAAATTTCGACAAAGGATCAGAATGTTCAGCATAATACTCAAATTTATAGTCAATGAGATGATTTCTCAAGTACATTTGTAAATCTTGCAGTGGGAGAGTCAAGCTTTAAGTTAGAAAAAATAAATTTCCAAACAAAAACAATGATTTTTCAACAAAATAGTACAATTTTAAGCCAAACAGATGAATTTTCAGGCAAAGTGAAGAATTCTCATAAAAATGACTTTTTAACCAAATTGTCAAATTTTCTACAAAGTAGAATATTTTTAAAGAAAAGAGATGAATTTTTTTTAAATTTTTGTGGACAAAAACCCGGGGGAACTGAACCCGATTTACCACACGACGAAGTATCACATGCCCTTAAAAGGGACCCCTTAAGGAAACTTTCTCATTAAAAACATTGGATGTGGAATTTTTTTGGGAACCAAACTATCAGATGCCTGGACTAAGTCAAACTCGGAGATAGTCGCTGTTTTGGGGCTGACGGTGGACCTGACCTGACTTGACCTAACCGAACCGGACATAGTTCTACTCCGAACGTAAACTGTCAGCGGCGCAATAACCTCTTCCGGTGGATTTTACTGCGTGGTGAAAAAGATTTTGAAAATTGTTTTTCTTATACGGAGACAAGGGTAAACTGAATATTTAACGGAAATAAGAAGAAAGTTTGCTGTTACACGTTGAAATAAATGTGTTTCCTGCTTACGTACTTAAAACTTTTGCAGGCCGTTGAGCATCTAGTTTAAAAGGAGAGCTTTCTCTTGAATAATCGGTCCAGATACTCTGTCGCTCACTTGATTAAGCCATTCAAAGACAGCAGCATCCAAAAGCACATCACTTTTTTTCACCAATACACCTTACGTCAACACTTCAAGTGGGAAGCACGCACTTCTGTGTAATCTTATAATGCATGCGATGCAGTTTCATAACCAAACAGACGAAGAAGTTATTGAACAGAAAATAAATTAATTTTATAAATATTAGATTAACTGTCCACGAAAAACACACTTTTCACAATTCTAACGTCAACACTTGACAGTTGGAGGTTGGGACTGCCGATGCCTGAAGTCGATCGAACCTCTCTTTCTTCCATGTGAGATAGACAGAGACGATCTAATTGTGTTCCAATGACAGGTCTTACTTTTCGTTTCGAAACGATCATACTCTTTCTCTGTCTATCCAATACTTCTTTATTTTCTTTGTCCAATCGTAGAGCCTATTGGGTAGCCATGACAGCGCCATCAATTCGTAAGAAATTTGAATTTCAATTGAATATGAACAAGAAATCTTATAGTAAATAATTGATTTTAAACCGTAGTACAACATTTTTTATTAAAGTGAATTTATATTCACTGCTCTTTTTCATTAACATTGCTCCAATAACTAAAAGATACTACTTCGCGAAATATATTCGCGTGTTAGATGGCGCTATTGTCAATGTCAAAGATAAGCTCATTCGATCGCACGAAATAATTTGATCAGTCCCATCGGCTTCAGTAAGCATCCAGCATCAGAGCCCCACTGCTGGTCGACGTGAGCTCGCCATCGTGCTCATTCTCTATGTGTGTGCTTCTCACTTCGAGTGAACTACTGCAACGTCATGACGCAGTTGCGGATGTAGGCCGTTAGGGTACAGTGCCTTACCGCAACGCTACTGTTTTGTCACGCCTGAGTGAACACCGCACTCCCGCCCGCAGCTCCTCTCATCCATACCCGCGGCACGATGTCAACTCTCGGAATGACTAACTCCGGGCGCGCTATCTCCGAGTTTGACTGTAGTTTTTACGAACATGTTGTTTGTTAGCCAGCCTTCTACCATCAACATAATTGTTTTAACCATGAAATACGGTTAATAAAGAATAATAAGGCAAAATAATAAATAAAATAAAAATAAAGACTAAAATTTGTAATAGATTTAATACTTTCACGATGATTCATTATGATGAATTTAAATTTAAACTTTAAAGCGTTTTCGGGTTTCAATCGTGTGCAAAACTACGAAACTTGCCCACGTTTCGTGAACATTGCAGTTCAGTTCTTCAGGGATGACCTGAAACTGAAGTTTCAGGTTATGTTGTTCTTATACAGATTCTCTACGATGTCTATGATCGGCCAGAGCGCCCCATGGTGGGGACTGCTCGAACTTGATTGACCAATTAAGTCTTTTTTTAAAAACCCGGAAGTACGAAGAGCCAAATCGGATTGGTATTATATCCATTGTCCCTATTGATGTTATTAGGGTATTTTAGGATTTCGATTGCTTCTCTATGTTTTCTTGGAAAAATATTGTACGTTTTTGCGATGACGGTTGTTTTGTCAAATAAAAGGAAATTATTATTCATTTTGAAAGTAGAATGGATTTATACTGTTCTTACAAGAACATTTTAATGAGCTATTTGATTACGACTGATCGGACTGACTATTTTACGGGAACTTCTGCCACTTTGTTTTGCTCAGAAGTATACATGGCATAAATTATTGTGAACTATTGATTTTGTTTAAATTTATTTTAAGAAGGTAGTGTTTGAATATTTGTAGCTATTATTGTGTACAGATATATGGAGGATTATTCATATCAAGTGATGAAATCATAGATAGTTATCATCATAGATAGTTCGGTATTTTATTGCTGTAAATTGTAGAGCCTTAAATAGGTACTACAGACGTGTATCGTGGGTATTAGCTAGGTTGTCTTGACATAGTAAACTCACCTTGCCCTCTTCTAAATAATAACCCCTTGACTGCCATTCTTTTAAATTATATTTCACCTACCTGTGCCCTTTTTATGTCTTGATACTTGACCATATTACACGGTTTGAATATTTGGAATTTTCAATCCAAATTCAAATTTTTATGAATTTATATTAAATGAAAGCAAACATATTCCATCGTTGATTATTTAAAGAATTTAAATTTTACTATCTATAATGTCTTTCGCTGCAGTAGTTGTGGTTTTGCAACCTTCACTCTGCACATTAAAAACTACCTGGGATTTTCTCAACATAATAAATTTGCACTTTTAATAATTAATTTGTAAATATAAAAATAAACAATTATTTTCAATGTTGTCACCCACAGAATATTATTATTATATTATTATTCCACATAGAGTTGTGCTGAGTTTCTTTTACGAATTTTAAATTACATATCAGAATGCAATTTGTATACTAAATTATAAGTCTACTCTCAGGAAACCCTTTTGTCAGAAGAATTTGCATTTAAACTGTAGGAAAACTTGTATTATCTTAGCGATTTTTTTCAAATATGCTAAAAAGTAACGGCCTATAGAACCAATAGATTAGCTAAATGACAAAATTAAACAAATATTCTTCGAAACAGTTTTACGCAAAAGTTACATCTGTTGGTTTCATAAAAGGTGTCATCAACAAATTTCTATTTGCTTATGATATTTTTTTAAGAGTAAATATAAGGTTTGAGGCCTACTCCTAGATTTGAATCTGCTATTGAACAAATGCCTATACAGATGTTATTGATGATACAAATAGAACAGCTGTTCTTAAGGTTAGTTTCACTCACTTTGATTACGACTAGGGGGAAAAAGATCGCAGATCGACCCCCTCGTTGCATAAACTACCACTAGAAAACCCTTTCACTGAAAGATCCACCATAGCAAATAGACTAGACAATGGTATCTAGTGAATATTAGTTTCCCTTATTGTTATGCTAATTGCTGTTGGTATTTGCAACTTTATGAATACAAATTTCTACCAAAAAGGTCATGAACGATAACAGATATCCGTGAATTGCGATAAAGACAAGACATTGAAGATTTTTTACACTTACAACGGTTTCAAATTCTACGTCTTCTTGATTATCCACGATACTACCAGCGTGAGAAAGATTACGAGAATAATGTCTAGTCCTTTTTTTTCAATCCGAATTCAATCATTCTTATTATTACTTTGTCCATACGCTCTACATAGAGTGACTCTTTTTATGGAACCATAATTATTCTGAAAAATACTGCCATTGCAACTGCACTTCATTCAGGCATTACTCATGAAACGTCCTCATATTAGTTAATAAATATTCCACAGACGGTTCGCATGTTTTCATTTTTAAAGTCTTCTTTTCAATATTCGATACAGCACTTTTAGCATGACCGAACAATATCTTGACCAGATTTAGAGTTATCAATGGTTTTAAGCCAAAATTAGAGATCTTGAATGAATCTTTTCAAAAACCACTTCGCTGATTATTTTTGTTTTCATCTTAAAATTTTCTCAGCATTGCAGACGATGACAATCAATAAAAAAATATGCCCGCCGCGCGGGCACATTCTCATTGCGCGCTACGCGCGCGGCTCGCAAGTTTGAGCGCGCCTAGGGCGCGCGACTGTTGGTTCCATATTCAGCAGAAACCCCTGGTACAGGGACCCTCTATCCGCAACCCGAGGACGCGTTCGGTGGCTTTGTCATAGGAAAATATTTGAAAGAATTTTAGATGATTCCAAGGAATTTGTTATCTATTTTCATAATTTGAAGGGATTTTAAAGGACTGTGCATTTATTAGAATGTCAAATATATTTTAGAATGTCAAAAGATTTTGAAGGGTTTAAAATATTTTAGAGTATTTGAAAAAATTACTAGGTATTTTTGGAAGCTTTAAAAAGTTTCAAGTGATTTTAAAATATTTAAAATAAGTCTTCAAAAAATTTCAAAAGATTGCAAGGAATTTTCAAAGTTCTAAAAAGTTTTTAATTTTAAATAACTCGAAATATTTCAGGGAATTTCGCAGTTATTTGTTTCGACAGTTTCAATGGATTTTAAGGGATTAGGAGAGTTGAATTTCCCAGTTATTTGTTTCAACAGTTACAATGGATCTTAAAGGATTAGGAGAGTATGAGATAACTTCGAAAGAATGCAAGGCTTTTTCAAAAGATTTACATAATTCAAAGGAGTCAATAAACATTTCAGAGGATTTGAAAACTTTTAGAGTATTTCAAATTATTCCGAGGAATTTTCAATTGATTTCAGTAGTTTGATTGATTTTAAAGATTTCAAAGAACTTGAAAGATTTCAGGGAATTTCTAACATTACAAAACGGGCAAGTGTCCACTTTTCTTTACAAATAAAAAAATGCATCAAGTCACCCAGCAATAAATTTCAAAACCATCAATTTGCAATTCTGAAATTTCCAAATGGGGCCCTCTGTAAATTTATTCATAAATTCCAAGTTTATCAAGTCGCCCAACTATAAATTACGATATTACAAAATTTTCCACCTTTATAATTCCAACATTACAAAACTGGCAAGTTTCCACTTTCCTTTATAAAAAAAAATGTATCAAGTCACCCGGAAAAAAATTCCAAACCCATCAATTTCGAATTCTGAAATTTTCAAATGGGGCCCTCTGCAAATTTATTAATAAATTCCAAGCTTATCAAGTCGCTCAACTAGAAATTACGATATTACAAAATTTTCCACATTGACAATTCCAACATGAAAAAACTGGCAAGTGTCCACTTTTCTTTATAAATAAAAAATCGTATCAAGACACCCAGAAATAAATTCCAAAACCATCAATTTCGTATTCTGAAATTTCCAAATGTGGCCCTCTGCAAATTTCTTTATAAATTACAAGTTTATCAAGTCGCCCAACTATAAATTACGATATTACAAAATGTTCCACATTCATACTTCCAGCATTACAAAACTGGCAAGTGTCCACTTTTCTTTATAAATAAGAAAATGTATCGAGTCACCCAGCAATAAATTTCAAAATCGTCTATTTAGAATTCTGAAATTTCCAAATTGGGCCCTCTGCAAATTTATTTATAAATTCCAAGTTTATCAGGTCGCCCAACTATAAATTACAATATTACAAAATTTTCCACATTCATAATTCCAACATTACAAAACTGGCAAGTGTCCACTTTTTTTCAGAAATGAAAAAATGTATCAAGTGACCCAGCAATAAATTTCAAAAATATCAATTTCGAATTCTGAAATTTCCTAATTGGGCCCTCTGCAAATTTATTTAAAAATTCCAAGTTTATCAAGTCGCCCAACATGAAATCACGATATCACAAAATTTTCCACATTGACAATTCCAACATGAAAAAACTGGCAAGCGTCCACTTTACTTCAAAAATAAAAAATGTATCAAGTCATCCAGCAATAAATTCCAAAACCATTAATTTCGAATTCTGAAATTTCCCAATGGGGCCCTCTGCTAATTTATTTATAAATTCCAAGTTTATCAAGTCGCCCAACTAGAAATTACGATGTTACAAAATTTTCCAGATTGACAATTCCAACGTAAAAAAACTGGCAAGTGTACACTTTTCTTTATAAATAAAAAAATGTATCAACTCGCCCCGCAATAAATTCCAAAGCCATCAATTTTGAATTCTGAAATTTCCAAATGGGGCCCTCTGCAATTTTCAATCTTGATTCGCGTTTGTTTCGTTTTTGTTGTTTTCTTTTTTCTCCATTCCCGCCCTAAGTTTATTTTGGAAACTAAAAGGTAATGATCAGTATTGCATTCGGATCCCCTCATGACTCTTGTATCTTTAACTAGTTAGTTCCCTTATTCTTTCATCCGCAATAACGAAGTCAGTTATGCTGCGGTTGTTTCCTTTAGACCAGGTGTACGTGTGGATAATTTTAAGTCGAAACCAAGTATTTGTAACTAGACTTGCTAGTTCCAATAGTGTCTTGAGAGAGTGCCTATCTGAAGGCGTGTCTTGTGACCTTTCAGCTCGTGTTGGGTTTATTTTTTTCGTTTGCTAATCCGACCGTACCAATTTATACTATATAACTTACTAAATCGGTGCGCACCTGTCCGTCACGATGTTACTACAGTCCTTTGTAAATACTGCAGTCTTCTGCAGATATAATTGGAATACTTTTAGGTTTTATTCCAATAAATTTTGTAATTCTTCTAACAGCTACAAGTTACTGCTCAAAGTAGTAAATATTACAACAGTTTGCCTCTCTCCATCCATTGTAAATTGCAAATAGTAATATGAAGTTTGTGTTTTAACAAATAGTGCAGCAGAAGGTTTTTCCGTGTATGTTCGGGGTAGATTTCAACTACACGAAGTTAACTATTATTGCAGATAGATTCTACCCTGAAAGCGGGATAGAAAATCGTCTTTGCTTTATACGGTTGAAAATTTAATTGAAGAACAGTAGACAAAAATAAAAAATTCTTGTAAAGCTAGAAAGAATAATTAAAAATATTTTAGCTTTATAATCGCACTTTTCTGAAATAAAATAGTTTCGTAGGCTAAGAATAGATTATATAACTCCCTCTCTTTTTTAAGATAAGGGCAGTAGACTGTATTCATCCTTCATGGGACCGACTCGGCAGGGCCTCAACCACAAAGTCATTCATTATCTGACTGCTACGGCAGCAACTAGTGTTTCAAATAAACCAACTGACCAGATCTACGAATCTGCGTCAGTACAAATTAAAAAATGAATCTTTTATTCAGACAGTTACATAAATTGGCGATCCATGCCAGGATGCTTTTTATTGATACGTCACTCTTATAAAGTATCAATAAGAACCTTTCTACGAAATTAAAATCAGGAAAACACGTACTGGGCTGAACTAAATAGGCTCACGGTGATTTCTTGTTTTGAAAAAATTAGACTAAAAGGCGAGACGTCGCCCAATCAACTTGGCACAGTTGGAATTGCAAAATTAATGGACCCTGAAACACATGGCTGAGCAGAACGATTAGATTCACTGAAGCAACCTCTAAATATCTTCACTGAATATAGCTAGTAAGTAAAAAGAAGAGGAAAATTTTCAAATTAAAAGGAGTGTTCTGTCACGACTCTCCAAGAGCTCGTAAGGCTAGTCGACTACGCGAAACTAGACCTTTCGTTAAATAATTTGCATCGATTCATTCACAATATTTGGCCAAAGTTTTAGCACTTTTGTTTCAAATAGTGAATTTTAATTAGAAAATAGTCATTGGCTGAATGGTTGATATCGCCACGGACTATGTGCGTACGCGAGTGTTTCATTGTACCGAACGATATAGAGATTAGATAACGCGGCGCGACACACCACCCGGCATCCGTTAAGGGGGGAGTATAGTTAATTCTGTCAAAAAAAGCTATTTTTTTTTATATAGATGTAAAACATCTGAAGAATGTCAAATGCAAATTTCAAGCAAATCAGAGCAAAACTAACGGAGATATACAGTTTTGAAGGATAGCTGCTCCCCTTCGGTTTTGTGTATCTGTCCGGCAGCAGCGCGCAGCGTTGTTACCTAGCAGCTTCTGTACTCTTTTGTAATCCCTAAATTTCTTTATTTTTGGTTGAGTCATTATACAGGTATAAGATGACCTTTACACACGGAAAAAATAAGTTGTCGAAACTTTAATTGACTAGTCACCCATTCTAGGATAGGCCACTTTTTTTTTAGAATCTCATATAATTTTTATTAAAGAACCGCAGACTAAATACAGTTTTTAAAATTTTTAATTTTTGTGGACAAAAACCCGGGGGAACTGAACCCGATTTACCATACGACGAAGCATCACATGCCCTTAAAACATCAATTACTACTAGTAGAAAAGTATAATTATTATTGTAAGTTGACAAGCTTTGTGGGTCAACTAAGTCGGCCTCCCAGACATAATCAATAGATCTAACATTAAAATGTAATCTTTGAAAATTTCTACGAATACGCCTATGTTTCGTAAATGTGTCCTGTGACTTTAACCACTCAAGTACTTTAGCGCTAGAAACTTCTCCTCGCGCTGCACGAACTATTTCATCAGCGCCACTGTAGGATGCCGGATGACTTGGATTGTAGTATATTTTTTCTAACAGTTTCATCTTAAAATAAAAAACTGCCACTTCATTATTTTTCCTGATCCACGCTGACTGTGTCCTTGATCTTTTCTTAATCTGCTACGAATCCTTGCACGAGTTCTTACATTTGAAGTTTCTCGAAGTTTATGTGAATCGCCAGCCTCGTCTGTACTTTCATCGTCTGTTATAAGGGTTGAAATGTAGAGTTTCTTCTATTACTAATGTCTCGCCCCAGCTGTTTATCTGTTTGAACTCTCCAGTATTCTCTATTTTTCACGAGCTCTCGTGGTATACCAAGCTCTCGAAGTATATGAGCGAACTGATCTCTACCAGACGGAACGAATCTTTTTCTATGTCTTAATGCATCGTTAATGGGATCTGTAATATTTGAATCTTCAATACGCTTTTCGTCAATAAAAACTGAACCATTCTTACCCATATTATTCTGCTGGTAATATTCGGTCTTCTTAAATGATTAAGTAATAAAATGCTATTTGCCTGAAAAGTTTTAGCCACTGATTCTGTAATGACTTCTACAGGTACAAATTCTCCATTGGATGATTGATTGTCTGTGACCTAATTTTGGTCTTTATTCTCAGTAGGGGGTTTTCTATCCTCATCGACAAAGAAGATAAATTTTTGTAACATCTGACTATATATTTTCCACTTTTCACGCTCATCTATTGGAGACGGTGAAAATAAGATACGACTCATTTCGGCAAGAAGTCTACCAAGATTATTACCAGGTGTTTTCATAGTTAACCCGGGAATTGAGGGTATAATTTGTGCATCACTAGTGCTTACAGTTAGTTGCTTTCCAATGATTGGTGCAAGTAAAAGAGGTAAAAATCCACCCTTTTGTACGATAAAGTCTTTCTTCCTTTTCCAGGTCCCATTGGTTTCCGCTAATTTGCAAAGTAGTTTTTTATGTTTTTTCAACCTTAATCTCTGGTACTTCTTAACTGGTATATTTCCCAATAAAGTGTTTCAAGCACACTCACAATTACATTTCATGAGTCGATGATCTGAGGTTTTTAATACAGCACGTCCCTGATCAGGGTTTAGGTGACAAAGAGCATGCAAAACTATAGCATTTTTCTTCCCGATTGACTTGCCACCTTTCGACATCATTACAAACGTGCAACTGGTACCTGTCCCTCATTACTGCCTCTCTTTATAGCCTTGACAGGTACATAAACGTAATGATAAGGGTCATCTGGAAATATACTAGTCCGAAATCGACAATTTTCAGGGGTAGATTGTTTCAAATCAAGAAGTAAATAACTATGTGGTTGAGAAGTGGCATCTTGATAGGCTTTTTGTAAAAATCGTGGATGTTTAGGGCAAACTTGCCGAGCTAGATGTTGAATTTGGACACGATCTTGCGGGTTTCTAAATGCAACAATATAGTTTGCATTTAGAGAAATATCTCTTTGACCATGGCCCTGATGAAAAAGATTTTGAGAAATAAAGATAAAACTGAGATTGTTATGATGACTACCCTTGGTAAATAGATCTTCAATTGTATTATTTAAAGATACTCTGATTAAATCATCGATAATTATAAGTTTAGCTCTAGGATCATTGGAATAATCAGAAGATTGTGGTAAACCTTCACGAAATTCTATCGTTTTTCCATACTCTTTGTATGCTGTCTGCCACTCGGAATAGTAAAAAATTATAAAACAGATGTAAATTGAGACGTAAGCCTTTACCTTATTGCGGTTTCGATGGCGCTTTTCTTTAATGTAAAATGGTCCACAATAATCGACCGCGACATTAAGAAATGGTCTAGTTAGGAACAATCGATTCTCAGGGAGATTTCACATAATGTAATTGACACCGCGTGGCTTTGCTCGAAAACATGCGATACATTATCGTATAATTTGACGTGTGACATTTCGACCATTAATTGGCCAGTAATGTTCGCGGATTCCGTACAGAGTAGCTTGAGAACCAGCATGCATTTGCTTAAGGTGCTCGTTTCGTATAATCAAACGAGTAATCTGATGATTTCGTGGTAATAAAATGAGGTGTTTTTGATTCTCTGGAATGTTTGCATTTTCAAGGCGACCGCCTACCTTACGAATTTCTTTATCCAGAAAGGGATTCAAAGAAAGCAATTTGCTGTCTGAACCTATGCTTTTATCTTGTGAAAGAGACCGTATTTCTTTTAAAAATGCCGTTGACTGTGCGAGTTTCAGAGCTGAAAGATGAGAGGCATCGAGCTCGGCTTCTGATAATGGACCAGAAATTTAGTTTTCATTTTTTGCATTGTGTATAAAACGAAGGCAATAAGCTAATACCCTATTAAGAGTTCTGATGGATGGATATTTTTCTAAAATATTCCAATCAGAGCTTGTGATTTTGCAAGAAATAATCTTGGGATCCTTGCGTTTCTCAGTGTCGTCGCCCTGATGAAACTGCATTTGGGGCCACGTGTCATGATCTTGATAGAGCCATTGTAGGCCATGTTGCTAAAATTTGTTTATTAAAAATTCATGTGGATTTTGCCCTCTTGAAATAAGGTCTGCTGGATTTTCATGTGTGGGAATATGTCTCCAGACATGTGGATCGGTGAGTATTTGAATTTATGCCACGCGATTGGCTACAAATTTGTTCAAAGTATAAGACGGGCTGTTAATCCAATGCAGAGTAATGGTGGAATCGGACCACAATTGAATTTTATCTACCTTTATTTTTAAAGATTTACTGGTAATTGTGAGTATATTTGCCAATAAAAAAGCGGCGCATAATTCGAACTTGGGAATTGAAATTTGTTTCATTGGTGTGACTCTAGGTTTTGAACAAATCAGCGACACGTGACTTTTTCCCTGATTATCAGTGGAGCAGAGATATAAACAGGCTCCGTATGCTTTTTCACTGGCATCACAAAAGCCATGAATTTGAAGTTCGACGCAGTTTAGGACGCTAATGCACCTGTTGAATTGTATATGATTTAAAAGAGGCAGTTGATTTCTATATTCAAGCCATGTCTTGTGTAAATTCGAAGGAACCTCTTCGTCCCATGAAAGCTGAGTTTTCCAAAGACTTTAAATAAAAATCTTTGCTGTTACAAGTACTGGACCTAAAAATCTTAGTGGATCAAAAAGTTTAGCGTGGGTTCCAAAAAAGTCCTAGAGTTTTAATTGTTTCGGATGGATCTAGTGACATGTGCGAATCTCGTGAGTCATTTTTGAACTTTGTGATAAGCATGGGATCATTTGAGCCGCATTTGCGGAGATTGAAACCTCCCTTGCTTAAAAGTTCTATCAAATCATTTCGAAGGACAAGAGCGTCTTCAAATGTATTTGCTCCTGTTAACAGTTCGTCGACGTAAAAGTCGCTTTGTAAAATCGTAGCAGCGACTGGATATTTTTCGCGTTCATCTTCTGCTTATTGATGAATCGTGCGGATTGCGAGAAAAGGTGCCGAAGATGTACCGAAAGTTACAGTATTTAAGGGCATCCTCTTCGGTGAACACGTGACCAAATCAGTCCTCGGTTATGAAATGTTTTTTTGGTGTTCACCATGTCCAAACGCAATGATATATCGCTCTCAAAATTTCGAATATAGGAAATAAGACAATAAATTGCGTTTGTATATTTAGTTTGAGTTAAAATTTTGAAATAAATTATCCGAGTAAAAAAGAAATGAGTAAAATTAATTTCAGTTTTTTTGGTGCTCACTACGTCCACACGGATTGACATATCGTGTTTAGATAAATGATCAATTTCATTATTACCTTAATTGCGATAAACAGATTTTAGATATAATTAAATAAATCTCAGATTGGTGCACAGCAGCATAGAAAACGAGTTTGTCTGGATTATAATTGCTATAATTCGATACTTAAGAGATAAATATAATGAAACATGTATAAATAAATTATTTCTACTATAATAAACAAATTTGGAAAACAAATAATAAAAATCCATACACAAAAAGCCTTATAAAACGGTTGAAAAATATCAGAATTAGAGATAGAATAAAAGTATAAAATGAATGCCGTAATTTCATTAATACAAAATTATTTGCCTCCACAAAAGCCTTCAATTACTAGGTAAAAGTTTCCCAACACATTGCCACACGCAAGAAGTGAAACTTTCCAACATTATTTTTTTTAATTTATAGGCTCGTAGGGAATGACGAGATAGCACCTTTTCATATTTTCTGTTTCTTCATCAGATAAGTATTTTTAATAATAAGGATGAAAATCTGAAAAAAGGTTGTCCTCAAATTCAATTACTTTTTAAGAAATAAATCGTCGTAAGATGGGCAAATATTGTTAGAACTGTTTAAAACTTTGATGTACACATGACATATACTCGAGCGATGCCTAAAAACTGAAAAATAAACTAAAAATCGCCTATTATTGAATGATTTTGATTTGCCAACTGAGACAGATCGGTTACCCCGTTTTTTCAGTCTCTTTGACAAAATTGATCGAGGGAACATTAGAGATAAAGCAGCTCTCAGTGAGAAATTTGTTCCTCACTATTGAAAGGAGATTTTTTCAAATCTTCAGATCGATTCATTGAAAATTTGCGAAAATATACATTTTCCAAGAAAGCATGAGAGGCCGCCAACAATATCTCCGCGAGCACTCAGCGCCATCGGGCAGAAATCTCACCGTTCGCGGCGTCGCATGATTTCTTGGAAAATGGAAATTTCCGCCAGTTTGCAGTGAATCTATCTGAAAATTTCCACAAATCACCTTCAATAGTGAGGAACAAATTTCTCACTGACGGTTGTTTTAATACTAAAGTTCTATCAATACTTTTTATCGCCATGACTGAAAAAACGGGATTATCGATCTGTCGCCATTTGCAATGAAATATTAATAAACAATAGGTGTTTTCAGTTTTTTCTTCAGTTTGAGGCGTTGCTAGGGCTTAGTTCATGGGTAGATCAAAGTTGCAAGCAGTTCTATTAATATTTTTTCAACTTACGACAATTTATTTTAAAAATGTAATTGAATTCAGGGACAATATTTTTTCAGTTTTTCATGTTCATTATTGAAAATACTCATCCTAAAAAATAACAGAAAAAAGAAAATCATCATGAGTTGTTACAAGATTTCATGGTAAGAGGGTGCAGAGAGAGAGAGAGAGAGGGAGAGATAGAGAAAGAGAGAGAGCACATACGTGCAAACGTTTTGGCAAAGCCCACCCTCCCCCACAGAAGAAAACATCCACTGATGAATAGGTTATGTAGTTATCAAAAATAAAAGAGACTAGGGTTTCCCCCAGTGATGCTAACATCGCGACTTTTTCAACTGCGCATGTACCGAATAGCGCGAGTTCAAAATTACAAAGTATAAACTTGTTATATTAGATGAATGATAATTTATTCAAAGAAATTACCTATTTCTCAGATTCAATTTAATTAATATTTTAAAAGTGAATATTTGTTTTTAAGTAATAATTGGTATTATTATTGACAGTATTTATTGATTTCAAATAGACCCGCGCTTATCGGTACTTATTCACTGTTGAAGAAGTCGCTTACCGAGTTTCAGCTGATTCTTTTCAATACCAAGAGACGGCGGTAGGTGTCGGTTGGCGTGAAGAAATATATTTTTTTCGTGAAAAAATTTCAAGAAAATCTATCAGACGAACTTTAATAGACTGAGATCATGATTTCGCGCTGAATGTAGTATTTTACGGTTGCTAAACAGACATGCAAAGTAGCATTTCTTACGCACGTACAAACAAGTAATTTTTTCCCACTGTGGGATGACTGAATAAAGTCGTCCACACGAAAATTCGATACCTACGAGAAAGAAGCTTTAGCAATTGTATTTTCTGTAACTCATTTCCGACCCTATTTGTACGAAAGAAAATTTACCTTAGTAAAAATCCGACAGACAACATTGAGAAAAATAATGGTACTGAAGTATTAATTTCAAATCATATATATTTAAGAAATCCCGGAGAATTATTAAATCAAGAATTACGAAAACCTGAAGATTTATTTAATCAAGAAATAAATAATCATGAAAAAATATTCAATAAAAAAATACGATATCCCGAAGAAATTTTCAATCAAGAATTAAGAAATGATAAAGAACTATTAAATCAAGAAATAAGATATCCTGAAGAAAATTTAAATCAAGAAATAAGAAATACTAAAGATATATTTAATCAAGAAATAAGAGATCCTGAAGAACACTTAAATCAAGAAATAAGAAATAATAAAGAATTATTTAATCAAGAAATAGGAGATCCTGAAGAAAATTTAAATCAAGAAATAAGAAATGATAAAGAATTATTGTATCACGAATTACTAAATGAAGAAATACGAAGAAATATGAAATCGAGAAGACATATTAAATAAAGAAGAATTAAAGAGAGAAATGACTGAAAATAAAATAAATATTACTAAGAAAAATGAGAAAAAATGAAGACAATCATCAATGAATCCAGAAATACATGAAAATTATGAAGAAGAAAATAAAAACATTGCTGAAAATTCTCAGGAAGAAGAATCAAAAGAAGAATTTAAAAATACAAATTCAGAAATTAAAAAGCGAGGTAGACCACGTAAGGCTATACTCGACTCACATAAAACAATCCCTGCTCTTGAAAACAAAAAGAGAGGAAGCCTACAAAACGAAAAAGATAATTTCGAATCAGAATATTTAGAAATTAAAAAGCGAGGTAGACCACGCAAGGTTATGCTCGAAAAACAAGAAGTAATCCCTAGTGCTACAGTTAAGAAAAAAGGTAGGCCTAGAAAAGAAAGTATAAAAAATCCTGAAGGAATGGAAAACTCAGATTCCAATGCCGAATATTTTGATTATTTAAAAGAAAGAGTTGAAACAAATAAAATAAGAAAAACTAATAAAGAAGAAATACAAGAATCCAGTGAAGACGAAGATAAAAATTATTATTCAAGCACCAGTGCATCAGAAGAAGAAGATGAACAAGAAAATGAAGAAGAAGATCAAGAAGGATATGAAAAAGAAAACAATGAAGACGAAGAATATGCTAATGATGATCATTTTGAAGAAGATAATTATGATGAAGAAAAATGTAATTTTGAGTATGACAATGAAAATTATTCTAATGATAAATTTAATGACGGAAGTATTAATAATTATAACGATAATAAAATCAATGATACTGACAAAGAACACGATGCTGATAATAAAAAGGAAAACTAAATACTTCAAGATGATTTTGAAAATCAAAAGGCGATAGTCCATGAGGAAAGATAATTATGCATATTTTATAACGACGGAAGGAGAACCTCGTGGTTTTGGGTCCAACATTCTTGAAAAACGACAACAATTGCCAAAATTGACTAAAATTCAAAAAGGACTCGCGAAAGAAATTGAAAAAGGTAAGCAATTTCACATTGCACTACCTATTGAAGAAGAAATAAAAGATAACCTTACAGAAACTTTAAAAAACGTAAAACTATGGATATTTTCCTTACGTAATTCAGCAAAAAAATTAAAACTAAAGTCATTCAGTTTAACAAAAACACCATATATTAGTAACATACCATGGGAGGAAATATTAAACATACTGCAAACATCATTTTCTGAATCAAATATAAAAGTTATTATTTGCTGGGGAATAACACAATATACTACTAAACATACAAGGTATCAGCTATTAAAGAAGCACACTCATCAGCAATAGGAAGTCATAAAGGAGTAACAAAAACTTACAACAGGATTAGACAAAAACATTTTTGGGAAATCGTGAAGTGAGATATCCAAAAATACATACAATTATGCCTACAATGTCAATTAAAAAAATTAGTTCGCGTAAAAACGAAAAGTCCGAGATCTTGGGGCTTAGGAGGAACTTGCATGTTAATGTTCCTTCTTGTCCTGAAATCGTGATCATCTCTCAGAAGGTGCTTGCTTTCCGCGGTTGGTATTAATGTCGCTTCCTCATCTCCGGCTGCGGCTTGATCAAACAGCGGTTGGGGAAGCGCTCCGCGTACACATCTATTTTCCGAGAGGTAGGCACGTTGATTTCGCAAAGATTGAAGCGAAACGTGCTGAAGCTCCGGGTGTCGGAGTCAATGTGATTGACCCGCAGAATCTCATTACTTTTATGTAAACGGATCGACTCAGGGACGACCTGCTGGAGAGCTGTGATACCAGTATGGCCCCTGAACGAAAAGGTTACATGGCGCGACTGCATACTCTGTGGTGCGTGGAACACTCAGAACTCTCGGATTTTTCGCATAAACGTCTGCGAAACCGTGCCGAGGAACTCCGGAAAAGGGGTTATATAAGCGGGGCGCCTACTCAGCCGCAGCCAGAACAAGCCGGCAACAGAGAAAGAGGAGCGACACTGAGACTAATCGCGAGCAGGCATCCAATCGAGGAAGAGCGATGCTTTAGGACCCGGAGAAACATCAACATTGAGGTTTCTCTCAAGCCCAAAGATCTGGCTAAACTGGATGACGAGGTTCGTGGAGATTTTTCCGAAGAACCTGACCTCTGGACTATCAATTGTAGTGTGTATAATGCAGTGAGAGCTTTGGCAGATGCAAACCGTAAAACAGAATCAACGATTGATCATACGACCAAAAGACGAATGCATCAACTCAGCACAAAGAGAGGCTGGGCAAGGCAGTACGCGTCCCGCATTCAAATTTGTGATTGACTATATAACATCTGGCAGGACTTTCACTGCCAAGGTTCGATAGTTCGCGCGCGAACTGCCGGTCTGTCATCACAAACTCAGCAAGTCAAAGCTACTGACCATCAGGCAGCATATTGTTGACAGAATACGAGTACTATCTGATGCTAGGTTACGTCTAGAGCGGAGAGAGAGGTGGGTCAGAGAAAATCAACAGTTTTTGGCTGACTCATCTCGACTCTTCCAAGACCCTCCAGTTACTGTCGTCCACCCGCCCACACCAGAGGAGGTCGAGGCAATTTCGAGAGAAGTCTACGAAGTCCAGCATCCACTGAAAGAACTCTCAAAGAATATAAATAGTTTTAAGGAGCTGTGCAGTGCCCTCATAAGTTTTGAGGAGGAATGCCCACCTATCACTACCGAGGAGGTGAAAAACGTATGAAGAGGCATGAAGAACGATTCCGCTCCGGGACCAGATGGTATCAAGACCTACTGGTGGAAGAAGTTGCCTTCAATCCACCAGCATCCGGGCCGCATTTGTACCTCATATCTAAAGTCGGAAGAGCCTTTTCCGGAGTGGTTGGTGGAAGGGCGCACAGATCTTCTGCCGAAGACGGGACACTTAGCTGACCCTAAAAATTACAGACCAATAACTTGTCTGAACACACTGTATAAAATGTCCACAGCTATCCTAAATGATAGGATTGTTCGGACAATTAAACCTGTATTACGAGAGATGCAGGAACAACGCAGTTCTAAGAAAGGCGTGGCAGGATGTCGGGGAACCTGTTCATCCATCGATGTGTCTGTAAAGACACAGCATTCTATCAGCGTTACCTATCGATGGCCTGGATTGATTACACCGGCACACAAAAAAAAAGTTGTCTACCCGGCGGACTACACCGGCATATCTATATGTTTTTGGGGTCGCTGAATCCGAAGTCGAGGTTCAAATACCCAAGTTAGCTCGTATTTTTCCAAAAAACGCAAAAATAGACGTAAAGTCGACGAAAACAGCGATTTTTCTTGTATATTTTCACAAAAAAAAATATCTTCATGTCCGGTGGACTTAACCAGCATATCTATGTTTTTTGGGTCGCTGAATCCGAATCCGGGGTCCAAATATCGAAGTTGGCTCGTATTTTTCCAAAGAAACGCAAAAATAGACGTAAAATCGACGAAAACAGCGATTTTTCTTGTATATTTTTACAAAAAACAAAGTATTTTCAACTGCGTGTTCCAGAGAAAAAAATAACGTGAAAAAAACATTTTACTTTTTTATAAACGACATTTTTTGTTTATAACAGTACATCACTTAAATGTCAATAAAATGACATTTCTCACTTGTTTAGCTGAACTGCGTGTTCTAGAGAAAAAAATGAATGTGGAAAAAAATTTTACTTTTTCATAAACAACATTTTGTGCTCATAACGCTTCAGCATAAAACCCCTTTTTTGGCCACTAGGCTACTTAAATGCCAATATAATGACATTTTCCACTATTATAGAAGAACTGCGTGTTCCAGACAAAAAATTAACGTGAAAAAAATTTACTTTTTCATAAACCACATTTTGTGCTTATAACACTTCAGCATAAAACCCTTTTTTTGGCCAATAAACCCTTAAATGCCAGTAAAATTACAATTTCCCACTTTTCTAGCTGAACTGCGTGTTCCAGAGAAAAAAATAACGTGAAAAAAACATTTTACTTTTTTATAAACGACATTTTTTGTTTATAACATTTTCGCCTAAACCCCGTCTTTCGATGTAATGTTTCAGATAAAATTTGTTTTGTTTTATGCACATCGTTCTTTTAAGTTATATTATATTCTGTTTAAAAATATTTTTACTTTACACGTAAGTGGCTTATTGGCTGAAAAAAAGGATTTCAGGTGAAAGTGTTGTGAACAAAAACGGTTGTTTATGAAAAACTAAAATGTTTTTTTCGCGCTTGTTTTTTCACTTGAACCCTCAGTTCAGCTAAATAAGTCAAAAATGTCATTTTCTTGACATTTAAGTGATGTAATGTTGGAAAGAAGGGTTTTAGGCAAAAGTTATATGAACAAAAAATGTCGTTTATAAAAAGGTAAGATGATTTTTCAAGATTATTTCTTCCCTAGAAAACGCAGTTCAGCTAGAAAAGTGGAAAATGTCATTTTATTGGCATTTCGGTGATCTAGTAGCCAAAAAAGGGGTTTTACATGAAAGTGTTATGAGCAAAAAATGTTGTTTATGAAAAATTAATATGTTTTTTACACATTAATTTTTTCTCTAGAACACACAGTTCAGCTAACCTGGAACGTTAAACGTCTTGCGGGAGCTCAAGAAAATTTTATATGAAAAAAACAATAACTACGTGGCCTTTTTTTTTTGTCAAACTCTATAAATTTATTAGCTAAGACCTTAAGAAAAAATATTGCATTTTAAATTGGCACCCTAGGGAGCATGGTACAATGTACCATGCAGGGCCCGAGTCGATTGAGTACTGAAAGGATCGAACATACTGATTCGGAAGAAAGAAAATTTAGGCGCCAAATTAAAATTTTTTTAAACGAATTTTAAAAGGTAAAATCCAATTAACAAACTTTATCTAAAATCATATTATAAGCAGAATTATAAAATTTCACATCCGTAATATTGTTCAAAGCATTGTCATTCTCATTTTTAATATAAATCATCTCGACAAAGGTTCTTTAAAAATAATTTGACTCTTTATGTAGTATGTTAATTTCATCCTATTTGATCCCATTTTTTATGGGTTTTAGTACAATGGTTAATATTTCTGAAATGCTCATTTCTTCTAGTCTCTAGCGATCTTTTAGTTTGCCCAATATAGGACATACCACAAGAACAATCCAATTTATAAATAACATTACACTGTTTTAATTTTTCCAATGGGTCTTTCCCAAAATTTATAAAACGGTCAAATTTTGAATCAATTCTGAAAATAGTATTAATAATAAAGTCAGAAAAAAGTCTACGAATTTTATCAGATATATCTGGACAAAAGTTAAAAGAGACAATTTTTTCTGTTGATTATTATTTGTTAAATTTAACTTGGAAGAAGGTTTTTTGTTATTAATTTGGAAAAGTCTTATTTTGATGTGTTTTTCAATAAAAAGTTTAGGATAACTATTGTAATTTAATATTTTTTTAACTAGAGTTCAATTTTCATGGTGAAAAGATTGATCAGAGAGAAGAATAGCTGAATCGACTAAATTCTTCACAATACCAATCTTTTGGTGTATAGGATTATTTGACAAAAAATTGATCGACTCTTCACTTACCGAAATTCTCAGCTTTTGCAATGACAAAGTTCAAAGACGATGGGCCACCTCTAAATATTTTTTAAAATTTTAAAAAAATCTGGCTTTTACAATCGCATAAACTACCGTTATTTGCCTTCACTTTTAGGAAACCCAAAAGTGTTTTTTTCTGGTCACCCTAATATATATGCCTAAAAGTGATTTTCAATTACACTTCGTTTATTTTAAGTTTTTAAATTAATATTATTCTCTTTATTTTGTATTAAATATGTTGTGGAATGAACACTGTATTTGAAAATCGTGCCATTTTTAGAATAGCAGGTTCCGGTACAGCGGCACCATCAGAATTTGAGTACCCCGCGTCTCAACTCTCCCTTGAGGATCTCTACCACGGGGATAAGCCTCATGATAAAAACTTAGAGGGAAGAATGGGATCTGAAAGACAACGATGCGCCAACTGGTGGCCAAATGTAGTACTAAAATAACGGGGTCGTATTCTTCATATTACAGTTCTTACTACATGATACATTTGAATTTTATAATAAAAATGATTATTATATTAATATTTCGTTGAGTTTAAAGCAATATAACCAATGAGAAATTTAAGTAGCACCAGAAGACAGGTTTGGATTCGTGTATTTGGGCCTCATAAAGTTTAAAAAAGAGGTTTTTCTTGTCTACATTAGGCATATCATCATATCCTTAAAAAATAATGATTTTCTAATTGGATGCTTCTATTTTCTTTTACTTTAATATAATAAAACATTTAAGGAACAACTTAAAAGAAGTAATTATACCCAATTTATATTCAAATTATGAATTATTATCGTCATTATTATAGAACACATAACCTAAAATTACGTTATGTTTCGCGTATATCACTCATTTATATTATTTTAAGTAAAATCTCACTTTCTACTTAATTAAGGTATTTTTATGTGAAGTGTCCTAAAACGCACTTACAAATAGAAAATTGTCCACTTTTCAAGGATATGTGTCCAATGTATTTATCGTGAAAACTAGATGGAAGCCACTTTTTTTTGTACGTTATGAGAGGGTCTGAAATTTTCACAGAAACCGTAATTCATATTCCTTTATAATATATTTAAAATTCTGTTTCTAAAGTACGACTACCTAGCCATGCTCAACCCTCTCCTTAAATAATGAAAAACAAACCATTTTTTACGAAAACAATACACTGGATGACGATTCCGTAAATTTATCATTAATATTTGTTCCAAATTTATAACATGTCCAGCGTGCACAATTTGTTTGTCCTTTCTTAAAATTTCTACTCCGACCGTTTTTGCAGATACTGACTCCCAGTTCTTCGAAATAATTTCAAAATAAATTAAAAACCCTTTGCATCGCATGTACTAGAGGTAAAGTGACCCCGTTGTTGCCTCCATATTGCCTATCACGCGACGCTGTGACGTCATGAGTTCAGATCCCAACAAGTGATAAGCACTTTCACCGTCCGAAATTTTGAACAGCGCTACCTATCTTTTGGACACACAATTAACCATGCTCAGCACTCCATTTAATATATGCTCTAAGCAGTGTTGCCAGACGTACGGTAATGATCGTACACGTACGGTAATTCTGAGTAATGTGCGACTTACGATTACCGTACAACAAAGTACGATAATTGTACGAAAATTTCGATAGAGTACGATCTTATTTTTTTATGATGCATTTAGCGGTGGAACTTGTACAGTACATCGCACAACTCGCAATCACGAATATGCAAATAATTAAATAAAAACTTTGATTTGAAAAATGGCAGCTTCCCCCAGTGCCATATGGAGACGATCATTTGCACACCTTCATCCCCTACTCTTTAGCCTAGACACCCGGTTCCGCGCACGCGCACCGTGTGCAACCCTCAGTCCAGCGTCCAGCTCGAAATTAGTTGTATGCTCCAATCTGCTCATTTTTTATGTTTGCGTACGTTTATTTTCGATGAAAAATGGATTCAGAAGAAAAGTAGGGGAATTGCGTAAAAATAAAGTTTCAGTACAAATGTTGCTACAAAAGTTTTGTAATTTTGTAAAAAGTCACAGGGGTGCCTTCCCGACCTCCACGAAGCACTGAAAAAGGTGTAGAGGTGCGATCTTACGATACTTTTGTGACCAGTCACAGAAGTGCCTTCCCGCCTCCCACGCAGTCTTAGAAAAGGGGTAGGGGTACTACCTTACATCAATTTTTTTTTAAAAGTAACAGGGGTGCCTTCCCGACCCCCACCAAGCGCTGGAGAATTTGTAGGGGTGCGATCTTATCATATTTTTGTGACCAGTCACAGGAGTGCCTTCCCGCCTTCCACGCAGCGTTGGAAAAGGGGTAGGGGTACGACCTTACATTAATTTTGTAAAAAGTCACAAGGATGCCTTCCCGACCTCCACGAAGCGTTGGAAAAGGTGTAGGAATGCGATCTTATCATATTTTTGTGAGCAGTCACAGGAGTGCCTTCCCGCCTTCCACGCTGCGTTGGAAAAGTCGTACGGGTACGATCTTACATAAATTTTGTGAAAAATCACTGGCATTCCTTGCCGACCTCTACAAAGCGCTGGAGAAGGTGTAGGGGTGCGATCTTATCATATTTTTGTGACCAGTCACAGGAGTGCCTTCCCGCCTCCCACGCAGCGCTGGAAAAGGGGTAGGGGTACAACCTTACATTAATTTTGTAAAAACTCACAGGGGTGCCTTCCCGACCTACACGAAGCGCTGGAAAAGATGTAGGGGTGCGATCTTATCATATTTTTGTGACCAGACACAGGAGTGCCTTCCCGCCTCCCACGCAGTGTTGGGGAAGGGGTAGGGGTACTACCTCATATCAATTATGTTAAAAGTCACAGGTGTGCCTTCCCGACCCCCACGAAGCGCTGGAAGAGGTGTAGGAGTGCGATCTTATAATATTTTTGTGACAGTCACAGAAGTGCATTCCCGCCTTCCACGCAGTGTAGGGAAAGTGGCAGGGGTAGGAACTTACATTAATTTTGTAAAAAGTCACAAGGGTGCCTTCCCGACCTCCACGAAGCCCTGCAAAAGGTGTAGCAGTGCGATCTTAGAATAGTTTTGTGACCAGTCACAGGAGTGCCTTCACGCCTTCCACGCAGCGTTGGAAAATGGGTAGGGGTACGACCTTACATTACTTTTGTAAAAAGTCACAGGGGTGCCTCCCCGACCTACACGAAGCGCTGGAAAAGGTGTAGGGGTGCGATCTTAGAATATTTTTGTGACCTGTCACAGCAGTGCCTCCCCGCCTCCCACGCAGTGTTGGGAAAGTGCTAGGGGTACGATCTTACATAAATTTTGTAAAAAGTCACAGAAGTGCCTTCACGAACATCTAGAAGCGCTGGAAAAGGTGTAGGGGTGCGATCTTATAATATTTTTGTGACCAGTCACAGAAGTGCCTTCCCGCCTCCCACGCAGTGTTGGAGAAGTGTTAGGGGTACTACCTTACATCAATTTTGTAAAAAGTCACAGGGGTGCCTTCCCGCCTCCCACTCAGCGTTGGAAAAGGGGTAGGGGTATGACCTTACATCAATTTTGTAAAAAGTCACAGGTGTGCCTTCCCGACCCCCACGAAGCGCTGGAAGAGGTGTAGAAGTGTGATCTTATAATATTTTTGTGACCAGTCACAGAAGTGCATTCCCGCGTTCCACGCAGTGTTGGGAAAGTGCTAGGGGTACGATCTTACATAAATTTTGTGAAAAGTCACAGAAGTGCATTCCCGCATTTCACGCAGTGTTGGGAAAGTGGTAGTGGTAGGAACTTACATTAATTTTGTAAAAAGTCACAAGGTTGCCTTCCCGACCACCATGAAGCGCTGGAAAAGGTGTAGGGAATCGATCTTATCATATTTTTGTGACCATTCACAGGAGTGTCTTCCCGCCTCCCATGCAGCGTTGGAAAAGGTGTAGGTGTGCGATCTTATACTGTTTTTGTGACCCTTCACAGAAGTGTCTTTCCGCCTCCCACGCAGTGTTGGTGAAGGGGTAGGAGTACGACCTTACATTAATTTTGTAAAAAGTCACAGGGTGCCTTCATGACGTCCACGAAGCGCTGGAAAACGTGTAGGAGAGAAGTTGAAGCAGAGGTGAACTTTCCAGCTGAAAGCGAAGTTTCCCAGAGAAGAAAAACTAGACAAGCAGACTATAAGCACATTGACAAACCGGTACAAGATTCTGAGCTTCGTTATAAAGTTGAATTTTATTTCACATTATTGGATGTAGCCATCACTGTCCTGACAGAAAGATTTGAATTTCTTCAACATTTCTCAGAAACTTTTGGGTTTTTTTCAACAGTAAAAATCTCAGAGAATTAGATAAGCTAGAGATGTTGAAAAATTTCAAGAACCTCGAGTTAGCTCTTACGGACCAAACTACGAAATCGTCTGATGTAGATGCTATTGAATTGAATGATGAACTTTTAGCATTGCGCGCCATGATACCTACGGATGAGGCATGCACATACATTTTAAGGTTCATTTTACAAAAGAACTTACACTTGGTGTTTCCGAATGTAGTAATAGCTTACAGAATTGTTTTGACTCCACCAGTGTCCTTTGCTACGGCAGAAAGATCATTTTCAAAGTTAAAATTGATCAAAACTTATTTAAGATCATCAATGACGGAAAATCGACTTTCAAAAGCGATTATATCGATTGAGCGTGAATTAATTAAAATGCTGCAAGCAAATTACTTAAAAGAAAAGTTTGCAGAAATAAAAGCTAGGCCAGCAAGCTTTTTATAAAAATATTTTTAAACATTGAAACGTTTGTGTAATAAAAGTTTTATAAGAAAACTATGACTTACATTATTCACTTTTTATTTTTGTTTATGAATAATTGAACCTCGAAGGTGGAAGGACAAGGGCGGCAGGGGCAGTTCTGCACCCGGGCGGCACAAGGTTAGGAAGGGCAAATGACCTTCATAATAACTCCAGGTTATGGTTTCAAATCTATAATAATAATAAGTAACCCAAAAACCACTGCTACTTCTTTAAAACAAAATAACGCCAATGTTTCTCCGTGTAAAACAAACATAAAGTTTAAGGATTATAAATGATCACATGAGTAACCTTCAGAATACTCCAGTTTGTGTTGACGACCCTATAATAATATTAAGCAACTCCAAAAGCCATACCTAGTGCTTTTTATAAGTCAGTTACACCAGCCCCCCCCTCCTCTACTCTAAATTTTCGTGTTTTCTATAGCTATGAATTTAAGGATCTCCAAATGCACTAATATGCACCATCAAGAACAAATTTTGAGCCACATTGTTAGCCGAGTTATCAGCGACCAAAATGGTGGGGTAGGCCTAGCGCGATGTTTCTAAAATAATAAAAAAATTTCAAATGCATCATAGCTATCCGTCATAACTTTAAATGCGCTCAAATGCACCACCACTAAAAAGTTTTGCGATACTTAATTAACAAAAATAGCATTTGGGGGGGGGGGGGCAGTGTGAGGCAGGTGTTAAATCTTCGACAGTGATATGAAATTTCAAGTTACGGATATGGATTTATTCGTCTTCAAATGTGCTCACATGCGCCAAAAAAATTTTTTGCAAAATTTTAAAAACTGCTGACCATGCGAAGGTTTTAACACTTTACAAAGTAATAACCAAGTGACGACCAATAAAATAAAACGTTTTTAATCCGCAGTGATGAAGCACTTTCGTATGGGGCTTGAAATGCGCTCATATGCGCCATAAAAATTTTCTCCATATTTTGAAAATTGCCCAAGATATGGAGGTCATAACATTTTGCAAAGTGATGTCCAACAAAATGAAAAGTTTTTGAGCCTCAGTGATGAAGAAATTGTCGTGTGGAGTTTCAAAGGAGGTGCGTTCCGCTAGCACTTCCACAACGGAATTTGAATATTTTCCTTATGCCATAATTTTGGGCTTTTTTTGGGCACAAATGCCGAGTTTTGGGCTCTCTTGGTTCTCTGAAAAATGACTTTTGGGTAGAGCTGCTGGTTTCCGTCACCCCCGCTACCAAAAAGTTTAAAAATTAAAGAAGCAACAGTGCCAGAATCAAATTTGGGAGGAAAAAATTTTGGTTGAATCTACAACAACAAAAAATGTATCCAAGAAAAAAAATTCAATCAAAATGTGATAACAGGTCTATCTTATTATTTCCCGGGTAGCCACGTAAAATTTAAAATGATTTTTTTTTAATTAAAATGAAGCAAATAATTAGGTTCTAAAGGATATTTACAATTTTGATTTCACCTGAAATTGGTATGACATAAACTAACAAGAAATAAAAGTAAAACGCTAACATAACCTAAAATTGTCGAAAATTACGAATCTTTCAAATCTAAAGATTTTTGTTTAAAAATGTCAATTTCTATTTAAAAAACGCTGATAACACCAAGGAACATAAATTTTTGAAAAAATGTAGTCTATGAAATCTAATAATTTTATATTCAAACTACCCATTTCCGGAGTAAATCTCTAACATAACCTCAAATTGTTGACAACTGTGTATATTGACTGAGAGCTGCGACAGTTGTCCAAGGGCTGTGACAGTTGTTAATTAATTTTATTCAATTAGCGCCCAAATACCAAAAATCCTCGACTTCTAACTATTTTAATCGCTTTAAAATACCACAATAAAGAATAGGCCTATTTTATCATTTCCAGGGTGGCCACCCAAAATTTAAAATAATTTTTTAAAATTAAAATGAAAAAAATAATTAGGTATTAAAGGATATTTACAATTTTGGTTTCACCTGAAATTGGTATGACATAAGATAACAAAAAATAAAAGTAAAACGCTAACATAACCTAAAATTTTTGGAAAATTACGAATCTTTAAAATATGAAGATTTTTGTTTAAGAATGTCAATTTCCATTTAAAAAACGCTGATAAAACCGAAGAACACAAATTTTTGCAAAAATTCAATCTTTTAAATCTAATAATTTTATATTCAAACTACCCATTTCCGGGGTAAAACGCTAACAGAGCCTAAAATTGTTGAAAAATGGGTATACTGATTAAGGACTGCGACAGTTTTTAATTAATTTTATTCAATTAGCACTTAAATACCAAACACCCTCGATTTTTAACTATTTTAATCACTGTAAAATACCACAATAAGAGAATACGTCTATTTTATCATTTCCAGGGTGGCCAGGAAAAATTTAAAATAATTTTTTTAAATTAAATAAAAAAAATAATTAGGTTCTAAAGATTATTTACAATTTTTGTTTCGCCTGAAATTGGTATGACATAAGCTAACAAAAAATAACAGTAAAACGCTAACATAACCTAAAATTGTTAGAAAATTACGAATCTTTAAAATCTAAAGATTTTTGTGTAGAAATGTCAATTTCCATTTAAAAAACACTTATAAAACTGAAGAACATAAATTTTTGAAAAAGAAATTGAATCTTTAAAATCTAATAATTTTGTATTTAAAGTACCCATTTCCGGGGTAAAGCGCTAACCTAACCTAAAATTGTTGAAAACTGGGTATATTGACCAAGGGCTGCGATAGTTGTTAATAAATTTTATTCAACTAGTAGTTCAACTTTCAACCATAAATTCAAATTTTTTAATCAAAAAGACGAATTGTCAATAATTAAAGCTTTTTCAGACCAGACAGAAAACAAATTTCATCCGAATTGTTAAATTTTCAAGCCAAAGATGATTTTTTGTAAAAAAGTTGCATTTTCAACCCAAAAATATGAATTTCAACCAAAAAGATTAGTTTTCTACCAATAAAGACGAATTTTTAACAAAAAAGATCAATTTTCAACAAAAAATGGAAGTGACATTTTCAGGTAAAAAATGACTTCTGAATAAAAAATAACGAATTTTCAATAAAATAATTCAATTTTCAACCTGAGAGATGAAGCTTCAAACAAATAATTAATTTTTAACAGATTGGTTCAACTTTTACGAAAGTAATTGAATTTTCGATTTAAAAAATAAATTTTGAGCCAAAAATGGAGAAGTTACATTTTTCGATAAAAAATTAATTTTGTAATGAAAAAATCAGTTTCAACGAAGTAGTTCAACTGGAATAGTTGAATTTTTAATTTAAAAAATTAATTTTCGAAAAAAAAAAATTTCAATAAAATAGTTCCATTTTGAACCCAAGAGATGAATTTTCAAACAAAAAAATTAATTTTTAACAAAGTGGTTCAGTCAGCTTAAAAGATATTTAGGACTTTTAGAAGTTTTAAAAATAAATATCTTCTAAACTTACTCGAATTATTCCTAGAATTGTGAAAAATCTTTGAAAATTTAAAAAAATTGCGCTTCAATCATCGAAATTTTTTTTGACATTTGTAGCAATATTTTGAAATGTTTTAAAACCTTTGCTTTAAAAATTAATCTAGAAAAAAAAAAAAATTTTCAGGAATCTCAAGAAAATTTTTTTATTTTATGAAAGCCTTTAAACTTCTTAAAAAGTTCCGAGATCTTCAAAAATTTACATTTTGTTTTGCATTATTGTAAATATTTTCAAATTTCAAATTATTTTTTTAACCATTTCCGAAAATGTTAAACCTTAAAATTATTCGAAATTTTTTTTTAAATTCTGTAAAATTATAATTAGTTTGTTTCACAGGATTTTGAAAAGTTTTAGGAATAATTCGAGTCAGTTTAAAAGATATTTAGGACTTTTGGAAAAAATTTATTTTGAACTGTCTCGAATTATTCTTCAAATTTCGAAAAAGCTTTCAAGGTTCAAAAAACTGCCCTTAAATCTTTCAGATTTTTTTCGACATTTTTATAAATTTTTGGAAATGTTTCGAATTGTTGAAAATCTTTTAAAATTTTTAATTATTTTTTAAACATTTCCAAAACTTTTAAACCTACTGAATACCTTTTAAAGTTATATACATGTTTGCACAAATATTCTTAAAATTCTGAAAAATTGAAAAAATTGCCTTAAAATCTTCCAGATTCTGTTTTAAGGATTTTGGAAATCTTTCGAAATATTTTAAACTCTTTTTAAATATTCCCTTAAGATTAATTTTTCAAAATAAAATATCAGTTCAAATTATCCCATGAATTTCTAGACATTTTTTTATTATCGTGCAATTTTTCAAAATACATAAAAGTTTCAAAATTTTCATTTCAAAATATTCAAAAATGTACGTTTTTTATCTACTTAAAAATCTGTTTTAGTTTCAAATTGATTTATAATCTTTTTGAAACTTTTAAATATGTTTTAACTCAATATGAATTTTTTTATAAACCTTTGTAACCTTGATAAACTGAACATTTTTCTGTAAAAATCGTCCATATTCTTTTTCGAAATTTTAAGAAATAATTCAAAATGTTTTGAAATCTTTGTTAATTTTCTCTTAAAATTTATTTTTTTAAATAAACAATCATTTTGAATTTTCCCAGGAATTTTAATCAATTTTCTTTATTCTCTTGAAAGGTTTTAAAATTCTTACAAAAAGCTTCTTTTTTTTAGAAATCTTAAAAAATCTACACATTATATATTGGATATCAAAGTACTGGGCACCTTTGTTACATTGATTATTGTTATTATTATCATTGAATATATCATTTAGAACAAATTATTACAATTATTTCAACAAAATAGATGAATCCTTAATAACAACAAAAATTAATTTTTAGCAATTGAATTTGAAACCAAAAAAGACTAAGTTTTCTCAAAAAGTTACGAATTATCAACATAAAAGTTGAATTTTTTAACTCGAAAATATGAATTTTTTACAAAATAGATGAATTTTCTTTTAAAAAGACGAATTTTCAACGAAATAGTAATATTGTTAACCGAAGAGATCAATTTTTAACTAAAATGATAAATCTTTAATAGAAAAATGAATTTTGAACAAAAGTTGAATCCTCTACCAAAAAAAAAGAAATAATAATTTTCAATCATACCAGAAAGACGAATTTTCAACCAATTAGTTCAATTTTGAATCAAACAAATTTTTTCAGTCAAGAAAGAAAAAAAATTTCACTCAAATTATAATTTAAGGGGATAAATGGTTTTGAATACAAAATAAAAATTTTGAATAAATATTTATTTCTTAGGTTTGTTTGTTCATTTGTTTTTAAGGTCATCGAAATATAATTTTCGTGCGATTCTTGAAAAAATTCAAAAAGATTTTCGAAGATTTCAGTTATGTCGAAAAAGTATAATTTTGTTATTTGACAGGATTTTGCAAAATTTTAAGAAAAATTTTAGTCAGTTTAAAAGGAAAATTTGCGAATAATAAAATTCCTGAATTATAAAATTGCCGAATTGAAAAAATCCGGAATAATAAAATTCCCAAAAAATAATATTCCCAAATAGGAAAAATCCAGAATAATAAAATTCCCAGTACAAAATTATCGAACAATAAAAAATCCGAACCAGGAAATCCCCGACACTGTAAAATTCCCGAATTGGAAAATTCTCGAATAATAAAATTCCCGAAAAAATAAAATTCCCGACACTGTAAAATTCCCGAATTGAAAAATTCTCGAATATTAAAATTCCCGAAAAATAAAATTCTCGAATATGTAATTAAACTCCCCAAATTATAAGATTACCGAATAATAAAAGATCCGAAATAAAAAATTCCCGAAAGACTAAAATTCCCGACACAGTAAATTTCCCGAATTGGAAAATTTGCGAATAATAAAATTCCTGAATTATAAAATTGCCGAATTGAAAAAATCCGGAATAATAAAATTCCCAAATAATAATATTCCTGAATTATAAAAATCCCGAATAATAAAATTCCTGAATTATAAAATTGCCGAATTGAAAAAAAATCCGGAATAATAAAATTCCCCAATAATAATATTCCCAAATTGAAAAAATCCTGAATAATATCCCGAAGATATTTCCAAAGATTTTAAAGAGTTTTTGAGATTTTATGATATTTCAAATGATTACAAGGATTTTTCGATTGATTTCAATAATTTGAAGGAATTTCAAAGGATTTTAGAGTATTTAAAAAAATTCCAAGGAATTTTAGATATATTTAAATTATTTTTTAAATTCCAATTAATGTTGATGAGATTTGAAAAGTATCAAGGGATTTGAAACGATTGTAAATATTGAAGGGTATTAAGAAAAAGTAAAAAATTTTCAAGAGCTTTAAAAAGTTGCAAGGGATTTCAAAAAATTTCAAAGGATTTTCAAAAGTTTAGGGTATTTTAAAAGATTCTAAGGAATGTTAAAGACATTTTAATAATTTGAAGCGATTCCGAATGATTTAAAAAATTTAACTGCTAAAAATTGAAGAAAACTGACAAATCAGCTGACGAAAATTCAATTTTCAATTTTCTTTAATTTTCGACAGTTCATTTTGCAACAGTTGAAAATTCAAGAAAATTAAAAATTGAATCAAATTAAACTGCTAGAAATTGTATAAAATTTCAAATTGAAACTTCAATTTTAAACCGTTGAATTTTTAGAAGATGAATTTTGAACTGTTAAAACTTTAAGAAAATTTGAAATTTGAACTGCTGAAACTGAAGGAAATTTAAAATTCAATTTTCACTTTCCTTTAATTTTCAACAATTTATATTTTAATTCTTGAATATTCAACGGTTGAAAATAGACTTGAAGAAAATTAAAAATTCAATTTTCAACAACTCAATTTTCAATTTTATACCATTTTTAGCAGTTAAATTTTATTCAATTTTTAATTTTCTGGAATTTCCAACTGTTGCTAAATGGACTGTTGAAAATTGAAGAAAATTAAAAATTGAATTTTCGTCAGTTGAATTGTCAATTTTCTTCAATCTTTTAGCAGTTAAATTTACTTAATTTTTCTTGAATTTTTAACAGTTAAATTTTCGACATTTTTCAGCAGTTGAATTTTTAATTTCTGACATTTTTCCAGGAGTTAAATTTTTAATTTTCTTAAAATTTCGACAGTTGAAAATTGAAATTTCAATTTTCTTCGGTTTTCAACAGTTGAAAACTGAACTGTTGTATAGTGAAAAGAAGGGAAAATTTAATTTTCAGCAGTTCAATTTTCTTCAAATTTTTAATTTTCTTAAATTTTCAACTGTTGCAAAGTGGACTGCTGAAAATTAGAGAATATTAAAAATTGAATTTTCGCCAGCTAAATTGTCAATTTTCTTAAATTTTTAGCAGTTGAATTTTTTTTAATTTTCATTTTTCTTGAATTTTTAACAGTTAAATTTTCAACATTTTTCAGCAGTTGAATTTTCAATTTTTGACATTTTCAACATAATAATCCAATAATTATGAATAAAAATCCTTGTATATCTTTAACTGATAAACTATTTAGCTATTAACCTATTAAACTATTCAACTATTAAACTATTTAAATACTAAACTATTTAACTATTAACCTATTTAAATATTCCATGATCAAACTATTTAACAATTTAACAATTAAACTATTAACTATTGAACAATTAAACAATTCAAATATTAAGCTAATGACCTATTTAAATATTAACCTATCAAACTTTTTAAATATTTAACTATTAAACTTATGAACTATTAACTATGAAACTATTTAAATATTAACCTATCAACCTATTTAACTATTAAACTTGTGAACTATTAACTATTTTACTGTTAACCCATCTAACTATTAACTATCAAACTACTTAACTATAAAACTATCTACAAATTGAACTATTTAACTATTTCTATGTTTAATTATTAACCTATTTAGCAATTGAACAATTGAACTAAAATTATTAAACTACTTAACTATTTAACTGCTAAACTATTTACCGATTTGACTATTAATCTATTTAACTATTTAACTCAAACTAATCACTATTATCCTATTAAGCTTTGTTAACTATTAAACTATTTAGCTCTTAACCTATTAAATTATTCAACTATTCAACTTTTTGAATATTTAATGATTAACCTATTTAACAATTGAACTATAACTATTAAATTATTTAACTATTTAACTGATAAACTATTAACCTACGTAACTATTGAACTCTTAAACTGGTAACTATTACCCTATTAAGCTGTTTAACTATAAAACTATTTACCTATTAAACTATTCAACTATTAAACCATTCAACTATTTAAATACTCAACTATTTACCTATTAACCTATTTAAATATTTCATTATCAAACTATTTAACAATTTAACAATTAGGCTATTAACTATTGAACAACTAAACAATTCAAATATTAAGCTTATCAACTATTTAAATATTAACCTATTAAGTTGACAAAATACTGACCTATTAAACTATTCAACAATATACCTATTTGTCTATTAAACTATTTAAATATTTGGATATTTAACTAGTAAACTATTCAATTATTTAAATATTTAACTATTTCACTTTTGAACTACTAACTATTAGTAAACTATTAAACATTTTAAATATTAAACTGTTGAACGATGTAACTTTTTAACGATTTAACAATTCAACAATTTAACTGTTAACTTATTCAACTATTTAACTATTATACTATGCATCTATTAAACTATTTAAATATTCAACTAATAACATACAAATTATTAGCTATTGAACTATTTAACTATTAACATATTAACCTATTTAATTTTTCTACCAAGATGTGAATTTTCAATCCAAAAGAACGAATTTTCTATCCAAAAAGACGAATCCTAAAGGAAACAGTTGAATTTTCGACCAAAAAAGATGAATTTTCAACCAAATAATAGAATTTCTATCAAAAAGAGATTATTTTTGTACCGAAAATATAATGATAGACTTTTCATTAAAAAGAATTAAATTTCAACCATAAAAGATGAATTTTCAACCAAAAAGATGATTTTTCTACAAACAGATGAATTTTCAATCCAAAAGGACAAATTTTCTGTCCAAAAAGACGAATGCTGAAGAACGCAGTTGAACTTTTGACCAAAAAACATGAATTTTCAACCAAATAGTAAAATTTTCATCCAAAAGAAATTATTTTTGAACCGCAAAAAATAATAATAGACTTTTCAATTAAAAAGAATTAACTTTGAAACATATAATAGAAATTTTCAACAAAAAATATTATTTTTCTACCAACATAACATTTTTAATCCAGAAAGACGAATTTTCTATTCAAAAAGTCGAATGCCGAAAAAAACAGTTTAATTTTTGACCGCAAAAGATGAATTTCTAAGAAAATAATGAAATTTTCAACCAAGTAGTAGAATTTTTATGCAAAAGAGATTATTTTGTTACCAAAAATATAATAATAGACTTTTCAATAAAAAGAATTGAATTTCAACCATAAAAAATGAATTTTCAACCAAAAAGATGATTTTTCTACAAACAGATGAATTTTCAATCCAAAAGGACAAATTTTCTGTCCAAATATATATATATACATAGTTATATATATATATATATATATATATTTATTACACTGTTATTAAAGTCTTATGTCTAAATGTCACTTGAATATGATACACATTGATTTTTATTTTAAAAATTCTTGTAAATAGTTGGTCATTTTATAAATTTTACGACATTTTGGTACCATATTTCGCCCTAGAGAATAGATTTGAGAAATGAAATTATAAAAATATCTCCATTAATTAGTTTTTGGTTTAAAATTATATTTTTTGTTGAAATTTGTATTTCGTCTACAAAAATATTTTTCGCCATCAATTATAATTTTGTTGAAATTTTCCTTTTTTCTTCTCTAACAAATTTTTTGATTTGAAAATTTTTAATTTTCAATGAATTTTTTATATTGAAATAGCAATCATCACTTTTTTCGTTGAGAATCAACCTTTTTGTTGACAATTAACCTTTTTTTCCTGAAAATTAAACTATTAGGTTGAAAACATTTTTTTTTTGTTCAAATTTTGATATGAAATATTTGAAATCTTAGACAACTTATATTTAATTTTACAATTTCATGTCGAGTGTAAAATGATTTTAATTGCAAATTGATTGTAAATAATTGTAAAGTAATTGTAACAAAATTTATTTTATATAGAAATATGCCATGATTTCAAAAGGACAAAACAATTTTAAAGGTAATTCTTTGTAGTATTTTTAACCAAAAAAATATGATATTTCAATTAAAAAAACTGAGTTTTCAACGAAAAATGTAATAATTGCTATTTTAATGATAATATTCTCATTTTTAATTAAAAATAGTTTAAATCAATTTGCAAAGAATGTATTTTCAACCAAATAAACAAAATTTTTAATAAAAAAATTTTTTAGTGAAGAAAAAAGGAAAATTTCAACAAAATTATTATAATTTGGTTGAAAATTAAATCAAGAAAGAATCAAGAAAAAATATTCTAAAAATATGTTCATTAGTTATGAAAATACTACAAAGTATTACCTTTAAAATTGTTTTGTCCTTTTAAAATCATAGGATATTTCTTTATAAGATAAATGTTATTAAATTTATTTTACAATTATTTACAATTCATTTCCAATTATAATTATTTTACAATTAAAATAAAATTGTAAAAATAAATATATGTATATATATATAAGGTTAATTCTCAACGAAAGTTTTAATAATTGCTATTTCAATAAAAAAAGATTATTTTAAATAAAAAACGGGCCAATTTAACTTGGGGAAAAATAAATTTTTAACAAAATGAATACATTTTCAAGTAAAAATGATTTTTAGTCAGGAAAGAAGGAAAATTTTAAACAAATTATAATTTGAGGCAAAAAATTATGTTTAATGCGAAATAAAAATTTCGAATAACTGTCTATTTTTTAAGTTTATTTATCTGTAAGTTTATGTAAATATAATTTTCCTCAGATTCTTAAAAATATTTTAAAACATTTTTCAATATTTCTGTATGTGAATCAAAATTTCAACGACACAAATTTGAACTAAACAGTTGCATTTTCAACCAAAAAAGCTGAACTCTCAACGAGAAATGTAATAATTGCTATGTCAACCAAAAATTTCTAATTTTTATTCAAAAACATTTAAATTCAACTTCAAATGAATTACTTTTCTACCAAATAAAAAAATTTTGAAATCAAAAAAATGTTTGAGTGAAGAAAAAAGGAAAGTTCAACAAAATTATAATTTAAGGCGAAAAATATTTTTGTATACAAAATAAAAATTTTGAATAACTATTTATTTTCAAAATTTTTTTTGTATTCTTATTTTGAGGTTATATCAATATAATTTTCATAGCATTTTGACGAAATTTCAAAAAAAAAAATGTTTTGACCAAAAACTAATTTATGGAGATTTTTTATAATATCATTCGTCAAATCTATTCCCTAAGGCCAAACATCATACAAAAATGTCGTAAAATTTATAAAATGACCAACTATTTACAAGAACTTTTTAAATAAAAACCAATGTCTATCAAATTCAAATAACATTTAGGACCATTTATAAAAAATATTAATATTTTTCATCTGTAGAAATGTAATCTTTTTTACTCAAAAAATGCAACTGTCTGGTTACAAGTTAATCTATTTCGGTTAAAAATTAACTTTTTATTGAAAATGCACATTTTCGGGTTTAGAATTCATATATTTTTTAGAAACTTTGTATTTTCAGTTAGAAAATTCAACAATTTGGTAGAAAGAAAAAGTATTTGGTTGAAAATTGATGTATTTTGTTGGAAGTTGGCCTTTATGGTAGAAACCTACTCTTTTGGGTTGAAAAAAAAAAACTATTTGATTAAAAATTCTTCTTTAGGTTTCAAGATTCATCATTTCAGCTGAAAATTCATTTCTTTAATTGAAAAGTTAACTGTTTCATTTTTTGGTTAAAAATTAATTTCTTTGGTTGCAAATTTCGTTTTCTAATTGAAAATTTAACTATTTCCATTTTGGGATGATAAATTTTCTTTTTTAGTTGAAAATTCGTCTTATTCGATGCAACATTCATCTTTTTAATTGAAAATTTAACAATTTGGTAAAAAATTCATTTTTTTTGTTCATGATTCATCATTTTAGTTAAAAAATAATTTCTTAATTTGAAAAAATAAACTATTTTGTTGAAAAATTCGTTTTTTTAGTTGAAAAATAATGTTTTGACTGAATAGTAATATTTTTGGTTAACAATTCAAGTATTTGATTTAAGATTCAACTGTTTTGCTCAAAGCTCCACTTTTTGGCTTGAAAATTCAATATTTTAGGTGACATTTTTTTTCTTTTTTAATTTAATTTAAATTTTAAAATCGTCTAACCTTATTTTTGGATGACCTCTAAATATATCTACGAAAAAAATTAGTGGTTCAAAATTTCAGATAAAAACTTTACGTAATTTATGTCAATTAGCGCACAACTTGAACAATATTTTTCGCGGAAAAGTAAAGAAATAGTGGCATTAGCGGAAAATTTTGAGAAAATAGTGTCTAGTGTAATTTTTATCGAAATAGTAGCCAAATAGTGTCATTGCTAAAAAAAAAGTTAAATAGTGTAAATAGCGTGTTGAGTCCAAAGCCTGGATAATTTGAATTCTGAGTTTAAAAAGATTGTTGTCGCACCTCAGCTTCCGGCAAATCTATTTTATTCGCTATGACAAGCATTGGTCGTTCAATCAACTTTGGATTGTACTGGGTTAGCTCATGTTTTAAAATCTCCAAGTGACTCCACGGTTCATCCATCGTAATATCCAAAATAAATAGTAGAGCTTTGCAACGTTCAGCGTGTTTTAGGAAAGTTACGCCGAGGCCTTTGTTTTTGTGTGAATCTTCTATTAGACCAGGCAAATCTGCAACTAAAATCGAATTTTAATCAGTTTATGACTTAAAACAAATTAAAAAGGTAAAAATGATTGATTTTTTTTTGTATTTACCAGCTACTTGTTCGTAATCGTCATACTGTATCATTCCAACATAAGGTCTCAATGTTGTAAAAGGATAAGATGCGACTTTGGGTCGTGCTCGCGAAACGGCTCGGAGCAAAGTACTTTTTCCAGCATTAGGAAGTCCTATCTGTAATTAAATTAAAAATTTATGAATAAAATATCAGGGTGTCAAATTGACCGGGAATTGGATTCAGTGACCGGGATTTTTTCTCGATTGTACTACAATGCATATTACAGGGATCACAACGCAAAAAGAACTCAAAAAAAGGGAAATAGGGTAATTTTTTCACAAAAAGGGGGAAAATAGGGGAAAGATTAAACATTTATTTTTATATGTCGAAAAGAACAAACAACCTTTTTAAAAGAAATGTTTGATTTTAAAATAATTTTCGATGATTTCTGCCATTCAACAATTTATTTTTAAAAATTGGATATACTCAGTTCGTGGGAAATCCATGGACAGTGATATAAAAAAGTCTGAGAAAAAAATAAAATTAGTTAAATACAAAATTTTGATGTTTAACATGATTCACATAAATATTTCTTTCCAAGATTCGTCACTTCTTCCTTACTATAATTAATACTTTCAATGTAAATTTAAAACTACACTCTTCAGTAGAGCGAAGTAAAAATGCTAAGGCACTCAAGGAGCTTAGTAATTGAATCATGGTTCGTGTTAACGAAAGTCTTACGGTAGATTGCGTCGATACCTGATCAAATCCTGGGTACTACACCTGTCTATTCACAGGTTCTCCATGCAACCTGCCAGCCCTCTCTTGCATCCACGTTGTTCAACAATTGCACTCCATACTGGCTCGATCGATGTTAATATCCTCTCTATGAGGATGCCAGTGAATAGCTTGTAGCTGGCGTCGTCACAAGCCATGAGCATGTCGTTTTTTGGAGTTGATGAATCTCCTGTCTTAGGGATCAACACCGTGTCTCCTTCCACTAGCCACTGCGGGATGGGTGATTTTCTGTTTAAAAAAGTAGTAAACATACGAGCTAGATGTTGGTGCGTAGAAGTTGAATTCTCTCACCAAAAGTTGTTAAGCGCTGATTAGTTCTTAGTTCTAGCGATAACTTTCTTTAATTCTCAAGCAGTAATCAGTAGACACTCTTGCTCTGGATCTTGTAGCCTTTGCCTTTGAGGGAAGTTAGAAAAGTGTGATATGCATCTGAAGCGTCTTCATTCAGATTATAAATATCAGGCCGGAAACCTGAAAAATCTGGAGTTTGAATCCCAGCGGAGCTAGAGAGATTTTTTTTACAGCTTATCATAAAAAATGATCAATACTAAAAAAAATATTAATTTTATATCATGTGAATAGAAAGCATTAACATCATATTATTAAGTTTCTCCATATACTTGCTGCCAAAACACTTGAATCTCTTCTCGAATAGGCGGATTTTTAACGTCGATTGACTTTTTATTGAACAGACTAGAAGGATGAGTAGACGAGGTGGAATTTTCCTGAGTCCACTTTACTCGCCTTCCATTGTCGCTAAGCCGGGATACCGCCTTCTTGTAAACTACACAGTTCAGATTCCAGAGATTAACATGTTCGGAGAGCAAATCGGGGAGAGCAGTATAAGATTCAGATAATATGTCCATCCTGAAAGAGACTTTTTGGTGGATGGATCTCCTACTTCTCATGTTGGCATGAGCGGCTATCTGCAAAGGTGGTCTTGCTGAAACAGGTGGTATGTCTCTTGAAGGATGTTGCTCTTCTTCTTGCCAATAAAGAGCTTCATGTCCGTTTTTGCGTAAAAGGATAAGTGCTCTCTGAAACACTTACGCGTTTTATGAGCATATTTCGGGTCCACACCCACCCAAAGGTCATGTAACCTCTGCATGAATCATTTTCTTTTACTTGATAATATTTTTTTTTTTCAAAATTGTTCTCGGGTTAAAAAGAATCCGGGTTTCCATCATAGCCACAACCTAAGTCAAGTGACTGATGAGATGAGGATGTACTTAGTTAATTTAATACGATTTATTGAATCATTTGCAATTATGTTGTTGGTACAAAATTAGGAGCAGGGTATAGTTTGCAGTTCGTCTTCTACCGCTGTTATGCTCACACAGCGGCCGCGAGTTTTGTTGGTCACAACAGTCGCTTCTGGATGCTTTCTCAGAGCTACTATATATCACTCTATAGGCTTTGAGGCGCTTGCTTCCCAATGGTTGAAGAAGTTTCTTACAAAGCGACTGGTGTTTAATAAAACCGCCTTCTGAGCTGCTGCCAGTAACCTACTGACTTTCAAATGTTCAATATGTTCCGTGCACCTTGCGTGCAAATTCCCTGTGGCCAGAATCACAATAGGATGAATAGATGCATGTTTCAAATTCCTTCATATTGTCTTCACTTCATGCCTTTTTTCGCTTTACCTGTGGATCTTGGTTGTATAGGTTGCCTGCGAATTTCGGTCAAGTGGACAAGCAATGTCGATGATGTAGCCTCTTCCACTTTTTTTCTCTCGCATTTCGATGTCAACTTGATTGGCTCGGATGTAATGGTTCATCTGGATAGTAACATCCCAATATAAGATGTAATCTTCCTTTTCTAAAACGGGCATTGGAATGAATCTATAATGCATGCCACATCATTATGCCTGTGCGTATATTCACTCTGAGCCATTACGTGACAACCATCGATGTATTCGTTGGTATCTTCTTCGCGACGTATTTAGCAAAAATGAGGTTCACCATCATCAAGTTGTGGGTCTTCGGATATAGGATGACGCCTGAAAACACTTCTGTGATGTCAGAATTGTGAAAGAAGAAATAAATTTGCGAACGATTCATGTCGTTTAAATTCTGTCTCTCATATCGGCAGATTGCTCCGTTCCGAAAAATGTATAACTTCTGTAAAATTAGTGATTGCGCCAGCAAAAGGCTTCATTCCTCTACATTTTATTGATCCAAGGATCTCGCAGGACCCCAGATATTTGACAATTTTTGTTTCTTTCGTTCTCAAATACTTGATAAAAATTATATATTGAGTCAGTGCCGCATCCTATAAAAAAATCCAAGTCGGATTTAAACAACACCCTTAACTTTTCTCTGTAGATTTAGTTGATTTTAAGAACTTTCCTTTTCACCCATTTTTTTCTTTACATGCCTAATTTTAAGTGAATTTTTAAAATACATTTTGCAGATCTTCTTGTGATGAACAATTTTTGTGTTCGTATCTTATATTATATTGCACAGTCTACCCTTCCGATTAAATGGCACCTAAACGGTACTGACTGATGCGACGGTCATATAATGATCCTATTGTATTCGTCACGTCCCGGGCGGGCAGAGTGATTTACAGTAGTTGTTCGCCACCAACCGGATTCCTTTTGAAAATTTTCTTCAAATTATTAAGACCTTTTCATTGATGAATTTTCTGATTATATATATTCTATAATTATAAATTGTGTACTAATATGCTATCCCTGAGTTAAACTCAAAAATTTTGTCCATTTTAGCGTATGCCATTTCATTTAGGAGATACATTGTATTCATTCCAATTTTAAACTTCCTAAAAGAAGTTGGATATCTGAAATTATCGAAACCCGTAGATTCTAAATTTCTAACCTTCGCAGCAATAATTTAAAAATTTTACAAATTTTTTATGTCTAATTTTGAATCCCTTTCAGCTTGTCTACTTGGTAGCCTAGTCGCAGGTATAAAGGGAACTTCTGCAGGCATTCAAATCTAGAATCTGAGTAGCCCTAAACGAGCAGCACTGAAACAGCATTGGGCAGTGCCGTTCGAGTGCCATTTCAGTGCCGTTCAATCAACAGGGTAGCCGAAAGATGGAACTATTTATTCCTAATAATATTTTTCATGACTAAAACAAAAACCATGTGTTATCTAAAAATTTTCCAATTAATATTCGTAGACCTTTTTTGAATGAACAATTACATGCGTTATATTTCATCTTATATGACATAATTTGGCCCAGGGATAGAATTCTTTATTTTCTAAACAACATTTTTGATTGATAAACTAGAACCAATGGTCAAAAATGGCTGGCTAACGAAATCATCCTTCCTCTTCAAGCCATAAAAAGTGTGCCAAAGAAAAATCCAATCAGCTCATTTCTTTGACAGTTCTTGTGTTGTTAGATAAGAATGACAGACCGAAACCAAAGTAAAAACCATTACTTCTCAATCAATAAGTCCAAAAACGTCGAATTCGGCTGAAATCGGCGACATTCAATATTCACATAACAACAATGCCTTCTATTTGAGATGAGAATGTTATAATTATAATGATCGTGATAACAAACTTTAAATGGTATAATTATCTGCAAAGGAAAATCTTCAAACAAATAACGTCCTTATTTCCCACATATGTGAGACAACAGCTATTTATGTATATATTTGTACTCTGATGATGCAATGGAATATTTATTAGGTAAAGTTTTTAACCAAATTATTCACTGAAGCACCAATCAGTTTTTTCTCTACTTTGCGGAAATGAGGATGCTCTATACTTTCGTTTTCACTTTAGCGGTCATCTTTCATTCTCTTGGTGAATATAATAACATAATATATCTATAATTCTTATCACATTTTGTACAATAAATGCATGAATACGGCTATTTCTCAGGCATTTTTTTCGCGTCCTACTTTTCAATAGAATACCCTCACGCTTTTATTTTCAGTACAAAACAAACCATTCTGAGATCCCACAAGTGGTCTCATTTTAGTACCACTTGCCCTTAATGAAAATAATTAATGTCGAAAAAGATAAAAGCAAAAAACGTTCGTTGCATGAGTTCTACACAAAGCTGCTATTTTTTCTATTTGGAACATTTTCCGTGCACTATGTTTAAAGTCATTTGTTGAAAATTACTCTTTGAACATTCGTTAAGGGCTACCTGAATATCACAATTGGGTGCTGGGAATAGAATATGTCCTCGGGTTGGCACGAACACATGTATATTGCGTTCTACTAGCAATAGAATTGGTTTATTGTCAGGTAAAACATATTTTCGAAATTCGAATCGCCCGTTCTAAATTGTGCGGGGAATTAGCCGAAAATGTCCAATTTATTCTAATAAATAACCAAGTCATTTTTAGTTAATTTCAGTAACATTTTGGGTTTTAAATTATTACAATGTCAAGAGACTGTGTTTCAAAACGATAACTCATTTCAGAACCTATTTTACAAGGTGACTTGTTAATATGGCTCGATTATATATTTATCTTAAATCTTAACATTGAAGGTCAAATCATCGACAACTGTAATTTGATGATTGTGACTTCTCTTTTGTTGAAGCTCCTTTGTCTTTAACGAACACATTCTCATCACGTATCTCGTGCTTCGCACTTGATTTTGTCGAAAATCTGAACTCTTCTATGTTATGTTCAACACTATTATATCAAATGTATATCATATTTATTTATGAATCTCAAACAGGTACTGCTTATTCGGATTCTGCAAAATAATTTACCAATGTTATTTTCCATCATTACTTAAATATTTGCTGCTTATTTTGCACTGATTTTTATCCTCAGTTACCCTGAAAAATCTATTATCTCAATCCTTTTATATTATTACAATTCATAATGTGCATTGGTATTGAAACATACGTATTTTCATTATCTTGTTTTTATAATTATAAATGAGTGTGCATCCTTTACAAAAAATGTTGTTATTATACATTTTATTGCGACTTGCGTCGTTTCTCCATAAATTTGATTTGTTTATTTCCAGCGTTATTTATTTAAAAAATTGATTCTTTCATTTTTATGCTTATTTTTTACGATTAACAAATATACTCGTCTTTCTAAAAATTATAAATAACAAATTTGTACATCCTCTTTAGGTGAACAAGTTTGCCTTTTTTTTTTCCCTGTGTTGTCTTCCAAAACATTGAATTTTTTTATTTTTAATGGTATTTTTCACAAAATAAAACAAAAACCGCGCCTGCCATCAAAAAGTGATTGATAACAAATTTGTAGATCTTTCTTGGGTTCCCGATTTTTGTCGCTTTATCTTTTTCTGCATCTTGCATAGTTTAGCCGCAAAATGAAATTTTTTATTATTTTTTGTGCGATCAAAATTTGAATTTTTGATTATTCGGAAAAATTGAAAAATATGTTATGATAATCTTGTAGGGCTCTCTAAAAGAAACGTTTTTCTTTTCATGACTTTTTCCATATAATGCATTATTCGGCCTAAAATATTCATTTTCGTTTATTTGTTGAGATTTTGAAAGTTATCGTGCCTATACGATACTACATACTACACGCTACAGATAGAAAGACGGACAGATAGACATACACCATTGTTAAAACGGTTTCCTCTGACTCAAGGGCCTCAAAATTTCGACATTTGATGGAATCCGCGAAAGTCATTTTTCACATGTAACGAATACTTTCTCATTGAGATGAGAATGTAAAAACGAAATGATGAATAAGTAGTAGAAACTTCAGAACTTCATTTGATATATCTAAGAAACGAACATCTGGAAAAATACACCTGATGGTATGGGTGTTGGAAATGTACACCATCTGAATTGGCACAATAAACAAACCTTTTTTGTTAATAAAACACAAGCTCTCTTACAGTATCAGAAATATCGTGAACCACTTTCTGAACAGTTGCTTTCAGTTGCTTCAGCGTTTTTGATTGATGGGCGAAACAAATGTCTTTGATGAAATTTCACAGAAAAAAGTCACATGGATTGAGATCTGGTGAGTAGGGAGGTCACGCTATACCACCACCTGAAAATTTGGAGTACCTTAGTCCAAAATTCGTGTACACGGACCTTGGCGTTACGCGCCAAAACTGTAGACCGTGTCGCTCTCGTCCACTCTGTGTTCGACTATAGTCCCGATTTGACGCATTTGACTCACGTTTAGCTGAAGTTGAGAAAATAATTAAAAGTTGGAAAATTGAAAAATTGGAGAAATCGTGAAAGATTTGTTTGGGCGTGAGACCTTTTAGTTAACGCCACAAATACTCTGTTTGGTCGTGACGACTCTGTTATAATTGATCATTGTGCGAACGGAAAATCAAAGGTATGTGTCTTCATTCTCGCCTTTATATTGAAATAAAAATGTAACCGTGGAGTCATTGTGGTGGGGAAGCACGTAAGGCTTAGAATACGCAAAGAAACCATTGACATAATAAAATGATAAATGTGAAATCAGTGGGGAAAAGACTTAGATATTCGATCATTCAGGATGGCGGTCACCTTTAGTGACCTCTTGTGTCGGTGTTAGGCCGCCATGCTGGAGGGTCGTGATTAAGAAATTTGAACAATTCGAACAGTTCAACTGGATAAGTTCGCAACCTGAAGGTTATAACTAGAGTCTGTGTGTTTGGGAGCCTGAAGCATTCAACCATCCAAGATGGCGGTTACCACAGTGATCATCCAACATGGCGGTAACCCCACATGACCTTTTATGTCATTAGTGGACCACCAGACTGGAGGGTCACTGGATCTCGACAATTTCATTTTATACTATTTCTTCAGCGATCATCCAAGGTGGTGGCAACTCCACATGACTGTTCATGTCATTAGTAGACCACAATAGTGGAGGGTCGGTGACTTAGCCATTGTGATTTATCTTAAACTGATTTTTTTTTTTTACGGGGTTTTAAATGGACATGTGAGGCAATAATCGCCGTAATGAATATATTGATTTTTTTTGTTACTCGTATTTGATGACTTGGTTATGATTTTCTTTAATATGTCATTTGTTGATCTTTGTTCAGATTCTTCCTAACCCTAGCTGTCTCTGTGTTGAGCTAGTGGGGAAGTGAGATAAGATAAAGTGGTTCGAAGTTAATTCCTGAGGTAGGAACTTATCAATCCTATAATGGGTAACATTTTGAACAATTTAATTCAGGACCTTTTCGTGCGTTTGGAGTTTCAACGGGGTAAACGATCTGGCGCCCTTGAGACATGATAAATAATCATCTTACTGGGATTTATTGGTCAATGAACCAATGAGTCAGATTATTATTGTAAATCAAGCGGACAATAAACCATTGAGTCAATATGGTAAAATCTCTTTAATGAAAAATAGCTAGGTCTAAGCCAATAATCTTTATAATAAAAAATGATAAAAAGTCAAGCTCATAGTATTTTTGTATGTATGTATGTATATATGAGGGTGGGTGTGTGTAGATTTATAGTCTGACAGCCCGATAATTTTCGAAAGAATTGACAGATTGGATTGGGTCTTGGAATACTCTTTAAGTGTCCTAAAATGAAGGACAAGTTCGTTAGTCAGTCATTTTGTATAAAAATTCAAAATATTAAGACATTTTGAAAATTTTGTTAGACCCCTTTTTTTCATATTTAAAAATTCTATGGGCGGGTGTTAATATGACCCGTTTTTTTCAAATGTTAACGTTTTGAGACCTTCTTAACCCAAACAATATGTTTTTTATTAGGATGCGCACTATTTTCAATCATAAAAACAAGACAATGCAATATAATATCCATTTGATATGATAGTGTTCAACCTATTGTAGAAAAGTCCGCATTTTGGAAAAAATCGAGTGCGAAGCACGAGACATGTGATGAGAATGTGTTTTTTAAAGCCGAAGGAGCTTTAAAAAAAGAGAATTCACAATAATCAAATGACAGTTGCCGATGCTGTGACCTTTAACTTTAAAGGGCCTGTGCACAAATGTGGGGAAGTGCAGAGACCGAGTGCACAGCGCGAGATAAACACATTATAGGGCGCGTTTTTGTCAAGTTTCAAAACTTTTAAAACCACATTTTTCAAGATTCGAATATTCTCTGTACGGTTATTCGTAGCAGTCAAAGACATGAACAAGAACTTTTTTACATTGAACTTTATTTTTCTGTATTCGGAAACTTAGTATCTTGGAAGCATGATTTTATTTTATTTTTGAACTGAAAATTGAATTCTTTATCGCAATCCGCAGTAAAGCCTGATCCATTTTCAGGTTAGTGTCGTCCATTTCCTCGAACCCTGATATTTTTTTTTGTCAAACATTTTTTCATTCTCACTTAGCATCCCAAAAACCGATTTCGAAAACTTATGAAATTTTAACCTCAAAATTCTCATTCGATTTGCTCGGAATTGAAGAACTTTTTTACATTGAACTTTATTTTTCTGTATTCGGAAACTTAGTATCTTGGAAGCATGATTTTATTTTATTTTCGAACTAATAATTGAATTTTTTATTGCAATCCTCAGTAAAGCCTGGTCCATTTTCAGGCTAGTGTCATCCATTTCCTCGAACCTTGATAGTTTTTTTTATCAAACATTTTTTCATTCTCACTTAGCATCCCCAAAACCGATTTCCAAAACATATGAAATTTTAACCTCAAAATTCTCATTTGATTTTCTCGGACTCAAATAACTTTTTTACATTGAAATTTATTTATCCATACTCGGAAACTTAATATCTAGGAAGAATGATTTTATTTTATTTTCAAAACTGAAAATTAAATTTTTTTATTGCAATCCGCAGCCAAGTCTGGTCCAATTTCAAGAATGTTTTTTTTTAAATTCCTAGTTGGATAGTTATTTCCTTCTCTGCTGCTACCTTTCAATTGGTCTGCAATAATTTATCAATTACAGCCTCGATAATTGCTCTACGCTGCCAATTGATAATTACTCTGAATAATTAATAGAACTAATCAAGAAATTGATGCTAAAAAATATTATTAACTAAATTGTGTGAAAATCTGCAATAAATAATAAATTAAAATTAATCTTGCTCATCGCGCGAATAGCTTAGAAGGTAATAGACCCGCATGCGTGTTCTTTATAATTGCAGCTTTCAATAAAATTGACTATTATTCCCACTGTGATTACACGTAACAGGGCTGCTAGGATAGTTGAACTGCCCTATTGCAAATAAACGTTGAAGAAAAATCTATGTAAGCCCCAGGGTTTAATTTTGCAATAACGATTCAACTGAAGGAGCTTGACCTGAAAGAGATAAATTATATGAAAAAAAATATATGAATATATATATATATATATATATACACAGAATTATTCTGGATTACCCCAAATTACTTTTTGACAAAATTGTTTAATTTTTCACTAAATAGTGACATTTTTAAACAAAAATATGAATTTTTAACCAAGAAGGGTTTTTTTTACCGAAAAATACAAATTTCCAATCAAATAGTTTAATTAAAAAAAAAAGTCAACAAAAAAATAGAATGGTATTACATTGAAAATGTAACCACTCAAGCAGTAGTTCAATTTTCAACCAAGAATATTAATTTTCTGCCAAAAAATACAAATTTGTAAAAAAATATGTGCATTTCAAACCAAATAGTTGAATTTTCCACTATAAAAGATAAATTAATATTACAATAAAAAATATAATACTTTTATTTTCAGTTGAAAAAATAATTTTTGCAAAAAAAATTTTTTCTACCAACAAGATGAATTTTTAGTTGAAAAAGATATATTTACAATTAAGAATGGAATAGTTGAATCCTCAAGCAGACCAAAAATAAAATTTCAACAAAATAGTTGACCTTTCACTGAAAAGAATAAATTTCCAACAATTTTTTCAATTTCTTACTAAATAGTGAAATTTTCAATCAAAAACATGAATTTTTAACCAAGAAGATTAATTTTTTTCTAAAAAATACCAATTTTCAACCAAATAGTTGAATTTTGAATCAGAAAGATACATTGAAAAAAAGTAGTTACATTTTGAATATAAACAATTAATTTGTTGAAACCAAAAATATTGATTTTCTGCCAAAAAATACAAATTTGTAAAAAAAATTTGCATTTTAAACAAAATAGTTGAATTTTCCACTATAAAAGATAAATTAATATTACAATAAAAAATATAATACTTTTATTTTCAGTTGAAAAGCTTGAAGGAAGCTTTAAAGCTTTTTTTCCTCTTATAAAAATAATGACATTTTTAGGACTTTTTGTCAGATTCCAGGGATTAATTTAATGCTTTCACTGAAATTTATAATAGAGATCTAACATTTTCTCATCAATTTATAGTGACTTGGATTTGAAATTGTTATCCTTTTTGAATTGGAGGGAATTCTCGATTGTTTTTATTGGTTTGAAGGAAGCTTCAAAGCTTTTTTTCCTCTTATAAAAATCATGGCAACTTTAGAACTTTTTGACAGGTTCCAGAGATAATATCATGGTTTTCACTGAATTTTAAAATAATATTCGAATATATCCTAATCAATTTATAGTGATTTGAATTTGAAATTGTTATTCTTTTAGAATGCGAGGGAAGTTTTGATTGATTTTATTGGCTTGAAGAAAGCTTTACAGCTTTCTTTCCTCTTATAAGCATGATGTAATTTTTAGGGCTTGTTGACAAGTACCAGGGATTAATTTAATGTTTTTCACTGAATTTTGTAATAATGTTCCAATATTTTTCTAAGCAATTTAGAGTGGTTTGAATTTGAAATTGGTTTTCCTTTTGAATTCGAGGGAATTCTCAATTTATTCTAATGGTTTGAAGAAAGTTTAAAAGCTTTTTATCCCCTTATAAAAATCATAGCATTTTTAGGACATTTTGACAGGTTCCAGGGATTGGTTTAATGGTTTTCATAGAATTTTATAATAATGTTCGAATATTTTTTTAATCAGTTTATGTTGATTACAATTTGGAATCGTTAATCTTTTTGAATACGAAGGAATCCTCAATCGATTTTAATGGTTTGAAGGAAGTTTCAAATCTTTCTTTTCCAATTATAAAAACCATGTCATTTTTATGAATTTTTCACCAATTTCAGGGATTAATTTAATGCTTTCACTGAATTTTATAATAATGTTCGAATATTTTCTAATCAATTTATAGAGATTTGAATTTGAAATTGTTATTCTTTTAGAATTCGAGGGAATTCTCGATTAATTTTATTGGTTTGAAGAAAGCTTCAAAGCTTTTTCTCCCTCTTATAAAAATTATGGCATTATTAGGACTTGTTGACATGTTCCAGGGATTAATTTAATGGTTTTCACTGAATTTTATCATAATTTTTTAATATTTTTCTAATTAATTTATGGTGATTCAAATTCGAAATTGCTATTCTCTTTGAATGCCAGGGAACTCTCGATTGATTTTATTGGTTTGAAGAAAGTTTCAAAGCTTCTTTTCCTTTTATATAAAAAATGGCATTTTTAGGACTTTATGACAGGTTCCAGGGATTAAGTTGATGGTTTCCACTGAATTATATAATAATGTTTGAATACATTTCTAATTAATTTATAGTGTTCTGAATTTGAAATTGTTATTCTTTTTGAGTTCGAGGGAATTCTCAATTGATTTGAATGGTTTGAAGGAAGTTTCAAAGCTTTTTTTTCCACTTATAAAAATCATTGCATTTTTAGGACAAGTTGACAAGTTCCAGGGATTAATTTATTGGTTTTCACTGAATTTTATAATAATGGTCGAATATTTTTCTCATTGATTTATAGCCATTTGACTTTGAAATTGTTATTCTTTTTTAATTGGAGGGGATTCTCGATTAAGTTTAATGGTTTGAAGGAATTTTCAAAGCTTTTTTCCCCTTCTTATAAGAACCATGGCATTTTCAGGACTTTTTGTCAGATTCCAGGGATTAATTTATTGCTTTCACTGAATATTATAATAATGTTCTAATATTTTCTAATCAATTTATAGCGACTTGGATTTGAAATATTTATTCTTTTTGAACTCAAGGAAATTCTTTATTGATTTTAATGGCTTGAAGGAAGTTTCAATGCTTTTTTTTCCTCCTATAAAAATCATGGCATTTTTAGGACGTTTTGACAGGTTCCGGGGATTAATTTCATGGTTTTCAGTGACTTTTATCATAATTTTCTAATATTTTTCTAATCAATTTATAGTGATTTGTATTTGAAATTGTTATTCTTTTTGAATTCGAGGGAATTCTCGATTGATGCCAACCCAAGAACACATTGTACTATCAACAGCCGATGGTGACGTATTTGCAATATTGGAGCAGTTTAATGTCCTAGCTGGAATATATTCATATAATGGTAAAATTGGAAGTCGAGCAAAAATAAACATGGAAAGCGGCATGGTCACCTCACTGAACTCAGAAGAAATCGCTGAAAGTCCAGTAGGTATTCGACGCTCAATCAGGTTGAGCTTTAGAGTATTGCATCTAAACAACATGTAAACTATAATCAGCTTAACGATCAATTGAAAAAAATGACAATCTAAAATATGTTTGCGATCTCAAAGTTTGATTAAAATGTTACATGTAACTGCTAATTAAATCAAAAAGTCAATGTATTATGATTCTCAAAGCTTTAATGTTTCGTCAATTTCCTACCAAATTTTTTCGCATATGTTAATATATATGTCATGTGGATTTTGAAGTTTTATGCAGTCGGCCGACGGCCTATGCATTATGCCGACTTTCATCCTTCAGAAGAATTTAGGACAAAACTTTTAACTACCGTCAGAGTGCCTTAGTCTATTTATGGATTCAGAAGAATAATCAGCCATTCTTCTAAACGCATGACGGGTTTAAGGCTATTCAAAGAAACCAACGGTATAGCATTCATGTTCAAACGTATCTGATCTCAATGGTTCAGTAATTGTGTCAATTGCGAGTAATTGAGCTCAGATACAATTGAACATTTTTAATCATATCTCGGGTATCCATCAAGATGTTTTAAGTTTCCTTGGCTTAAATTGAAGATAATATTTCAGGCTCGATGTCATATAATTTTAAGTTTTTGAAAAAATTCCCTAGGTTGTGCTAAATGTTTAAGTTGAGGTGGAAAATTTGAGAAAATCTTGAATTTTGTTTCTAAACTTCGAACGTGCTGTATTATTTTTAGAAGGTCAAACAAATATTTTTTGCATACCACTCGACTTGGAATGTCATAAACTTCCCAACTGTTTCTCAAAAAATATCCTATCTCTTTTTTTTCGCCGAAATATCGTGGATTGAAGTCAGCAGTGATTTTTAATAGTGCTCACAAGAATCGTAAGCCCAATTTTTGACGGTAGTGTTTAATAATACAATATAGTTGAACATGATATAAAAAAGTGCACGTTTCGGAAAAATTTAAAACAAATTGTCAATCAAATTCACAGTCATCAAATTACGGTTGTCGATAATTTAATTTTTCTTGTTAAAAGGTCTATGCGAGGTAAATAAATCATTGAGCGCGAAGCGTGAGATCCAAAAGACCCGCATCCTAGGCGCGCTTAAACTTTACAGAGAAAAGCGAGCCGCGCGCGATAAGAATATGCCCGCGCGGCAAGCCGATTTTTAAATCTGTTTTTAGTTTAACTCACTATAATTCAGTCATCTTTTATGCATACATTCAAGCTCATGGGGAGTCGAGCGAATTTTAAGCAGCCCCAGTTTCGGGGGTTGCCTGAAAATAGCCTTGGCCGTTAATCAGGGTATCCAAACGTTAACAGTCAGGGCCGTCTGAACCGTTTTCAATTGGAATACATAACATTGCGCAATCTCCGCATGTGAGTTTCCACGCACGGCGCCTTTCCAGTACGCTGCTACTGGTAATCAATCGTAATATGTAATCACTCGTTCTCAATGATTAAATATGTAGAACCAGTCTGCTCCGCGGACGGCGCCACAACTTCATGGTGATAGTGTAGACTAGAAAAAAGCCTATCGTTTCCCTTCTCTCGTGCCTCACACTTTTAGCGACTTGCGTCTGCAGGGTGATATTTTCATGATTTTTGTCAGTTGTATTTGTTGAAGTGGCTCGGAGATGGCCGTACTACGAACGCTCCACGCGAATCGCATTCCTCAGGCATATAGCATACTAGACTATTATGTGCGCGCGCAAGCGCGCGCTCACATTTGTATTCATTTTGCTAATTTACTCAATTTTCGAATAACTATTTATTCGCTAAAATTTCTTTACCAATCAAATTCTTGCTGAAATAATATTCTCAAAGAATGCATTCAGTGAATCCATGTAAAGTATAAATTGGTTCTTCCCTTTCTACATGCCTCATTTGACGATTTTTGACGATAACGGTCAAATGACCAGGCAGAGGGTTAAGCTGATGATTATTTAAGGGAAATCATTTTCACAAAGTTTGATGAATGATTGCAATTTTCTATAGAAAGTTCGAAAAAAGCACAACCGAAAATTTTGTTTAAAATCGCAAACAGAACTCAGTTGAAAAGTAATACATGAGGAACCTGACAAAATTAATTTATAGCCCATTGATCGATCATAATTTTAAAATTCTAAACTATTCTTATTGTTCTAAACTTTTTGCAAACAATCAGAAAGCAATATTTTGAAAATAAAAACACACTGGTCAATTTAAAAATAAATTTCTCAATATGGCCTTCTTATCGTTTCTTATTTTTTCGATTCAGACACTCAAGTTGAAACGTATTCCCCTCGTGGCTGATTGGGAAAATATATTTTTCTTAAAATTTTCTTCCACTCTGCTTTTTTTCACTTTCGCCTCATTTTTTTACGGCAAGCCATTATTTATTTACAGCATTTCAAACAATATATATTTTTTACGAATGTTCGCTCAAACCGAAGGGCCTATGACCTTACTAAGGGTTTCTGCTGAATATGGTTACAATAATTTATAAACAGCCGCGGACGATTGTTTAGGGATGGTCCCGAAATAATAACCAGCAAGCGGAGGCGTAACAACCGTGCCGGAAGCTCAATGCCACATCGGTGAGGTAACTTAAACACATTGAGTGGACGAATCAACTAAAGGATGACTTGCTAGACTGCTACGATACCAGCATTATTGCTGTTCACGGATGCGAGCACGGAGGCTTTATAGAGCGTATGCACACGCTGTGGCGCCAGAAATACTCAGAGATTCAGCACGTTTCGGTTAAGTCGTCTACCTCTTGAAAAAGGGATATGTACGCGGAGCGCTTCCTCAACCGCTGTAGAACAAGGCGCAGACGAAGAGAAGAAAGCGACATCAAGACAAACCACGGAAAGCAGGAACCTCCTGAGAGATGATCGCGATTTCAGGACAAGAACAAACATTAATATAATATAATAAACCCAAAGACTTGGCTCGGAAGAGTGCGACTTCTGGACCATCAATTGTTCAGTTTATGGTGCTGCGAGAGCTTTGTCTGATTTAATTTAAACGGTTCAACCGACGATGGATCAAAAGACTAAAAGGCGTATGCATCAACTGAAAGTTTGCCCGAAAGTTTGCCTAAGAACTAAGGATCTACATACCATAACACACTGAACAATTCAAAGCTGCTGACAGTCAAGCATCATATTGTTGACAAAATACGGGTGTTATTTGACGCACGGAGGAGAATACAGAAGAGGGAAAGATGGGTCAGGGAGAATCAACAGTTTCTCAATTACCCATCGCGCTTTTTCAGCGATCTCCATGTTTCTGTCAAAAATCCACCTAAGCATAACGCGGTAGAGACTTTTCGGAGAAAGGTATACAAGATCCCAAAAAAACTGAAGTTCAAAGAAGATTCTAAGAACATCATCCGCTTCAAGGAGTTTTGCGACAACCTCATGACACCTGAGGAGGAATGCCTATCAATCACTGCCGAAGAGGTAAAAAAAGCACTTGGGGACAAGAAGAACTTTTCCTCTGCATGACCAAATGGTATCGAGAGCTTCTGGTTGTTTACTTCTACGCATTAACATCTGGCCCGCATATTCACCACATATTTGAAGTCGGTAACGCCCATTCCGCAGTGGCTGGTGTTAGGACGTACTATGCTCCTACCGAAAAAAGGAAACCTGTTCAACCCAGAGAATTGCAGCTCATATCGTTGCCAATGGCCATTGGCCTTAATTTTAACATCAGAAGTGAGAAAAGTGTATTACTCCATGTAGATGCTTCACTTCTAAAAGCCGAAGTGAAAATAGCAGATGTTGCAACATTTCACCAAGCAAACTTTTGCTTTTCGCAGATCATCAGGACTTAATTCAGGTACAGAGGGTTTTATTTTCGCATGCCAGGACGGTGTCATTTCCACCTTAGCATACCGTGACCGCATTTCGCCCTACCTTTTTTATTCTCTCTCGAAGCTGCCTTATCACACCATATAAAATCTGGATCTAATTTGTTCTTTAAATTCTTAAAAGATTTTTCCTCGAGCCAGGTTTCCTGCAGAATCACCAAATCGTAGTTGCTCCAAAACTTCCAAGTCTTCAAGATGCTGCTGCTACCCTCGATGTTCCACGAGACTACGCTTATTGGTTTAGTTTATGTCTCTCTGAAATGTCCTAGTCTCAATTTTACTCTCTCACTCGTTCCAGAAAAATTCAATGTTTCCAATAGTCCAACTCATGTAACTGCGCCCGCTGCTAACCCTCTCTTCCGTTTGCCATCAGACTTCTCTTCTCACTCCAAGAGGCTAATTTAAGCAATGTCCCACTTCCTATCACTCATATGTTCAATGGTAATAATCACTCCGGTAAGACCACAAATCGTATTTTTCATCTCCCTTTCCGCTCTTTTCCCCCTTTTCGCACCCAACCCCTTCACCAGGACCCAGTTTTTCCTTTTTCTGCATTCATCCAATTCCCATTCTCGTTCTCCCTTTTTCAGCCAGTCCGGTTTTTCCTTGACCTCTCCTCTCTTCCCCTGACCAATTGTCCCTTCCGTTATAATTTCCCGGTCACTGTCTTCAAGTTTTCCGGTTTCATTTCCGTTATCTTTTATCTCACTGCCCTGTGAAACAGTATTACTTCCGGTTTGTAGCCTTTCTAATCTCTCTCTTTGACTGTATTCAGGAATACTCCTCTCTGCATTTTGGAGTCTGGACTCCAGATTCTGAATTTTTTCTTTCAACTTTTCATTTTCTTCTTTCCATTCACTTTCTCTATCTCTGGACCGAGTCAATGAAGTTTCCGCAGCCACGTTTCTCTCTTTTAATTTCTCCACATTTCGTTTTTCAAAATTTGCGATTTTTATACCACCTTATTGTGTATATAATTTAATATTTGTAATTTTAATAGAAACTTATGTGTTATCAGCTAATGGAATAAATATATTGAATCTTTTAAAATTAAAGTTAAAATAATAGTCAAATTTTTTTCAATATTTCAATTTATGAAATTCTAAAAACTATGAGTTATTTTCGGTATGCTCGTGCCTTCATCATGTTCTGCTACACCCATTTTGGGTCAGTTTGTATTTGAAGTTTCCAACAAGATTCGACTCTGCGGTGTATTGCATTTGCCATAAAGTCTTCATTTCATAACGTACAAGCGGAAAATTACCTTCCTTTCCTCATTTTTAAACGCCTTTGTTTATTTTAAGGGAGCATTTCAATGTTGACGCATAAAAAAAGCATATTTTCAATCATTTTTTTTCTCGGGAACCATTGTATATAATTGAACGAATGTTTTTTTCTTTTAAAGGTGCAGGGTGGCCACTCACCCGGGAAAGCCGGGATAAAGCCGAGACAAAAATATTACACCGGGAGATTTCCCGTATTTCATAATTCGCGAATTTCGTATGTTTTGAGTAAAAATTATTATTTTTTTTTATGAGAGAGAGAGAGAGAGAGAGAGAAATCACATTTTTTGGTCAAAAAATCTATGCAGTCTTTTTTAATGTCAATTGATACTACATTATATGATACTTATCAATAATATATTCATCGTCTTTAAAACTTCTATAATTTTAATTTAAATTTTCTATAATTTATTTTAAAATTATGGTTCTGAATGCGCGATTCCAAAAGTTTAATCTTTAAGTTCTTGAAACTAAAGTTTTTTCTTGAATTCATTTTTAGATAATTTTGTAAATTTGGAATTTCAAATTCCACAATATTTTAGTTTGAAAGTCAAACATTTAAAATATCAGGACAATTTCGCAATTGAATATTTCTAAATTTCATATTGAAAGCCTTAATAGTCAGTTTTGAATTTAATAATGTTAAATGTAAATATAAAGTAATTTCGAATTAAAAGCTTGAAATTGTACGATTTTAAAAATTGGAATCATATTATAGCAATCTTGTTTTGTATTATTTTTTTTATTTTTAATGAAATATCTTAAAATTGTCCGATTTTTAGTTAAAGGTTTATATATATATATATATATATACCTTCCTTATACAACCCGTAACTGTAAAAGATTATAGGATTATTAACAAATGTGGAGATTGCCAGAAAATCATTTTTATTTATTTTTTTCAATATTTTCTCCAGATTTTTCTTCTAATATAAACAAGCCATCTTATCAGTTTAATGTGGCTTTTTAAAATTTATTAAAAAATTGATGTAGGACACTTTATAAAATAGTTTATTTACATATTTTATTATGAATATTTTTTCCCACATTACTTGGCCAACCTAGATTTCACAAATTCATATGGTTGTTTTTTTTTTGCGTCGTAGTGGTTTTATATGGGATCTCGCGTTTTTTTTGTAATCAAAAAACAAATTAGATAGGCATGCTCAATTACTTTCATTTAAATGAAATGAGTAATTTACTCAATATGAGGAATAAAATAATTATAATTTTTGTTATTCATTTGTAAGCGTACATTTTTAATAAAAAAATGTTTATGTGCAGTTTTCAAGATTGAATAATTAAAAATTGAAAGATCTTGAAATTGAAATTTTGGAGAAAAAAAATTTTCAGAGTGATCACTATTTTTGTAATTTTCGTCTTCCGGCTTTCTCCTGCAGTTTTTTAACATATAAATTATTGCAGAAGTCGATGAGCATCAGCAAACCTTTTTGCAAGAAATTTGTAGGTTTTCAATAATATAGAAAGTAGGATGAGGAATTTTTTATGTCTACTAAAAGAAAATACATAGATGTGTTTTATTATGCTTTAAAATTTCAATTTTTAATAAATTTAAATGGTTTCACAATAAATAGTTTTTAAATTGTTATTTATACTTTTAAAATTTTAACTTATTTAATTTTAGTTGCAAAATTGAAACTTGTGAAAGGGAAAAATGGAATATTTAGAGTCGAACATGAAAATTTAGAACTCTAAAATTGTAATCATTCGAAATTAAAAAAAAAATTTCAAATGCTGTGTTATCAATTTCATAAATTTTAATTTTTATCTTCTTCATTCATAATGTGTCCGCTAAGGGTTTACATGACCTCCGTTTTCTACAAAGTCTACATACTTTATAATAATAATAATGCTTTATTCCTTGTATGACCTTTATAGCCTTTTACAATTCTTCGCCCTATACAATTGAGATTTATACTTTACAAGAGTGTCTAAATACAATTGCAAGATGTATGACATCACCAATACATCATTCCTCCTTTCACTTATTCATTCATCCCTCTCTTCCTCCCTTTTGTTTCTAGCCATTTCTTGAAATTTCCATATATATCCGCATAGCTCAGTGATCGGTTCTTTTTTCAGCACACTTATTATTTTGCCCCTTTTGTCTAAACCATCTTCTTTTTCCCACCAATTTTCGACCATTCTATCACATTCTATAATATGCTCTGGTGATTCCGTTTCTTCTCCGCAAATCCGACAGCCTAAATCCTTGAAACCTTTTTTTTCCTGTCTTCCCTACATTACCGCACCTCAGTCCTGCTTATTGCTCCTTATCTCCTTTTTTTGTACTCCCTCGTTCCCAATACTTCTCCCTTTATGCATTACTTTTGCATTCTTTATACCAATCGCAGTACTTAGATTTATCTATTCTTCCCCAATCCTTCTGTATTTCCTGCTCTTCTTTTATTTTTACTCCTATATCTAGTTCTTTGTTTAATTCCTCTAGCTCCTCCTGGTTTCTCATTCTCTTACATGTTATTCCAGTCCCTACTTCCCTCATTGTGTTTTCCAGTTCCCTACCCCGTTCCGTTGGACATCCATTCTCAATGCCTCTTATTTCTTCTCTGTGACTTATTCGAGGCCACCTATCATCTTCCATTTGCACTATCTTACTGATATATTCTCCTGCTCTTCTTCTAGCTTCTACTATCCTTCTAACTCCCGCCTCCATTCTCCATAAATACCCCGGTGTGTTATCTACCCCAAGCACCATTTTTACGCACTTTCCATGCGCCTTTTCCATTTCCTCCCTTCTTCCCCATCCCCATATTTCTACCCCATACATGAAGCCCGACTTTACTAATGCGTTGAGACTGTCGGGTCTAGCAATACAATTTTTTCAAAGATAAAGATCAATTCCTCCATATTCTCACTTGCGGGGTGCAGAGTATGTGTACCGGGCGTAAATTTTTATGTAGCGGGCGTCAATTTTCATGTAGTGCGTGTAAAGTTTCACGTTGGCCCGGCATCGGAGTGCGCATGTGCGAATGTCACTGGGCTGGAAGCGGCCACATTACACCTGCTTCACGTGCATGCAATGGGGCGTTTTCAAGGGGGTTCGGACTAAAAATTATTTTCTTTTTCCAACAATGCAAGAGGTTTCCGATTATCCAAGGAACGTGCTCACAATAGAAGTGAATGTGACAGAAAATCAGTTGGATAGAAGCAGTAGAGTGCGGCTCCTTCGATAATCGGTAAGCCCTTTGTATTTTACGAAAAATAAAATAATTTTTTAAAGATTTAAGCGCAACTTTTTGCTCATTGACACTGCAGACAACATTTTCAAAACCCAAAAATGTGTAATTAACTTAAAAAATTACCTCACTACTCTCGTGCTATTAACTTAACCCTTAAACTCATCCCCTCTCTATGATAACATAAAGAATGAGGGGGGTTGCTGAAGACCCCAGCAGAAATTTATTTATTGTAACAAGGATTTTTAATATTTTTTCATGAACATTTTGTTGGATATACTTTTTTATATCCTTTATAACACAAAACTAATTAATATATATATATATATTTTAATTTTAACATATAAAAAAAAAATTAAAAAACAAAAACAAAATGGACAAAATGACTCACGATTAAAAAAAAGGCTGGGTATACCCCATGGATAACTTTAAGGGTTAATAACAAATGATTATTTCTGACACGAAATTTTTATTGTGTTCAGGGAGTAAGAGTTATTCAAAGTCAACTATTCTAAAATGATCGTTAGATGATGATACTTTTTAACCTTTCACTCGTCAGGGCATAATTGCTACTCTACTGAAAATCGCAAAACTCTATATTAGTATGAGGAAAACCTTCATCTGTAACACTTACTTTGTCTCATGTTTATAGAATTTTTTTTGCAGAGATTTTCACTATAATCTGTACAAAAATTGAGGTATCTAAATTTTTTGGACAGATAGCAGTGCGCACATTTATTTATCTAGCTAAAAAAAAAAATTCCCGAGCTATCAATACGACGAAACACAACCAGGAAGCAATATAAATATTTTATATGCAGCAATGAGCACTTTAGAACTCTATTACGCATTCCTAAGACCCAAATAACTCCAGGGCGTATTTTAAAGGTCCGCATAGATCTACTGCGCATACTGGGGTCTTTTTGGCCCCAAGCGAAAAAGGCTTCCCACAAAGATCCAATTGATTATTTTGAGTAGCTGAATTCTTTACACACTCTTGGATAGTTACTTCAAAGAATGCGGTGGATTATTTAGTTCAAAATTTATTTTAAATATGAAAAAAGATTGAAGAAGTTACAGCATGGCGAAAAATGAAAATTTTTACGAATGATTTAATTACCTTTTTTTTCTTTTTTAATAATCGTGTAAGTACAATTTTCAAATTTTAAAGCAACTGAATAAGGTTGAAAATGCCTGGGTTCTTTTTGACCCCAGTGTGCCATCGAAGGGTTAAGTATCGTTGGAGCTCGCTGCACACCTTTGAGTATCGCATAACTTTATTACGTATCCTAAAGTCTCGTAGAATTACACTGCGCATCATTTACACATGTAGAAATATAAAGTGCAGCCTAGCTTACTGTGTAAATCTACTGCCCATATATATGAACAATGGAATTTCACTGCGCAGTCATAATTGTCGAAAAATTATATTGCGTAGCTATATGAGCCATATAAATTTACTACGCAGTCACAAACACCGTAGAACTCTATTGTGCATATTTAAGACCCGTAAAAGTCTGCTGTGTATTTTTGTGGTCCGTCAATTTTACTGTGCATTTTGAATTTTAAAACTTCAAGATATATATATATATATATATATATAAACTAAAGGTTAACAACCACCGCAGGGTCCCACTGGGAGTAACTGTCATCTACATGAATGACTGCTAAACTTTTTCCCTTATTCAGTGTTTCAGGGTGAAAATCAATTGAATGACTTATAGCTTGAAATCCTGTTTTAATTAAAATATTCATCATTAAGCCGCTTGTTCACATTCGACCGGTAATTTTTAAGGTTATGTTCATAGCCAACAACGAAACTAGAACGGGTTTAGCTGTAATGAAAAGACAAATTTTTCACGAAATCTTTTTTCAGGAAAGTTTCCTCTATTATTTTGCTTCGTTTTGAAAAATTTTATATACGTTTTTTAAGCAATTATTTATTTATTTATTATATTTCAAAACACGCACACATTCTATCTTATGTAAATTTCAAATTTCTATCCCTCAGGGATTTTAAGCTTTGGCCGCCGCGGGCGCTGCCGGTCATATTCGGTAAATATCAAGGTCATGCCCATACTCAATAGCAATTACTCCCTAAGTCCAATATGTACTTGATTATTTCTGGTCGAACATTAGCAATAATCTATTTTTTATGTTACTTTTACATAATTAATTATATGTCATATTATGTATATTGCTGCATGCTGACTATTCTGGATACTGTGCCTTCTGATGTTGAATATCAACTTATGTAAATATCAACAATTTTGTATTTTTCACTGCAATAATTCAGCCTGCACAGTCTCTGCAAATTGACCATTCTTATGTATATTTTATACATCATCAGCTATATAATACTTATTGCTTTTTTAATTTTCATTTTTTTATATGTCTCATTCCCTTTTTTCAATTATAATCAAGTGAACTGGATTTTTTTGGTTATTAGTATCTGTCACCTTAGCTTTACGGAAAAGATTTTTTTAACTTATTAACGTATTTCAGACCTGTCCATTACCACGAATTTAAACACCATTTTATGTCCTGTTCCAATCATATCATAGCCGTGTCCGAGACCTGGCTTACGCCTAACACTCCCTCGAGCATCTTAGCACTTGACCATTACATACTCTTCCGCAGAGATCGAAATGAGAGAAGAGGAGGTGGGTTTTTTTTTCTATGTTCATGACAGCTTAAGGGGCGTACAGGTGAGAGTGAGTCCTCCTGCCAATTACCCTATTGCTGAGTACCTTTTTATCAAGGTATCGTCGCTTCAGGACAGCATGTTTGCAGGGAACTTTAGACTGACATTTCCAAATTATAATAACATTGTACTTACCGGTGACCTGAACACAAATCTTAATGCTATCAACAATTTAAATATTTAAAATCAGCAGTGTTCTCCGCCGGATTATCTATAGTTCCCCATAAAACCACCCACCATACCGATCATTCGAGTACATGGATTGATTTGAAGATTGTTGATGATCTAGACAAGATGATTTCTTCTACTCAACACTCAATCTTATTCCTCTCAACCCATGATCTCATCAGCATTCAATACCAGTTTTCCTTTAATCCCTCCTATAGTATATCTTCTCTGTCTACGCAATCTCACAAATATAAATGAAACCACATTTCTTGAGCACCTCTCCACTTATGACTATAAAAGCATCTTTACTGAAAAGGATAAAATAGAAAGGCTATTTGTCTAACCAAATTTTTATCTTTATCCTTTGACGAATTTGTGCCCCTCCATATCCTTAAAGCAAAAAATAAGTCCACTCCTTGCATCACTTCTTATATCAAAGATTTGGCGAAAGAAAGAGAGAAAAACGTAGATTGGCTAAAAAAAATTTTAAAAATAGTACAATTCAAGCCGAATTTCGTAAATTGAGAAACTTAATACAAACCAAAATCAGGGATTCATACGCCCTTCTAGAAATAATCAATTGAACACGATTCAGAACAATTCATAGTTGTCAAAACTTCAATTTTTTTTTATATCTTTGTGGACGGGGAGAGAAGAAAATAATTTCCGAATCCGATTTCAGACAGAAAAAATATCTTGAATTTTGAAATGCACAAAAAAAGACACATATTTTATAGTCTTATTTTCAGCAATTAAAAATGCAATGAAGTAGGTAAGAAAATTGTTTTGGAGAATATTCTTTTTATATGGTAGAAGAAATCCTTATTGTAGGAAAAAAGCCGGGGGAACCTAACACTGCTAAAATCGATCATTTTCTAAGTATCACATGCCCTTAAATAAAAATGCGATGCTTCAATTAATTAAATAATAACGGAAGGAGTTTAAAGGGATAGGTTCGAGGCTTGAGAGATGAATGATGATTGATCGGTGCCCTCACTTTCAACCAATCAGCTACCTAGCATCATTTCAATGAGTATCGTTGCACTTCTACGCTTTCCTAAACATTTAGACAAAGATGCAATTAAAACGCATTGAAACGTTTCAATCAACTCCTGCTTCCTGGGATACGAACATATATGACAGACGTGGCTAAATAAGCTTTACTCAACTTTTTGCCGCGTGCAAAATCTAGAATATTTCAAATATTTTGCACTTCACTGCCTATATCAGATTCCGGATTTGCGGCGGCCAGTGGAGGGGATAACGTGATACAACTCGCCCTAGGGGAACTGTAGACTGAGTTACATAAAAGGGCATTGGAATATTGATGTGAATAACAGAAAAGTGGGGCCAAAAAATAGATACACTACCTTTAATTTAACAGATATGTAAACAGATTGACATAAATAAACAATTAAAGACTGCTGGAATAAAAAGAGAGGATTCACACAAATATGTGGATGATTATATTGACAAAAACACAGAAGAAGATAGACATGAATTTACGAGGTGACACAATAGGGAGTTCAGGAAAGACATAGAAATAAAAAGTGAAACTTAAAAAATAGACAAACTATGTTTATTCACAAAGATACAGAAAAGTGAGGTGAATAAACAATGATAAGCTGAGATAGAAAAGAGAGGATTTAGACAGATAGCTATTAGAGAATTATAGTTACCAAAGGAAATAAATTAATATTGAGAAGGGATAAAGGGATAGAACAAGATATACATAGACGAGGAATATAGGCTGGTTTTAACAAAAGCAAACTGAACAAAAAATATATAATTATTACATTAAAACAGTAGAAAAAAAATCAATTACATGACGTAAAAAAGTATAAATTAGAAAAACTGGTGATTTAATTTATTCGAAACGATATAGAAAAATAGTTAAAATGGTAAACAAAGACCAATCTGACAATAAGTAGACACGAAATATTATACACAGTCTGGGCTAAATAAACATCAAGAAAGATACGCGATAATATTACATTGACATAGAGACAGGAAAATATTAACATAAATAGGCCCAGCTAAAACGAGGGGATCAGAAAGATAAAGACACGGCAGAAATTTCGATACTCCTCAGATATCCTGGAAGGTTTTCGGAATTTTTTGATATTAACAAATCCCATGTGATATATCTCAAAAATTGTAATATGCTTGCTTCCTCTAGTATATACAGTAAAGTACATAAAGCCAATTGAGTTTTTACCATTTTACGAGCTGTTTCTCTTCTCTCGTTAATTCTGCAACCTTTCACTTTGCATATATAGGTTATACTCTGCAGTGGGACTCCGATGGCTAATGTCGATCGGACCTCTCTTTCTACCATGTGAGATAGATAACGAGATGCGATCGAATTCGAAACGATCGTTTCGAAAACTCTCTTTTTTTATTGTACGAGGCAGACAGAGAGAGCCCAATAGAGTTCGAACGACATGTCATGCTTATCGTTTCCAAACTATCAAACTCTCTCTTTTAGGGTGCCTTTACACCTCTGATTGCATGCACGGCGCACGCGCGTACATCATCCATTTGAAAGCTGTTATTCCCAACACTGATAAGGGCCCTTTCACACGATTGCAGATCCGCAAGTTGCCGCGCTTAGCGGAAAAATCTCCGAATGGCGGTAATTTGAATGCTCGATTTTTTTTTAAATAGAAAATTGTATCCTTTTCAAATTACAGGCAAGTATATTGAACTAAAAATAGTTAGAGAGCAATAACGGCGATGAATTAATACATTAAATATAATGATTTTAATGTTTTTTTATCTACATCGTCGATAATCAATATTTAAATATTGATTATTAAAGTTGTGAAACACAACTTTTTAAAGTTGTGAAAAAAATCTCTCTCATTCGTTTTCAATTATGGAAAACTAAATTTTTTTGTTTGGTGACAATTAACTGTGAAAAGCACGTACGTGCAAAATTTATCATTGTGTGGACTGGTAAGATAACGTTGGATTATTTTTAAATTTAAAGTTATTCTCTAGGTGAACTAATCTTATGATTTGGTCAATAACTAATAAGATCTATGGATACTCGTATTTGAATCAAAGATTATTTGATTTTTTCGCACACTCGATTCTATTTCTCGAAATTGAGATTTCACAATTTCTGAACTATTATTACGGCTCGTAAAATTATTAATAATCTATTTTCTTGAATTATATTTCTTTAAATAACTCTTCCAAAAAAATGGAACCTTTACTCTCGGAGTTAACAGAAGTCTGTCAGGGAATTTTGAGGACTGAAACTAATTTTAAAAAACTAGGAAAGTCTAACATTACGTCAGCCATTGTAAAATCATGAATTGAAATCCTTGATCAAAGATGGCGAAAATGTGATAAGTTACATTTACAAATTAAATCAACGGCGACCACAGCGGAATGCGAAAGTCGCGATAATTTCACTAAAAATAAAATATTGCAAGTTGAAGATGCTTATTTAAGTGCTCATAATTTTTTGTTTAATCAATTAGATTTGGTCACTCCAGTGTCTAACACGTCTGATAACACCAATCAATCACTAATTGCTCGAAATGATTCTTTACCAATTAAACTTCCGCAGATAATTTTTTTGCCTGTATTTTCTGGGGATTATAAGGATTGGGAAAATTTCCTAGACATGTTTGATTCGCTAATTATCAAAATGATTCCTTATCAAATGTAACAAGATCACAATATTTGAAGTCTACTTTAAAACGTGAAGCTGAAAAACTGTTGAAACATGTAATAATATCTGAAGCTAATTTTGTTTCCACTTGGGAGTCGTTAAGGGCTAGGTATGATAATAAGAGAGCTCTCATTAAAACTCATTTACAGGAATTCATTAGTCCCCCGAATGTATCTAATAATGTGCTAGTGGATCTAAAAAAATTACGCGACACAACAAATGAGTCTCTGCCGGCTCTAAAAAATTTACATCGACCAATTGATACTTGGAGTGATTTGTTAGTATCTTTAACGACCAATAAATTGGAAATTCAATCTCACAAGACGAGAATAAAAATGCTAAACAATCAGGACTTCGGAGTCATAATGCAACTTCCACTTCAAAATGCCTCCTATGTAAGGAAAATCGTCCATTGTTTAAATGTGATCAATTTAAAGCATTGTCAGTTGAAGGTCGTAAAGAAGTAGTTACTCGTCACCAGGGTTGTTATAATTGTTTCACGGCTGGTCATAGGCCCTTTAATTGTACAAGCAAATTAAAATATAGTAAATGTGGAAGGAAACATAACACTTTGTTACACGTTAATAACTTCGAATCTATCGCAACGCCATCAACTGACACTACGGCTTTGCACTTTCAATTGGCAATTTCGGGCTCTTTAGCTCCACCAGATAACGATACTGGTACCGTAGCTCAGGTGGCGAAAGCAAATCATGTCTCACTGTATAATAAATCAAACGATGATCTTTCATACCATTTCTTAAATAATCATCCAAATATATCGAGCTCAACGTTGCTAGCGACAGCAATCATTACATTACAAGCAGATAACGGGAAGGCTCATAAATTTATAGTTTTATTGGATCAAGGTTCGGAATGTTGTTTTATCTCAGAAAGGGTGATCAAAATTTTGAATCCTAGTTTCCAAAAGGTTAAAGCCGTAGTTTATGGTGTTGGTGGAAACAATATAGGTTCTTCAAGGAAATTAGCACGATTAAATTTGCTTCCTACTGAAAACCACAGTCCTAAAGTTCTAATTAAAGCCTTATTATTGCTTGTCCTTTTGGCAAACATGACAGGGATATAGAGTTTCTATTACCTGAAGATGCTCAGCTCAAGGTTTTAGACTTATTTTGGGATCCTGAGTCTGATGCGTTTCTCTTTAAAGTGACTTCCTCGCCTGTCGACATTCCAACTAAGCGGATTGTACTTTCTGTTTTTTTGTGAATTTGAGATTGATATAAGGTGAATGTCAAATTTCATAACCTAAAGATTGTAACTTATCGATTTTTCACCTTCAGTGACAACGAGATTTTATAAACATAAATTAAAAGTAGACTATGGATGCTAGGATTTGCTTAAAGGTTGTCAATTTAACTACTTTTCAATAAATAATTTAAACTATTTAAGTCACAAAATTTTAATCAATAATTTTCTATCGAAATTCCTGAATCAGATAATACCCATTCATAATCGCTGCTGAATGGGCTTCAGAAAAAAATACGTTTGCTTATTAAAAAACTCCTGTTCTCATTCAAAATTCAGCCTGACCAATGGGTGGCAATCTGGAATTCTAGTGACACATACGCAATTCAGAAGTCATCAAAACCCATTCAAACTAAAGTGAATGGATTTTTGTTTCCTGGGCACATTATCTTTTATATGTTTACGAGCTGCACCCTTAAGTCGCGTTTTAATTAGCATTACTAGATAGCTCATTTCGTGAGCATCTATGAAGGTTGCCGCAGTCCTACAGTGCTCAACAAACATAGTGACCGACAAGTTAGTTCTATCAAATTCAGGAAATATATCACGAGCTATTTTTATTCCTTCACTTACTTTTGGTCGTTTATTAGGAATCTCATCAATTTCTTTTGTTAAAAATGGGGCCGTTCGTTTAACTACTTCGCGTCTTGGTAACTCATCAAAGGTCTTATCTTTATCTTCAGAACTTGAAGAAATAGATTCAGCACTACTACCGGATTCACTAACTAAGTTTTTATTACGGGGCCTTGATTTAGCCGGAATGGACTATTAGTTTGTATTTTTAGTTGCATTTCTGGTGACACGTTTTGTAATTGTTTTATTTGGGGGTGAGTTATCTGCTATTCTGGAGGCCATGGTTCAGGCCATTTAATGTTTTCAATCTAAGAAATTGAACTATACGCACAGCTTGAATAGTAACAGTCTGGTGTAGTGGATTCTGAAGATTCTAGACATCGATGAGGTCCCAATTAAACCTGATGAGTCCTGCTGGTTCTTCCTAGGTCCCACGGTTCCGTAACCCTCTTTCGTACCGGGCCGGTCCAACGCTGCTGTAACCCTCTTCCGTCCTGGGCCAGTAATCTCGTTCTGATAGTTTTCCTTAGATGATTTTAAAGATTGTATTATTTGACTTACAAAATCATTTAAGCTCGCAGTTGACAGAAGGAATTTATCCGTGGTATCTTCCTCAACTGTCTACGACCTCGGTGCAATTGGCAACGCCCTAGCTACCGGGAGTAAAACAACTCTTTAAAGTTTATTGTTATAAAGGTTCACAATCAGGATCCGAAATGAGTTCAACGAATTTCACCAATAAAGAATTTGATTCCGACATTTTCAGTTTTAAATGTTTATTAAATGTCACTATTCATTCATAAAATTGATCTTTCTTTTGTATTTGTCTTTGAACTTCACTTCACGAAGAGTTTTCAAATTTAAAACATTACCGCTCTTTCACTGTGTTGATAATTCAGTCTCGAACGATAATTTAAACCGCGCACCAAAATAATCTAGTAGAACAATCAGAGTTTGGTCAGATGCATACACGTAACCTTGAACTTAAAGTTTCAATGACCCAATTTTACGGTGCAACATCCCACTTCTGACACCAATGATACATCCCAGAATCTGCAGTCGAATTTGATTCCGTTGTGGCCATTTGTTGATTCGTTGAAAGAGAGTTCGGAATGCTGACGTTGAGTGGTGCAAACCACTGCCGCAAAATTAGGTCAAATCTGAAATAAGAACACCATTGTTTATGATCACAAACTAACAATATTTATTTAATGTTTCTTGTTTCACTTCCAATTTGACAATTATAACTTTCATTAATGCACCCAAGTGCATTAGTTTATAACAAATCACGTTGATTCTACAAGTTCATTATCGTTTTGACAATTTAATTCGATTTGAGTTAGAAACTTTCTAAGTTTAAAATACAAGAATTGAGTTTCGCAGGTTAAGTGTAGTTTTCGACAGAGTTGTAGATCAGAACTCTGAAATCTACTCAATTCTCTGAATTCTTCTGAATTTTCTGAATTCTTCTCAATTGTCTGAATTCGTTGAATTCTCTGAACTCTTTCAAATTCTGTGAAATCTTTTGAATTCCCGGAACTCTTTCATATTCTGTGAAACCTTTTGAATTGTTTGAATTCTTTTGTATTCTCTAAATTCTTTTGAAATTCTATCTTTTTTTTAATTCTGTAAATTCTTTTGCACTCCATGAATTCTTCCCAATTTTCTAAAGTCTTCTTAATTTTTTGAATTCTTCTTAATTCTATGAATTCTTCCGCTATTCTCTGAATTCTTCCGAATTCTCTGAGTTCTTCCAAATTCATTGTCTTCTCTAAATTTTTTGAATTCTCTAAATTCGTTGAATTCTCTAAATTCTTTGAATTCTCTAAATTCATTTGAAATTCTATCATTTTTTTTTAATTCTGTGAGTGAATTTGAAGTTTGTGTATTCTTTTGCACTCCGTGAAATCTTCTGAATTTTCTAAATTCTTCCTAATTCTTTGAATTGTTCTTAATTCTATGGATTCTTACACTATTCTTTGATTTCTTCCGAATTCTCTGAATTCTTTCAAATTCTTTGAATTCCCTGAGTTATTCTGAATTCTCTAAATTGTTTAAAAATTTTCTGAACCCTCTAAACTGTTTTGAATTTGTTGAATTCACGGTATCACTGAATTTTTAAAATGTTTTTTAATTATCTTCAGATCATAAGAATACACGTTAAATTATTTCAATTTTCTTTGAATATTCTTGATTCTGTAGAATTCACACGAATTCTACAGAATTAAAAAAAAAAATTTTCTTAATTCTCTTGAAATCTTTATAACCCACCACGAATTGATATGAATTTCTGCAAGTCTTTTGTATTCTATGAACTCTCTTGAATTATTCTTAATTCTCTGATAATTTTTGAATTGTCTGAATTCTTTTGAAGTCTGTGACGTATTTTAAATTACATGAATTCTGTTGTATTATCTAAAAAAATTTAAATTATCTTAATTTACTTTGAATTTTGTGAATTCTTTTGAAATCTGTGTATTCTTCGGAATTCTCTGAATTCTTCTAAGTTTTCTAAATTCTTCTGAATTCTCTGAATTGTTTCGAAATTTTATGAACTCTTTAAACTACTCTGAATTCGTCGAATTCTCACGATATCACTGAATATTTTTAAAATGTTTTTTCATTATCTTGAAATCATTAGAATACGCCTTGATGTAGTTTGAACTCCTTCTTTTGAATATTTTTAATTCATTTTAAATCTTCAGAATACACGTTGAATTACTTTAACTTTCTTCGAATATTTTGAATTCTGTACAATTCTACAGAATTCGAAACACTTGAAGGAATTCAAAATAATTCAACGCGTATTATAAAGATATGGAAAGAATTAAGAAAACTATAAAAGTATTCAGAAGACTATTTGAATACAAAATATTTTAGAGAATTCAAAAGAATTCAGGAGAATTCAGTTAATACGAAAGAATTGTAGAAATTCAAAATAATTAATGGCGTATTGTAAAGGTTTTAAGAGGGTTCGAAAAAACTTCAAAAGAAGTCAAAGGAGTACATGTGGATTCTAGGAATTCGTTTGAATTCTACAGAATGCAACACACTCTATGGAAGTTAAAATAATTATACGTGTGTTCTAAAGATTTTAAGAGGATTTAGAAAATTCAAAAGATCTGAAGGAGTTCAAAGTAACTTGAAATGTATTCCAATAATTTAGAGATAATTAAAAATCATTAAAAGAATGCAGTGGTCTCGTCAGAATTAAAAAATTCAGAACAGTTCAAATTATTCAGAAAATTTCAAAAGAATTCGGATAATTAAAAAAAAAAGACAATACAAAAAAATCCATAAGATTCAAAATATTTCAGAGAATTGAAAAGAATTCAAACATTTCAAAATAATATATAATTAAAAACTAAAGGTTAACCACCATCGCAGGGTCCCACTGGGAGCAACTGTCATCTAAAAAATGACATCGGCTCCCAGTAGGACCGCAGTAAATCCCATTCAGATTGAAACCCGAAAAAGCTTTAAATTTAAATTTATCATCATGAATCATCGTGAAAGTATTAAATCTATTATCAAAGCAGAATAATGTTCAGAAGAATAATAATGTTCACTTTTTCGTTGAAATCTAACATTCTTTCATTCTTATCTATTATTTTCTGTTTGCTTTTATTTCTGTCGAAAAGTTAGGTTTCGACTACTTTTGTGGTTTGACGACCTCTTTACGACATTCGAACGACATCGTTACGATAATATTTATGTCCATGTCTTTCAGATGGCTTGGTGACATCGCATGGCATCCTAAAGAAATCTTGAAGAAACTGACATACATATTACATGTATATAAATACATATCTTACTAAAATATTGTCGTAACTATCTCGTAGAAATGCCTTAAAGACGTTCTCACATTGATGTGCCCACGAGACAGAACTGTCTTTGATTATGGACAGTAGTTTCTAAATTTGCAACACTCCCAGGTGATAATAATTTTCGTGGAAATTCGCGCGGAATTCCCCGAAATACGGACGGATTCTGGCAGATTCCACGTGAATTTCGCATGGCATTTGGAACTTTTTTCAGATAAAATAACACTTTCTGTAGAAACGCCTTTATATGTCGAAAAGAAGTGATTAAAGCAAAAAATTTCGTACATGAAAAAGAGGCCACGGGAAACTTTGGAATGTTCGTTATTGTAAATAAGCCATGCTTCTGGTATAAAGTGTTTTGGTGTTGGTCCTTCTAACTGGACGAAAATCTTGCGATATTCCTCAGGAGACTTGATGAATACTGCCGAGGTAGAACCTGTATGACTCCTGTATATGGGTCCCAGATCGTTATGTCGTTGATCAACATATTCGTGAAGCCTTGTTCCCAAACGAGATGCAAACATAAATCGAATCATCCCCAGAAAAGAATTGACTGGATCTACAGGCATCTCACGAACAGTGCTAGAAGAAGCTACCGTTTCATATGAACTTTTTATCGTTGACATTCCTTTTTCCACATTTTTTGAGGCAAAATAAGAGTCAAAATTCTTGCAGCAACGACCAATGACAGGTCGAACTTGTTTTTTGAAAACACGTTCAATTAGAGTGTAAAAATTGTTCCTGGTCTTCATTGCAATTGACACAAATTTTCGTTTCTGCCAGACAGAATAAATGATATTATGCCTGGTATATACTTCTGAAACTTTTGATTTTGTTTAATTGATTATGTGCTGTAATAAAAAAATAGTCAACTTTCTTAAATTAATAAGTTTTAATTAACACAGTATGTGTGATTGGATTTCTCAACGGATCGATAATTACTATCTCCGATGATAATACGGATTCCTATTTCATAAGTTTTATCGTTTTTATCTCGATATATCTCGAATCAACCCATGTTGCGAAAGGAAACTGCAGAAAAATAAAAATTAGTATAATTCGGGAAAATCATTAGGAATCATCAGTTAAATTTTTGTAATAATTATTTTGCTGTAGTTTCTTTTTGAAAGGAAATGAGAACATTTCCCCCTTTTATTTATTTAACTTTTATTTTGTAGGGTTCTCACGAATAAATCGTGATCCTAGAACCATAGGATGCTATCTAACTATCTTCGACCAAAATGAGTTAATGACACCGAAAGGTAGTCAAGCGCCAACATTGCTGTGCAAGATTGAGGGAACATCCCTTATGAAAAAGAAGTATTGGTAAGTATAGGATCTAGTACTTTTTCGCGAAAAAGTATTGGATTTCCAATACTTATTCGCAAAAAAAATACTAGATCCAATACTTATTTTTCATAAGGGATTGCCATGGGAACGTTCCTGAAAGCTAGCCTACAATATTCAGGAACATTGCAAGAAGGTTCCTCGGAAAGTTTTATTACAATTTTTTTTAATACAGTATATACATATATAATTAAAAACTAAAGGTTAGCAACCACCGCAGGGTCCCACTGGGAGTAACTGTCATCTAAAACATGACATCGGCTCCCAGTAGGACCGCGGTAAATCCCATTCATGGCCACGTCTCACAACCGCGAGATGAGTGGTCACAAACGAAAGATGTAACATTTGATATTTCTTCTTTGACAATCCCCTTCTGAAACAGATTAATTTTCAACCAAACATTTGCATTTTTAATCAAAAAATTTGATTTTCTACAAAAAAATACGAATTGTAAACCAAATACATTTATTTTTCACTAATTAGTTGAATTCTTAATTAAGAAGATTTATAATCTGCCAAAAAATATGAATTTTTCACAAAATAATTAAATATACACCAGAAATACAAATTTTCAACAAAATACATAAATCTTGAATCAAATAGTTGAATTTTCTACCAAAAAATGCGAATTTTCTACAAATTACAAACACTTTCAACTAAATATTTTGAACAATGAATGTGATGTTAGTCCAAATTTTATTTCATTAATTTTTAGTCTATACTTTTTTCATTTCTAAAAATTTGGAATAAATAGTTGAATTTTTAAGCTAAGAAATACAAATCTTCAACCAAAAATGATGTAGTGTAATTTTTATTGAAGCGAATTAATTTTCAACAACAAAAAATCAAATTTTCTACAAAACAGTTTAATTTTATACCAAATACTTGAATTTTATACCAAATTGTGAAATTTTCCACTCAAATAGACGATTTTTCTATGAAACAGTTGAACTTTCAAATCGAGAATATGATTTTTTAACAAAAAAATTATTTGTCATCCAAGGAATTTTATTTTTAATAAAAAAAGATGAATTTTCAACGAAAGATGTAACATTTGATATTTCTTCTTTGACAATCCCCTTCTGAAACAGATTAATTTTCAACCAAACATTTGTATTTTTAATCAAAAAATTTGATTTTCTACCAAGAAATACAAATTCAGGGTGGCCACTATTTTTTCAATTTTTGTCTCCCGGCTTTCTCCCGGTTCTCCCGGTAAATATTCGTGATTTCTGCCGTTTTAGAGAAAAACATTTACTTGATAAGCAACAGGAAACTTTTTTGCAAGAAATCTGTTGACTTTGAATCATATAAACAATTTAAAAATCCGCTTTCAAACCAATTTTTCAATATTATGTTTTAAACATTTTTTAAACAATAATTAATAGTTTCTAACTGAAAACGTCTAAAAAAAATATTTAGAACGATTTTGGGCAATATTTGATTAGAAAAAGTAGTTGTATAATATTGTGTAATTTCTAAGTCGAAGCGCTAAAAATTAAGCATTTTTTTAAATTGAAGAATCACGAAATCGAATTATTTCGGATTAAATTTCAAAAATAAAACAATGTCAAAACGTTAGAAATGGAATATTTTAAGATTTGAATTTTGGAAAATATATCATTTGAATTCAAGGGAATTGAAATTGTATTATTTATAATTAAAAGCGCTAACAATAAAAAATTAAAAAACTTTTGAATTTGAATCATTTTAAATTCAGAGCAATTAAAATTTGACAATTTGAAACTAAATTGAATCTTTTATAGTCAAAGCTTCTAAAATTTTAGAATTTTAAACTGTTATCACATAAAAAAATTATTATTTAACATTAAAGCTGATCAGACGTTAAAAATAAATATTAATTTAAAATGTGAAACACTAAAAATGAAAAAATTTCTACTATGAAAAAAATCGTAATTACCAAAAATTGTGATATTAACACTCTTTTTATACTCAAACACTTTAAAATTTCAGTTATTTTAAGTAAATTGAAATCGTTACAAAAATTAATAACTTTCAAATTGTCAATCATATTTTCCAAAATTCAACCAATTAAATTTAAATTGCAAAATTGAAACCTATGAAAGGTAAAAATAATATATTTAGCGTTCAACCTGAAAATTCAGAACTCTAAGATTCTGATCATTTGAAATTACCGAAATGATTGAATCACTGATGTATCAATTTCAGAAAGTTTAATTTTTATCTTGTTTTATTTTAAAATCAATTGCAAATTTTTTAATTTCAAATCTTCCTTTAGAAAAATTTGAAATTATTTACTTGTTTAAATCTTTAACTAAAAATCGGACAGTTCTAAGATATGACATTAAAAATAATAAAAATAATACAACACAAGATTGCCGTAATATAAGGAAAGTTCATTTGTTTCATGAAGAATGGAGATTAGTGATAGGAATAAATTTAACAACAACAGAAGAAAGGATATAAGCCTTAGATGACACTTTAATGACAGCTGAACGAGCTTATGGAACAATTTGTGCACCCAAAGAGTAATTAAAATTAATCAAAGGAAGGTACAATAGATTAACTTCAAAGATTGAAATTCTACATAAACTTTTAGGAAAACAGAGATATAAGAGAGGATTAGCAAATTTCATTGGAGATATCTCCAAAACTTTATTCGGAACTCTTTGCGAATCCGATCTACGTCAAATTAACACAGAGTTCGATCAACTGTATACCGACAATAAAAATATAGCCTCAGTGTTGACTAACCATACCAAAATCTTGAAAGTAATACTTGATTCTTCCTCATCGGAATATTCTACAATAAAACAAGAAATTGGGAAAGAACTGGGAATGGCCCAAAAATTTAGTCAAAGTGTGAATAATAACCAGCAATTTTAAAGAAGACCCTCGAAGGATTCGAATTACACCACAGAACCAGATATCACTTTGATAATGATGAGGAGAAGTACCAACATATTCTTTACATCAGCTCACTCTCGGCAGCCACAATTCAGGGATTCTTCACGTATATCCTAGATATACCCGTTCTAGAAAAGGAAGAGGTTTCCTTGATAAAAATTGTTTCTATCCCAGAAAAGAAAGGCAACCTTTACTTATCCATTATCCCAGATCACGAACTGGTTATTGAATTTAGAAACTCCTACGTCCCAACAGATAAACAGACTATCGACCGATGCAAAACTATAGTAAACTATTTAATATGTAAACGAAACCAGCCTAATCTCAAACTGTCGGACAGTAAAAACTGTGAATCAAGTTTATTCAAAAGATATGAGGAACCAAATTGTAATCAAGCTCCGTATTTGCTTCACAAGGAAACTTTCATATCAATCTCCGACGGATACATTATAATTCCCCTCGATAAGATGAGCCTAGATATAAGCTGCTAACAAAATATAACATCTATAGAAATAGTCAAACCTGTTAAAATGAAAGGAAGCAGCTGCAAATTTTACAATAATTATGACCAAATATATCTACCAAAACACTTAGAAGAAAAACAGAATTACTGGATTAATGTAGCTTATAACGTTAAATACAATGAACAAGATCTTAATAATTTAGAAAAGAAATTGATTCAGCTTCCCAAACAAATAGACAATGGCGAACTGAAACAAGCTCGCTTAAGTTTAGACGACACTGAAAATACATTAAAAACTATAGCTACTCACAGACGTTTAAGAACTTAGACAGAAAGTGGACTAGAATGTCTACAGTACTTTGGGTATGCAGCTCTAACTTCAGGCGTATTATTTATGTTATATAAGACCGGAGTTTTTAACATAATATTGAATTGTGTTCCGAAAAAACTATGTATATTTTGTGTTAAAACTAAAGTAGAGACTCCGGCTCATATTGTAACTTACAGTACTAGTGTGCAACCTTTGTTAGATAATAAGGATACTAATATCAAAACTCGGATGGTAAAATTTTGAACGTTTGGAGACTAAACTCAGTCTAAAGAGAGGATTGTAATGGTTGACCTCTATGGACCTCTCCCATTTACAAATTTAGGATATATATATACAGCGCTTTGGCCCAGCACGAGTTAGTTCTACTCATAATCTTATACGACAAACTGTACTCATTTGAATAAAGAATATTCGAGTACCATTTGGTAACTTGAATCCTTTTTGAAAACATCTATCTGATATTTCGGCATAACAATTGAGAAGATTTCAAAAAAATTAAAAGAAAATGTAGATTTTTGAATAATTTGAAATCAAATATTGGAACCCTTTGAAGAATTTTACAAGGTTTCAAGGAAATAAAATTTTTTTCTTAAGGGCATGTGACACGCATAAATACCTACCTTACCGGCCTCACTTTTTCAATTTTCCGAAATTTTTTCTGAATCAAAGAACTTTTTTTCTGAATAAAATATCGGACTGAAACTTTGGAAAATGTATCGGAAGACATGGGAAGGTCGCGCGAAGCAAGCAACCGCGCCCGAAAGACAGGCGTCCAGTGTATCTCTTGGGTTCCAGTATTGTGAAAAAAATTGAGGGTGGCGACCCTACCGCTCCCCAGAAAGTGCGAAAAAAGTTTGGGAAACGCTGAGCTACAGAATAACGTCCTCAAAAAACAGGTACATGGACCACTGCGCGCCGACAAACTCTTCAGATTTCATTTCTAGTCTCTACGAGGTCAGACATTGATAGCAGCATCACTATTAACTGAGAGTTGAATAAAAAACCTTTACCTTTCTAAACAAAATAAAGTTCCTGTCGAGCAAACCCAGGATTTTACAGTTGAAAATAGTAACTTGTCAAGTCCTGATGATCAAAATGCAGTTCTCATAGGATGCAGTACCATCAATGATGATATAAATCAAACTTATGTTTGTGAAGAGGAAATGTCAAGCATTGGCAAAGAGGATGACGTCTCATGCTCTCAGAATCTCCTTATTATATTGGATTTGGTCGAAACGGATTTAAACAAAAAGGAAGTCTGACGAAATAAAGGAGAAAAAGTGGACCTTCTTTTGAATCAATGCTTAACTGATGCTCTAAAGTCTACAGTACTTCCACAATCCACACCAAATCTTCAGTCTTCAACATATCCAGTGTCTTCAGTACATCCTCAGTCTTCAGCTCATCTACAATTTTATACGAAATCTTCACTCAAGGCAACAAAAAGAAAGCCGTAAGCTAAAAAAGTTCAAACGGCTAAAGATCTCTTACTACAAAATGGAAGCAAATTCAGAAAACACGTGACACTTAATAATCGGAAGATTATACTCAAGAACACATGCTCTTTCGATTCAATAATTCAAACTTTAACTATCTCTGCCATAGACTGCGAATACTATTTTGACTACGTCTTAAATTCTGGAAATGAAACTTTGGGATTTATTACAGTTCTCATTGATTCTGGAGTTAAAGTCCACGTTTATATACATAGATGTTCCATTTTGCAGAACTTTGTTCCAGCAGATGCAGATGTACAAAATATAAATGTAAAATTATTTAAAAGTGCCTCACCACTTTCTTTGAGATCCTTAGACGTGACCACCAGCATTCCAATAATGTGGAATTTTATCATGGAAAACGAACCCACCATGGTTATAACAAGAAGCTGCCAGTGTGGTTATCGTGTAGTTGAAAAGGTTCCTACACTTTATTTATGGACCAATCTTATCCAAAAGGATGGATACAAAGAGTTAGAAAAGGCAATTAAAGTTCCACCACATCGACGAGAAAAGTGCAAGAGTTGTACCAGTTTTACACATGAAGAAACGCATATCAATGCACATGTTTTAATAGAAACAGATATATTCACATCGAATGACGAAGGTGAACCGATATCCATGACCTGTAAAGTAACCGATTTTCCCGTGCATATTTTTCTCCAAGGACAAAAGTAGAGGTTTGTAGATTCTCAGATTTTTTTTAATGTTGTCGATATTTGTTCATACTCTTTGAATTAAATTATATTTTTGATTTGGTATTTTGGTACATATGTATTTTCTATTTCCGAAACAGGTTTAATTGTATAAATATCTTTTAAATTCAATAAATGTTTAGAAATGATTGTTTTATTTATTATATTTTTATATTTAATACTTAATTCAAATGGCTCACAGGCACACATGCGTAATCGTTTATTGACCAGGACATTTCTAGTTTCTACACTCTTTGCCGACGGATACCTGATCGATGGGAAGTTTACGACGGTTTAGCCTCATCAGTGCGTCCCTTCAAAATGACCGATAATCCAATACCTCAAGCCGTTATTTACATCAAAGTTGAAAAATAATAATCTTCAACGAATGAAGAAGTACTCTACTTACAAAGCAATATTAGAAAAAAGGCTGAATAATTCAAGTATCAATCACCTGTGATGTATTATTCACTTAGATAGGCAAAGAAGAATAGCCGAGTTTCATGTTATTATTTTAGAAAACCATAAACATGGTTCCTTGTGCATTTTTATTTATTACTCAAATTTCTAATAGACGTGTGTGGTATGTGAAGACGCGAGACGGATCCAGGGAACCTGAAAGGATTCATCCAACAAGGTCGGTAAACATTAGTTGTGTTTGGGAAGGAAATATTTGCTTTCTCTCTCTCTTGCTCTCCCTCGCTCGTTACTTCGGTCCCTCTTTTCCCGATTAAACTAAATCATTCTTAATTTTCAAATAAAGCGATATAAATGAAAGTGAAATTACATAATCATTATCATAGATAACCTGTCTCTATTCCACCACTAACTTTTAATATGTGAGGAACTTTTAGGAGGAAGTTCACGGACCCACTAAATTTTATAAAATAAGCAGGCTATCTCTCTTAGCTTGGTCTTTCGTACATCCGACTTATCAGCGAGGTCTTGTGGCACTCTACCAACGTCACCACCAAAGTTAAACTCAAAGATTAATTAATTAATAATAGAAGCTGGTCAGTAACAGTAATGAATTTCGTGAAGGCTTACCACAATCATCGGATTATTTCAATGAGAATCGAAAACAAATTTCCAAACTGAATAGAATAAAATATGTTATGAGAAAATATTTTGAAAATCTCGTAGAAAATTGAATTGTCTTATGGAAATTTTCTTAGATTTCAAAAGATTTAAAAGGTTTCAAAGAGTATGTATGTATCAAAGATTTTTTGAATTTTTTAAAGATTTCACGAAGGTTTTTCAAGATAAAAATGCACAAGTGTATCAAAATATTTCAGTGATTTCATGAAGATTTTTTAATATTTCAAAAAATTTTTAATTCGTTCAGAATAATTCCCAAAGATTTCAAATTTCTTTAAGGATTTCATAAAGACTTCAGACATTATACAAATATTTTCAAGCTTTCAACAGACTTCATAGGTTTCCAAGATTTCGAAAATATTTCAAAACATTTGAGAAATTTCAATATTAGGTTTGCTGTTTATATTCTCGCATGTATTTGAAAACCCTTAAAACTGCATAGATAATTGTAAACGAGAATATCCTTATAAAAATGTTTGTGTCTTCATACTCTTTTGAAATCATAACAGTGAATGAGTTCTTTTGTTGAATTAAATGTATGAATTCCGCTTTATTTTTTTTAAACAAAAATGAAAATAATTACACAAATCTTTGAAATGTTTTCAAACCTTTAAAATCTCTGCGAAGTCTTTAAAACCTTGAAATACTTGAAAACTATCGAAATCTTTCAAAATCTTAGAAATATATATGAAATCATTTAAATCTTCAGAATCTACTTCTTTTAAACTCTTTCTATCTTCTCCGACTGGCTCCGAATAAATAAAAATGGGAAAATGGGTCCCCGCGTGTGTATGTGTGCAGGGGCTATTTGGCCAACACGGCCCTGCAGACACCGCAACCATGGCTATAGGCTCATTACCCTGGTTGCTGCGGACGCGTCAATCAGCTGTTACCTAGTATGCATTAGCTCAAACCATGTGATATCAGATGATTCTGCGTCTGCGTCCAGGATATGAGCTGATAACCTGAACGCTGCGCGCCCGTCCATGTCTCATATAAGCTTATTATGAGACATGGCCGTCGTCATCATCGCGGCCCACGCCCCCACTATTCCCGCTATGGTTTAGAGTTTACAATCTTTTGAAAAGATATTGTGATAAACTTAGTGTTCTATCTACGATATTTGCCGTAAAGATGTATAATTTTATAATTAAGACATATTAAAGTGCATGAGGGAAGCTGTTTAAACCTTTTTTTTTATTTTATTGAAATTTTTGTTTTTAAAATTTATACATGTTTACATATACATAGAGAAATGTGGCAAAAGATAAAAAAGAAGAAATGTAGAATTAAACTACAGTCCGAACTCCGAGCAATGCCGTTTTCGGGGCTGTAGGGAAGTATAATTCCAAGAACCCATAAACCCCCACTCTAAGCGTGGTCACGCTCGAATGCGTGGAGAAGAATTCATCTGACAAACTCCGAGCAATGACGCGCGTCGATAGGTTAAAAATCTATCTCGAACATCGTTTTATGTATCTAGTGTACATTACATGTGTACAAAAGTGATTCATATTGTGATTTCGTCGTGTCCTGTGACCACTCATCTCGCGGTTGTGAGACGTGGCCATGAATGGGATTTACCGCGGTCCTTCTGGGAGCCGATGTCATTTTTTAGATGACAGTTACTCTTACAATAAGTTAAGAATGTGTCTCTTGTGTGTCCTCCGTCCGTCCCTTCCTTGCTTCCTTCTGATATACAAAGTGGGCTAAATGTGGAAGCCGCCCTTCCATATAAATCAGAATCTTTTTTCGTGTTGGAAACGACGGCGCACTTTGTTTTTAACGGAATTCATTTTCGCAGATTTTAAAGATTCCCGCTGCTAAAACTACTGTCCCATTTAAGAATTCTACCAACATTTTCAGAACAATTCACAAAAATGTCTGCCGCAGAGTAATGCAGAACATCTCTGTATTTTTGCACAAATGCTTCAATTTAAATAGTAAAGCAGAGACTTTTACAGCATATTGGCAAATATTCTTTGCAGAAAACTCGCTGAGAAATCCATGAGAATGCAGACCATTTTTTGAAGAAGAGTAATGCAGACTTCTTCTGCATTTATGCTAAAGTGTTTCAATTTGAGAAGTAATGCAGGAGACGTTTGCAAAGTACGTGCAGAGCTATTGCACGGATATTATGAAGTAATTTGCAGAGAATTTGCAGAGAATTTTTTCCACCAGGGACGCCTGTCTTCTTCTTACAAAGAGGGCACCCAGAAACTGCCAATCAGGTGTTTAAAGTGTGTTTGCGAAAAGGGAGATTATGTAGAAAAATAATATCACTTCTTTGTATTTTCCTTTCATTCTAATAAACTTTTACAAACAATGTCTCATTTATATTTGATCCACCCTCGTATTCTCTCAAGTCGGAAAACAGGCTGGAAGAAAACCTTCTGCCCTTAAACTTCGTACAGCTCCACGTGCTATCATTATATCTTGTAACATCATCAAGTTCTCTAACCGGGGATCGATTTTGTGTTTACTATTATGATCAATTTATTTCTTAGCGCATTTGGGTAATTTCAATAAAAAAATTGTAAATTTACTAACAATTATATTAATTTTTAGTAATGGTAGTGTTGCATTTTAAACTTATCTCAATAATATTTATTATCATTGGGACATTCGTTCAATTTGCGTTTACATTTTCCTGACCAGGAAATTTTAACCAACGATATAAGTTGATCCCAATACTGATAGGACGTAGAAACTAGCCCTAAATATGTTATAACCAAATATGAGAATAAAACAAACTACAATTTCGTAAGATCAATTTTTACAATAATAACTCTCCCACTGAGTTTTAAATTATTATTTTGAAACGAAAACGACAGATTGTGGATTCACTCAAGGGAGAGATGATTTCGTATTTTAGTGATCAATTGAATTCTATTTTATGAATCTCTCAGAAGATCCATTTGAGATCAATGCACATAATCATATCTTCAATTTTTTAATGTGCATAATCGCACAACGAGGTCCTTGTAATTAAACAAGGTGCAAGGTCGATACGAATATGCGCGATTTTGAATTTATTAAAATTTATTAACTAACAACAACAGCGAGGTCCTTATTATTATACAAGGTGCAGGGTCGTTACGAGTAGTGCTATTTTAATTTTTTATTTTATCCCGCTTGCACAACGAGATCCTTATTGTTAATAAGGTGCAGGGTCGTTACGAGAGATTATTCTTTAATTATTTATCTTTAAGCTTACTCGCACAACGAGGTCCTAATGTTTAAATCAGGTGCAGGGTCTTTACGAGAAGCTACATAATTTTGATTTTTACTTGATATAAAAGAAATTCCCATTTAACATTTAATTTATAATTCAATATGTAAGCATGCACAACAAGGTCCTTATAATTAAATAAGGTGCAGAGTCGTTACAGGCATCACACACAAAGTTAAGTATTTTTTTAACCCCACAAACTCACGTTTGTTATTTTAATTCAAAAATAATGAATTAAAATAAATTATTAATGCTTGAAGGAGAATCTCAGGCAGTGCACTTTCCTTTCTGAAGCTTAGTATGTATTTAAAATGAAGAACTCTGTTCAAAATTTTTTATGAATTTGTTTGTGTGATAAAACTCAAGTACTATCAGTTTTTTTACCACAGAATTGTAACCCAAAATATAAACCGACAGTTTACGGCCTGTCAGTTTAAGCCTTTTCCATTAGTATAGTAAGTCACAACACGAATTGAAGTTGAGAAACAAAATCTGAGAAATTCTCGGCGATCAAAATGCAATTCTTGCATTTTGCAATTCTTTGCATGAATTTTCAAGTTGTACATTCTCTTCAAAATGTCAAAAATATCTTTGTTAGGGCTTATCCGATGCGTAATTTAATAAGCTTTTCAACGAATAAAAAAAAATTCTCTCCCATTTTGGGAACGAGTAATCACGTTTCAAACTGAGCAGTGATTTTTAGTAGTAATTCTGCTGATCGTACTGATAATTTCCGACGGTAGTGTACTGTTTAGCTTATGGTCGATATTTGTCGAGAATCATGAGACCGGCAGAAATTTTGAGGAGTTTATTCTCAAAAACAAAATGTGTGACAGCGATAAATGAGAACAGTGACGAGGATTAAGTTTTCAATCAATATGAAACTAAATCAGATATATAAATAAAACTTCAAAAAAATTTCAAAAAATACTGATACCACGAATAATCATTTCATCTTTTCTGTTACAATATATATATATACACTATGTATATACAGGGCTGAATATAGTACGGGGCCAGCGGGACCATGGCCCCAGGTCTCCCACAAATTAGGGGCCCCCACAAATGTAACTAGTCGGTAAATCAAAATCGCTACGACATTGAAACACTTCTACATCGACTCCTATTTCAATGACCTTTTTTTAGAAGGCAGTAAGGAATTACAAAAGGCCCCCACATTTTAACCAGCCCTAGGGCCCCCACACCCCTGAATGCGGCCCTGTGTATATATAATGTATCTAATAATGTATAAATACACTTATATAACTGTATTATATGAATATATTCAGGTATCAATGGGCCTCAGGAGTTGGAATATGTGAAAATTACAGTTTTTATTTTTTTACACAAAGATCCCCTGAATCTAAAAATCTGAGAAAATTTACAGTAATAGCTCTTTGGGTGACCATTCTTTGGCAAAAAACTGAGATATTAATTGAGTTTCATCACACGAAAATATACAAGAAAAATTTTTGAAATATTTTTGAGTTTGAATTTCCCGTCAAATTTTTTTCGAAACAATATTGCACGTTTAGAATGCCCGAAAGAAGTACTGTGAATATTTTCAGATTTTTTCTAACGATAGAAGCAGAGAAAAAAATTAAAAACTAAAATTTATGTTACCCCCTCTAACTCATCCAATATGGCGGCTGACGGTTTGAAATTTTGGAACAAATTTTTTTTAATTGTATGCTTTCAAATGGCTGACTCAACATTGGATTCCCTTTGGAGGCACTTTTTGCATGCTTATCGATTATACCCTTTTTTGCACCTACCAATTTTTTAAACCCATCTTCTCATAATATGCCTTAACTAAAAAAATAATGAATATATTTCTGAGATGACCCTGACTTTTTCAGCAGAAAAGCATAGCCGAGATTTCGTCACGAACATTCAAGCGGTTTCATAGCGCAATTGGCTAAGGCATCGGCTAGGTACATAAGGGTTAGGTAGTTTAGGTAGGGTTCGAATCCCCAGCGAGTGCGATTTTTCAACGGCTTTAGGCGTGCGATTATATGTGTAGGGGACCGTGCATGAAATTGGATTATTTAAAATATAAACTAAGTGCAGCAATAATAGAACAAACCTTTTTTGTCACATATCGTTGTAACACTTACGGAATTGTTACAATAAATGCAAAAACGTTGTAACACCATCATGGAATTGTTACAGATCGATTACAGAACAAATTTACATCGTGACACTGTTACATATGTGTTACGGCACTATTGCGGAACAATGTTACTCTTTAAGCCTGTTCCTAAATTGTTCTAAAAATAATTGTTGGCATATAACGCTGTTCCAGAATTGTTACAGAACAATCACAGAACAAATTTACATCGTAACACTGTTACATATGTGTTATTCAGCAGTGAATATTCTTCAATTCCCAACTCAGTGCATTAGTTAAATTTAGTCAAGGGAAAAAACAGGGCCATTTTTCAATTTTCAAGCCCTCGACAACGTCATCGCCGGAGTCCAGAGTCGCGTCCCCAGAGATTTCGTGGTCTGGACATTTCGGAAGTAAATATTCTTCAATTCCAAACTCAGCGTACCAATTAAATTTATTCAAGGGAAAAACCAGGGCCATTTCTCGATTTTCGCAACATCGACAACGTCGTCGCCGAAATCCAGAGTCGAGTCCCCAGAGATTTCGTGGCCAGCAGGTTTCAGAAGTGAATATTCTTCGATTCCCAAGTCAGTGCACCAGTTAAATTTAGTCAAGGGGAAAACCAGGGCCATTTTTCGATTTTCACTTTCTCGACAACGTCATCGCCGGAATCCTGGGTCGCGTCCCCTGAGATTTCGTGGTCAGCAGGGTTCCGAAGTGAATATTCTTCAATTCCCAATTCAGTGCACCAGTTAAATTTAGTCAAGGGAAAAACCAGGGCAATTTTTCAATGTTCACGACCTCGACAACGTCATCGCCGGAGTCCAGAGTCGCGTTCACTGAGATTTCGTAGTCAGCAGGTTTCCGAAGTGAATATTTCTCAATTCCCAATTTAGTGCACCAGTTAAATTTAGTCCAGGGAAGAACCAGGAACATTTTTCGATTTTCACGACCTCGACAACGTCATCGCCGGAGTCCAGAGTCCCGCTCACTGAGATTTCGTAGTCAGCAGGATTCGGAAGTAAATAATTCTCAATTCCCAACACAGTGCACCAGTTAAATTTAGTCAAGGGAAAAACCAGGGCCATTTTTCGATTTTCACGAACTCGACAACGTATTCGCCGGAATCCGTGGTCGCGTCCCCTGAGATTTCGTGGTCAGCCGGTTTCAGCAGTGAATATTCTTCAATTCCCAACTCAGTGCATTAGTTATATTTGGTCAAGGGGAAAACTAGGTCTATTTTTATTTTCCCGCTATCTCGACAACGTCATCGCCGGAGTCCAGATTCGTGTCCTCTGAGATGTCGTGGTCAGCCGGTTTCAGCAGTGAATATTCTTCAATTCCCAACTCAGTGCATTAGTTAAATTTAGTCAAGGGAAAAAACAGGGCCATTTTCCAATTTTCAAGCCCTCGACAACGTCATCGCCGGAGTCCAGAGTCGCGTCCCTAGAGATTGCGTGGTCTGGACATTTCGGAAGTAAATATTCTTCAATTCCAAACTCAGCGTACCAATTAAATTTATTCAAGGGGAAAACTAGGGCCATTTTTGAATGTTCACGACATCGACAACGTCATCGCCAGTGTCCAGAGTCGCGTCTCCTGAGATTTCGTAGTCATCAGGTTTCAGAATTGAATATTTTTCAATTTTTAACCCAGTGCACAAGGTAAATTTAGTCAAGGGAAAATCGGGGGCCATTTTTCGATTTTCACGACCTCGACAACGTCATCGCCTGTGTCCAGATTCGCGTCCTCTGAGGTGTCGTGGTCAGCCGGTTTCAGCAGTGAATATTCTTTAATTCCCAACTCAGTGCATCAGTTAAATTTAGTCAAGGGAAAAAACAGGGCCATTTTTCAATTTTCAAGCCCTCGGCAACGTCATCGCCGGAGTCCAGAGTCGCGTCCCCAGAGATTTCGTCGTCTGGACATTTCGGAAGTAAATATTCTTCAATTCCAAACTCAGCGTACCAATTAAATTTATTCACGGGAAAAACCAGGGCCATTTCTCGATTTTCGCGAGATTTTCGCGACATCGACAACGTCATCGCCGGAATCCAGTGTCGCGTACCCTGAAACTTCGTGGTCAGCAGGTTTCAGATGTGAATATTCTTCAATTCCCAATTCAGTGCACCAGTTAAATTTTGTCAAGGGGAAAACTAGGGCCATTTTTCAATGTTCACGACCTCGACAACGTCTTCGCCGGTGTCCAGAGTCGCGTCTCCTGAGATTTCGTAGTCATCAGGTTTCAGAATTGAATATTCTTCAATTCCCAACCCAGTGCACCAGTTAAATTTAGTATAGAACAGAGTGATGGAACTGTTATGTCACTAGAATGTCACACGTGTTCCAAGAACGGAACATGAAGGTCACATTGCTCTGTAACGCCGTTAATGTGAGGATATGTTACAGTTCTGAAATTATGTGATGTAACTAATATAGAACAGAGTGATGGGACTGCTATGTCACTAGAATCTCACACGTGTTTCAAGAACGGAACATGAAGGTCACATTGTTCTGTAACGCTGTTAGTGTGAGGATATGTAACAGTTCAGAAATTCTGTTATGTAACTAATATAGAAGAGGTTGGTAGAACTGTTATGTCACTAGAATGTCACAGTTGCTCCAAGAACGGAACATGGAGGTCACATTGTTCTCTAACGATGTGACTGTAAGGACATATAACACTTCTAGAATTATGTGATGTAACTGATATAGAATAGAGTGATAAAACTAATACAGAAGAGAGTGATGGAACTGTTATGTCACTAGAATGTCACAGGTGTTCCAAGAACGGAACATGAAGGTCACATTGTTCTGTAACTATGTGAATGTGAGAATATTTAACAGTTTTAGAATTATAACATGTAATATTATAGAACAGAGTGATGGAACTGTTATGTCACTAGATTGTGAAACGTGTTCCAGGAACGGAACATTGAGTTTACATTGTTCTGTAACGCTGTCAATGGGAGGATATGTAACAGTCCTAGAATTGTGTGATGTAAGAAATATATAACAGAGTGATGCAACTGTTATGTCACTAGAATGTCACACGTGTTCCAAGAACGGAACATGAAGGTCACACTGTTCTGTAACTATGTGAAAATGAGAATATATAACAATGCTATAATTCTGTTATGTGACTAATATTGAACAGGGTGATGCAACTGTAATGTCTCCAGAATGTCACGCTTGTTCCACGAAAGGAACATTAAGGTCACTTTCTTCTGTAACGCTGTTACTGTAAGGATATGAAACAGTTCTAGAATTCTGTGATGTAACTAGTATAGAACAGAGTTATAGAACTGTTTTGTCAATAGAATGTCACAGGTGATTCTAGAACAGAACATGAAGGTCACATTGTTCGGTAACGATGTGACTGTAAGGATATGTAACAATTCGAGAATTATGTGATGGAACTGATATAGAACAGAGTTATGAAACTAATATAGAACAGAGTGATGGAACTGTTATATCACCAGAATGTCAAGCGTGTTCCAAGAACGGAAGATGAAGGTCACATTGTTCTGTAACGCTGTTAATGTGAGGATGTGTAACACTTCTAGAATTATGTGATGTAACTAATATAGAACAGGGTGATAGAACTGTTATGTCACTGCAACGTCACAGGTGTTCCTAGAACGGAACATGAAGGTCACATTGTTCTCTAACGATGTGACTGTAAGGATATATAACAGTTCTGGAATTATGTCATGTAACTAACATAGAAAAGGGTGATAGAACTGTTATGTCACTAGAATGTCACAGGTGTTCCAAGAATGGAACATGAAGGTCACATTGTTCTCTACCAATGTGACTGTAAAGATATATAACAGTTCTAGAATTATGTCATGTAACTGATATAGAACAGAGTGTTAAATCTAATATAGAAGAGAGTGATGGAACTGCTTTGTCACTAGAATGTCACACGTGTTCCAAGAACGGAACATGAAGGTAACATTGTTCTTCAACGCTGTTAATGTGAGGATAAGTAACAGTTCTGGAATTATGTGATGTAAGTAGTATAGAACAGAGTGATACAACTGTTATGTCACTAGAATGTCACAGGTGTTCCAAGAACGGTACATGAAGGTCACATTGTTCTGTAACGCTGTCAATTGCAGGATATGTAACAGTTCTAGAATTATGTGATGTAACTAATATAGAACAGAGTGATGAAAGTGTTATGTCACTAGAGTGTCTCACGTGTTCCAAGAACGGAACATGAAGGTCACATTGTTCTGTAACGCTGTCAATGGGAGGATATGTAACAGTTCTAGAATTCTGTGATGTAACTAATATAGAACAGAGTGATGGAACTGTTATGTCACTAGAATAAAAAATTACATGAATTCTGATATTTCATTTAAATTTAAACATGATAATTGGGCGAAAGGCGATCAGCGCTGCAGTTTCGCATTTTCCCCGTTGAGTCAAATTGGGAACTATAATCATAATAATCGTGTCATGCCCCTGGTTATAATGATGCGAAGCATGCACCCTGGGGTGCTATTCTCGAGAGCACCTCTTCATAGAAAATTTGTAACTAAATTGTCCACAATCTCCGCCACAGGTGTGCGGTCTCTTTGTAGTACTTCGTGCTCGAGACCACTCTGATATTTTAGCATGCTAAAGTGGCTGATTTTAGAATGGTTTGTCGAAATCGGTATTCTCGAGAGATTTTAGTGTACTCATTCCGATTAGTATGCTAAAATTTTAGACCACTTTTCATGGAGTGGGTCTATACCACTCTAAACGAGAAATGACATACTAAAAGAAGACGAAAAGTGATGTATAATAGTAAAAGTACCGTCAAAACGAAATGCAAAAGACGGATTGACAAGTGACTGTTGTGAATATGAAACATTAACTAACCTCAAAATCAAATACATCATAAAACACGTGCCTACTTCATATGATAGAAAGAGAGGTTTCGAAACCGTCGTTTCAACTTCGATCGCACCAAGTTGTCTCTCTCACATGGTAGAAGGAGAGGTCCTTTCGACTTAAGGCATCGGAGTCCTACCCCTGTGCCGGTTATGAACTTTTGCGGCATCTACGAAAGTGAACGATGAACGCACGAGTGGTATCCCTGTAAGTGGGGCGTGGGACGAACAACGTCCAAGAATTCCTTGATGCTTCTTCTTCTTCTTTTTTTCCCACACTCCTCCAGGGGGGGGGGGATAATTAGCCTAGGTTTGGAGAAATCTCCTTGCAAATGAAAGCGCAACCTATTTGGGCATGGCGATAACAGTTAATTAGTTCAGAGTTTTAATTTAACTCGATATGTGGTGTTTTGCCTCAAGAACTTAGGTTAGGTAAGAGAGGACAGGAGAGTGAAAGATTCGGCATGCGCAAGGTAGGTGGAAATGAACTAGGTAGCGTCTTGTGCATCCCAAATTTTAGCTAACCTAACCTAACCTAATACGGGAGATTCTGTCGCATTCATCGTTCCACCAAGGTGGAGAGCTCGGATAAAATTTTTCCCTAGAGGGTTTTCTGTCAATCTTGGGATCCGCCTCATAGAGAGCTTCATCTATGTCTTTCACAAAAGTGTAGTATGCATTGATGATTGCATTTGGGGATCGGAGTTCAAGAAAGTTGTCTTCTTTATGGATTGATACTAGAAATGTATTAAAAACCTTCCAATCGACTCTCTTTAAATTATATTTATGAGAGAAGAACTGATGAAACGTTAACGGGATGCCTACGTCGATTCTTATAGGGAAGTGATCACTGCCCATTTTGTCAACCAGAACTGACCATGAGGTTATTAGTTTTAAATTACTAGATACTATAGTCAAATCTATTGCAGATTTAGCCTGACCTGGACGAAGAAAAAGGGTCGACTCCCCGCTATTGATGATGGACAGGTCTGAGTCGGAAAGCGCGTTAAAAAGCGAGATCCCTGGTTGACAAGACGATTCACAGCCCCAAGATGGATGATGGGCATTGAAATCCCCTCCAATAAAAATAGAGGAAAAGTTGGAAGTGGAATCAAAGAAAGTATTCCAGTTAACTGAACGGACAGGAGCACGAGGGTTTCTGTACACATTCACGATAAGTAATTGTCCTAAATCAGTGGGAATAGCTATAGCCAGAGTATCAAAAGTGTCGTCTATATTGTAAATTGTATTAATTTGTTTAAATGGAATGTCGTTTCTGATAGCAATCATTAGCCCTCCTCCTGTGCGGTCAGGACGATCCTTCCTTATAACATTGAAGCCTCTGAATAGAAACCTCGATTGGGGTTTGAGCCAGGTCTCACTTAAGAGGACCACGTCAAATTTGTTCGAGATCTTTTCTAATGAGCCTTTTTTAGGGAAAATGCCACGACAGTTCCATTGAAGGATGTTCAAAGAAGTCTCCTTAACCATTAGTAAGGGTATTCTACTAATCTGCTTGGTAGTGCCGACTTACTAATTCAATGAGTAGCAATGAATTGCTATGGAAACATAATTTCATAATTTTTTAAATACTTTCTGCTGGTTTTTGAGTTTTTATTGAGAAACGATAATGTTTTCATAATTTATATTCTAAGTTTATATACTTGTATTAATAATAATTGTGTATGAACGATGCAATATTTAAAACTGAAACGGTACTGGGATCTGCTGCGCTGCAATACACTATCTGTTTTTTCAGTGCGGCCAAAATGTGAACTCGTGAAATCAGGTAGAATAAAATTAGATTTTTTATTATAATTTTAATCATTTGTTCAAAGTAAAAAAAAAACGACGTTACCATAAAATCATTGTATCGATGATTTTTAAGTCTTTTTTTCGGGTTTCAAACCTCTCACTTTTAAGGAAGCACTTATGATCATCAGATCCAGTTTTCCTCAGCGACAAAAATTATTATTTAACCTAAATTTTAAACTGAATCAAAAACTCTTTTGTCTTCAAAAAAGCCTTTTTTGAACCACTGTATTGGTAAACTTCGGATAAGTTAAAATGAAAGTATCTACATACTTTAAAGCGCGAGAATTTTAATTTAGTTTATTTAATTTTTTAAAGTGAAAATTCAACTATTATGATTTATAATTGATCGTTTTTAATTGAAAATTCAACATCATGTTTAATTTTGAGTGTTAAACTCTTTTGTTTAACATTAATTTGTGTTGGCTCAAGATTCATCATTTCAATAAAAAATGTATCTCTTTGGTTGAAAAGTGAGATATTTTGTTCAAAATTCGTTTTTTCTTTGACAGAAAATTAATTTTTTTTTAAACTGAAAATGTAATTATTCCAATTGAATATTCTAACATTTTAGTTAAAAGTTCATCTCTTTAGTTGAACATAATAAAAAATCTTTAATTGAACCATCCAATTTCAGGTTGAAAAATTACCATTTTCAGTTGAAAATTAAACTATTCCAGCCAATGATTCATCGTTTTAGTTGAAGGTTCATAAGCTTGGTTGAAAATTAATTTTTTTAACCGAAAATCGAAATTGAATAATTGAATTTTTATGTTGAAAAGTGATATTTTTTGTTAAGAAATCAAATATTTCGTTAAAAATTCATGTATTTTGTTGAAAAATCGTCTTTTTTGATAGAAAATTAATCTTCTTGTATAAAAATTAATTTTCTTGTTTGGAAATTCATCTTTTTGGTTGGAAATTCAAGTATTCCAGTTAAAAATGTACAACTTTAGTTGAAAATTTAACTTTTTGGTTGAAAATACAAGTACTCGGTTGAAAGATAAACTCTTTTGTTAAAAATTCATGTATTTTACTTAAGATTTATTTCCTCCAGCTGAAAATTCATCTATTTCAGTAAAAAACACATCATTTTATTAAAAATTTATCACATTGGCTGCAAATTTGTTGTCTTTTTTTGTGGAAAATTAATTTTTTTAACTGAAAATTAAACTATTTGGTTGAAAGTTTATCTTTTTTAGTTGAAAATTCATCTCTTTTTTTTGAAAAAACGTATTTTTTGGTCGAAAATTATTATTCATGTTTTAAAATTAACATTTTTGTTTGAAACTTTATCTTTTTGGTTGAAAATTTAAGTATTCCAGTTAAACATTCATCTTTTTGGTTTGATAATGTATCTCTTTTTATAGAAATTTATTTTTTATTTATTTTTTTTTTTTAATGAAACTGTTCAATTGAAAATTGATCCGTTTCGCTTGAAAATTAACTTTCTTGATGAAAATTTCCATTGTTTAGTTGAAAATTTAACTGTTTCAGATGAATATTTAAGTATTTTGTTGAAAAATTGTCTTTTTCGGGTGAACCCAAATATTTTTTATTTTAAATAAAAATATTATTTCTTGAAATATGAAGTATTAGATTTTTCGTTGAAAATTCATCTTTCTGGATTAAAAATTGAACTCCTTGGTTGTAAAATAATTTTTTTGTTGAGAATTCATATTTTCGGTTTGAACATTCAACTGTTTTATAGAAAAATCGTATATGATTTTGCAGAACCTCCCTACAAAATTCCGAAAGTAGTATTCGTCAGTAATTTGAAATCCACAATATAGAACCCTCTACCCGAAAAAACTATTGACATATCCGACTTTTCTCCTCAAAATTAGGAAAAAAGCAGCAGTTCACGAACTCAATCGGAATAGAGACATGGCAATATCACCCACAGACAAAAGAAACAAACAGTAATAATGAATAAGAAAGACTATAACAAGAAAATCATGGACCGCCTGACTGACGACACATATAAAAAACTTAAAAAAGACCCCATAAAAACAATAGTCAGCAAAACAAAAACCCTTCTAAAAGACTATATACTTGACAGAAAAACAATATCTGAATTAATGCTAACTAATCCCATCTCTGTAAAACTTCACGATTACCCAAAAATTCACAAAAACAACATTCCACTCAGACTGATTGTCAGCGCAATAAACTCAACAACTGACACCCTAGCACGCTTCCTCGCCAAAGAACTGAATCCTTCCACGGGAAAATCTATCACACGTGTCGAAAACTCTTTTGAATTCATCAAAAAGATACAACCGATTCACATTCAGCTTTACAACATCCTAGTGAGTTTTGACGTAGTATCACTATTTACCCTACCACCATCCTACCGTACATCCAAGGTATCACAGAATAAACAATAAGAATTCTCAATAAACATGACATCCAAAACATTATTAAACCACCTGCGAAAATAGGCTTACTTCTGAACATCCCTAAAGATAAAAAGGCACCTATGACTAACCCGGAATATATAAAATCCCTTCTTCTTGTGGCAAACTCTATATTGGAGAAACCGGGAGCGTGGTGAGCCAACGTGTAAAGAAACATGTGAATAAAGTCAGGCTAAAAAATTTCACGAAATCAGCGCTAGTTGTGCATCAAATTGAAATAGGAAATAGCATTTCATTTGACAAAGCAACCGTCCTTGCAAAAATATACAATACTTTTCCGAAAAAACATAGAGAAGCAATCGAAATCTGGAAATACCCTGTTAACATCAGTAGGGACAATGGATAATACCAATTCAATTTGGTTTGCCACCCTCTCGGGTTTTTAATGAAGACTTAATTCGCCACTCAACATTGACCAGTCTGCACGGTGGGGCGCTTTGACCAATCACAGACATCGTATAGCGTATATATAGGAACATTATAACCTAAAACTTTGGTTTCAGGTGAACCCTGAATTAGTGAATTGCAATCTTCACAAAACGTCGGCAAGATTCGCCTTTTTGCACACGTTTGAAACCCGAAGCACCTTCTTTTACTAGAATGAATCATCGTGAAAGTATTGGATCTATTATTACTTCTTTTGTTTTCAAGGTCTTCTGTGTCATTCTTTTCCACAAGTCGACTTTTCTTCAGCTTATCTTTTTAAAGATTTTACCTGAATGGCATCCTCTGTTTCTTGATACAGAGTTAAACTCACAGTTAGACTGCTTACCTAATGGCGATCCTATTTCCGGCGCTTCTCGTACCGGAGCTTCTGATTCTCCTTAAAGGTCTTCTCATATCAGACCTCATTTTCCGTATTCTCCGGTCAGGTCTTCTTCTCCTTCTGAATCTTCTCTTTATGTCAGGTCTAGATCTTTTTCTCTCTGCCGTTTTTCTTCACGCCAAAGCAGAACTAAGCTGGAGGAACTTACATCTGTTCGGCTCATTCCTCACAAGAATCTGAACGAGCGATTTGAAATACGATGATACGAGGGATGTTTGATGAGTCAGTAACTTTTCTAATTTTTTTTGCGCATCAACTTTAAATGCGCCACTGATCTCGTCAGCGCCATCTCTTAATAGAATACAGTTGAATTTTGATCATGCTGGGTTGTTTATTTTGTGTTTGATAGTCATTAAAAGGTCAACACGCCAGAAATCATCGATAAAATCCATGGAATGATATTGGACGATAGGAGAATGAAAATGCGTGAGTTGGCTAAGGCTATAGGCATCTCAACTGAGCGGTTACATCACATTTTACATGAATATTTGGACATGAAAAAGCTATCCGCGAGAACTACTTTACCACCGAGCAATTCACGCCTACCCCGAAAGGGAAACGGCTTAATGATATAATAATAATAATAATACCTTATTCTCATTATAGGATGATAATGTAACAAAAGTTTGTTTGACAACGTATTAGGTACCGTTAGATCGAGAATTTAGTTAGCTAAAATAATAAGCATTGAAAAAATGTGTCTTTTTCTTTCTTCAGATATTATAGTCAAATATCGACTTAGTCCCAGGAGGGTGTCGTCTTAGCCCCACGATTTTTCGTTCGACAGATTTTCCATCACTTCACTTTTTTTACTATAATTGATGAACAAAGCATCGAAATTCAAAATAAAAAAAATATTTTGTAGCCAACTAAATTCTCGACCCAGCAATACCCTAGTTTTAATACTAATGAACTGTAAATTTTCTTTCAATTACTGCATGAAAGGTGATGAAAGTACCCGTTTTATAGGCATACATGAAAGGCAGTATGTGTTACTTTTACTAGAAGTTGTTTGAAAAAACATCAAATTTTAATGTTTCCGAAAAATATTAATAAGTTCGGAAATAACCATTTTTCATATAGAGAGAGAGAGAGAGGGAGAGAGGGGGGGAGAGAGAGAGAGAGTGGGGGACTCCTTTGAGTCAAAAACTTCAAACTGAGATATTTTCTAAACATTTGAATAACTATGGGTATAAGTAACCTTCTTTAAGCTTTCAAGCTCATTTTGAAGGTTAGTCTATACAATGTTTCACTAAATTGTTACGATATTTTTAGAACTTTATCACTCGATTCTATTTAGGGTAAAATTTGGTAATATTAACAAAAATACAGTTGTTTTGAATTTAGTTCCCAAATTGAGTTTATTTCCAACTTTTCCTAAAACATCAACATTTAACGTCTCTTTGCAATATATTTATATTGGATCAACACTTTGCCTTAAACTGGGGCTTATTAGACGCAAAATTATATTGACTTTCCTGGTGTTATGCGGAAACAAATTTCATATTAAGATCGAATCCATTTCTGATCAGGCAAGTTCCACACTTTTAGCCGCAGAATCTCTCGGGGAACAAATGTGTTGTTTTTTACAGGACATTAGACGATACGTACTTTCCCGATTTGCAAAAAATAAAAATTGTACGAAGTTATGCGCATTTGAATTTTGAGCTTCGTTTCTTAAAAACCCCATAATTTTTTCTTCAAACTTCTAAAACTTTTGACCTAATTAATATATTTATCATTTTCTCAAAAAAACCCACACTTAGATTTTTTGGTCAGTTAGCACTTTAATAAGGAAAGATATCTTCTAAGTTTTATGTGCCCAGAAAAAGATTTGGCTGAATGATCAAAATTTTGGTTGAATCAACCCTAGAATATGGTTATTATATGGAAAACAAAATATTTGGTTGACCCAAGAAAATCTTTTGGTTAGTAAAATTTGGTTGATTATACCATATCTTTTGGTTGATACAAGCAAATATTTTGGTTGGTCGAAGTAAAACTTTTGGTCAATTCAAGCAAATATTTTGCTCGATCTAAGAGAATATTTTAGTTAAATCAAATGAGTATTTTTGCTGGTCCAAAGAAAGAGTTTGGTTGATTTAACCAAAACCTATAGTTCCTATAACCATAAACGGCCCAGCACAATGTACATTGTAAATGGCTTACCATGGAATTGTGTCATCTAGTGCGAATTATTCAGTAGTTTAGTAAACTACTAAATATCACATGACTAGAAAATTCTACGGCAAGCTATTTGCAATGTAAATTGTACTGGATCCTTTTTTTATTTGATTAAAAAAATCGTTGTTGTTTTTTTTAATGAAAAACCTAATCATGCAATCGTAGGCACTAACAAAGATTTAATTAGTAATCTTACGTATTTTTCACATGATCACTTAATCCCAATCGATTCTGTTTCCGCACTTATTTTGATAAGGTTTATCGAGATGCAAACATTTTTATGTTTTTTTTCGCGACCCGAGTCGAAGTTTTCAATTTCGTTTGAATTTCTATTTTCGAGACTGAGCCGAAAATGAAACGAAATCGAAAAGAGTATCACGTTTATACAGAAGTCTTGAATCATAGAAAAGAAAACCAATATATCCAATAATATTTTACATCTGTATCATACGACGTATTTAATGTTATCAACTTTCGAGTTTTTTTCTCTATGCGGCATTGAGATGACCTCGATCCGGACCTAATGAAGACCAACAGACTTCGGATTCGGACTCAGGGCCTCCATAAACATACAGAAACGGTTTCTTTGCCCACATTCGTGGAATAATCTTGATTTGACCTTGAAATTATATTGACTCCGACTTGATGGAGACAAACAGACCTCGACTTCGGACTCAGGGACCTCAAAAACATACAAAAACGGCAACTTGGCCCACAATCATGGATTAATCTTGATTTGACCTTGAAATGACCTTGAAATGATCTTGACCCTGACCTGATGAAGAAAACCGGACCCCGGATTCGGACTCAGCGACCCCAAAAACATATAGATATGGCGGTCTGGTTTTGTGCACAGAACATTTTTTTTGTGGGGCTGTGACTTGTCGTGCAATGGCTCAGAGAGAATATGCGCACAGACATAATGATGGGGCGGACACTATACTTCAACAACTTTCCATAAAGCTATGTCCCTTGAGAGAATGGATGCTTTTCTATAGATACATCTAAATGTGCGTATTCGAAATCGAAGATTGAATCTTATATTGGTACGTCACTATCCATACGGATCATTATCTCCGAGCTAATGGACCCGACATCGTGATGCGTAAACAAAAAAGGTGTGAGAGTCTACATCATCGACATTTCTTGTCCTGTTTTTGAATGAGGTAAATGCACCTATAATGAGACAAATTTTGAAGGGGTTTTGACATTTTCATTAGTTTTGGAACGATAGTAGAATATATTTTCCAAATGTTTAGATCAATGAATGTCCTAATCTTTTCTGAATGCGAAACGCCTATTGGAAGTTTAATTTAGTCTGAGCAAAGCGTTGATGCACGTCCCTATAATGCATATCCCTATTATGATAAAGCAAAGAAGTGTTTTTTTTATATTTAAAAGCTTATTTTATATTATTTTCTACATTAAATCAAGCTCATAGACCAATGAACTTTAATTTCAGTTGTTCATAGAGATAAATAAATTGCATGAAAGTTTTCGTTAAAATTGACAAACTTGACCTATAAAGGGTAGTTTTCGTGAACAAAGTGGATTAAATTTTATTTTTCTTAAAAAAGGTTTGTTATGGGGTCTCAATTTTAATTCAGGTGGATGAAAAAGAAAGAAACCCCATAAAGGATGAAGTCAAAACTTAAGAAACTTGATCAAAGTGAAGTGTAAAGGTAATATTAGGCTAAGTACCCTGTTCGTTTTTTTTATTGTACTCAATAATAACTTCATATGTTTTGTTAAATATTCGTCCTTTTTTATATGAAATTGATCTTCTTGGTTGAAAATTTATATTTTTCCTTGAAAATTCAACAGTTTGTTTCAAATTTGTTTTCTCTGTTCACTGAAAAGTATTTTTTAATTGAAAACTCAACATTTAAGAAGTAGATTTTATAATTATTTATAACTAATCATTATTCACGAAGGCCGCCACCCATTTCAGCGAGACCTTGGGGCTAAGGAAGAACGTGGTTTTGCAATTGAATCAGTAGGGTAAGAAATAAAAGCACATGTTTTTCACATATTTATTTAATTCAATGGTAAATTTCTCTGGTTGCAAAATACAATTTTTCATCCGAATTCGGATTGAAATATTAAAAGCAGGTAATTTCAGGCAATTTGATATTACCTTTACATTGAGAAACATAACACATTTTTTACGTAGAGTAAACCATTCAAGGGTGGTTCAATTGAACTGATTAGAATATGTGAAAATCCTTTTCTTAACGCAGTTTAACAATCACTTATGATTTTCCACTTGAACCGATCACTCAATCCACAATATTGGTTAATAAAAAAATTCCAGGTGTTTGGGCTCCGTAGAACTGAACACACGGAATAGAGTTTGAATACTTTATTTTCAAGACACGGTCGGAGTGGAACTGACGCCCGAGCCTAGGCGTTAATTCACAAAGCCTTTTTCGGCGGGATTTACGTCAGTCTGGTAGGATTTCTATTTTTATTTGTTCAATTTTAAACCGGTTCCGGGATTTCAGTCAAATATTAAAAACGTTTTTTTTTTGTATTTAGAAATTATCATTTAAACTAAAACAAAATAAACTAACTAAATGAATTATTATTTTTAAAAAAGTTTTTCATTTCGAGATTTTTTAAATTCTATAATAGTTGAATTTTCAATGAAAAGAATTACTTTTTAAAAAAATTGTTGGAAATTCAACAAAATATAACATAATAAAATAAATAATAAATAAAATGAAGATAATAATAAAAATAAATAAATAAAATATAACAAAATATAATATTCCTAGAGTGGAGCCCTTTAAACCTTTTTATTCAAAAAAAAATTCATAAAACATTTGGTAGAAGAAAAACAATTATCTGACTTCTGGAAAATGTATTTATAATTTTCTGTTATACTGATAAAATCAATATTTAGAATTTGAAAACATTTTCTAAGAAGGTACGACGGAACGTTCTGGAATTTTATAGACGTTTCGTTGCTGGAATATTCTACAACATTCGAAGACAAATAAAATTAAATTTAACTTTTCAGTTTAAAAAAATTAATTTTCAACAAACAAAATACTAATTTTCAACCAAAGAGATGCATTTTTCAACGATCCATGTAATATTGGATATTTGAATGAAAGAAAAATTATTTTTCCAATTAAAAACCGTTGAATCTCCAGATGAATTTTCAACATCGAAATATGATTTTTCACACAATGGTAATTTTTTACCATAATAGTCGATTTTCCTAAAAAAAAAAAAAAATAATAATTTTCAACAAAGGAGATGAATTTTTTAACGAATAATGTAATAGTAGATATAAAAATAAAATGAATATTAATTTTTAAATTAAAAGAAGTTGAATTTTCAGTGGAATTTTCGACACAAAAATATGATTTTTTAACAAAAAGTTAATTTTTTACCACAATATTTGATTTTTCAACCGAAAAGAATGACTTTTTAGCAAAATTGTTGCATTTTCAACAAAATAATAATATACTTTTCAGTGAAAAAAATGATTTTCTACAAAATAAAAAAAAAACGAATTTTATCAAAAAAAGAGATGAATTTTTCAACGAATAATGTAATACTAGATATTTGAATGAAAGAAAAAATAATTGTTCATTTTAAACAGTTGAATTTTCAACACCAAAATAAAAAAGTTAATTTTTTACCATAATAGTCGATTTTTCAACCAAAAAGGATGACTTTCTAAAAATTGTTGAATTTTCAACAAAATAATTAACTTTTCAGTTAAACAAAATTATTTTCTACGAAATAAAAAAAAACGAATTTTCAACAAAAGAAATGAATTTTTCAACGAGAAATGTAATAGTAAATATTTCAATGAAAGAAAAACTAATTTTTTAATTTTAAACAATTGAATTTTCAACACCAAAATACGATTTTTCAACAAAAAGTTCATTTTCTACCATAATAGTTGACTTTTTAAACAAAAAGGATGACTTTTAACAAAATTGTTGAATTTTAAACAAAATAATTAACTGATAAATGTATTTTTTCGGGATATAATAAATATTGTTCATTAAGGCCTATTATATATATAACACCAAAAGAATAGGCCTTAATGAAGATTATTTAATCAAAATAATTAACTTTTCAGTTTCAAAAAAATTGTTTTCTACAAAATAAAAAAAAAACGAATTTTCAAGATAAGAGATGATTTTTTTAACGAGTAATGTGGAATTTTAAACAAAATAATTAAATTTTCAGTTAAAAAAAAAATTATTTTCTACAAAATAAAAAAAAAACGAATTTTCAACATAAGAGATGATTTTTTAACGAGTAATGTTATAGTAGATATTTCAATGAAAGAAAAATTAATTTTTGAATTAAAAACAGTTGAATTTTCAGTTAAATTTCCAACGCCAAAATACGATTTTTCTACCATAATAAATGATTTCTCTACCAAGAAGAATTACTTTTTAACAAAATTGTTGAATTTTAAATAAAATCCGCAGATACCTCAACAGTAGAAACTGGGGTAACTAACGCGAGTTACATAACGACAATATCTGCTCCACGGAACAATAATGTGACGAACGCCACAAGTACCACAGCTGCGGGTTCCTTGAGCATGGCTTTGACACCTCGAATAAATCCAAGCACCTCGTAGTCGGTGTTAGTTTGCTAAACCTCGAAATTTGGAGAACTCAACACGAATTCATAGTATCATGGCAAGATTGGGGGTTATCTTTCGAAAGTAGGTTATAGCGTAATGTCAGCCACGTGACCATGTTAAATTATAGTTTAAGATGGCGTCAGAGCGAAGGCTAAGTTAGTGTAATTTTATTGGTTCGCGCCTTGTTGTTTCGATTTACTAAGCAAATATTTAATTGGAATTGGTCTAAAATCGGGATTTGAAATATAATTACAATGAATTAGAAGGCACAGGACATGAGGACTGAGTTATGCTAGGCCAAAATAAAGATTTTGTTTAGTAAGGATATTCCCAACGGGAAGGAAATATCATTCAAGCATGTCCGTGGAGCAAATTGGGGGAAGCAGTATTAGCTTTAGCTAACTAGTCCATCCTGAGAAAGACTTTTAGATTGATAGACCTCCTACTTGTCATGTTGACATTATCAGCTATCTGCGAAGGTGGTCTCGCTGGCACGAGTGGTATGTTCACCGGAGGATGTTGCTCTTCTTTTTGCTGATCAAGAGCTTCATATACGTTCTTACGCGAAAAGGATACCTGATCTCCTGAATACTGAGGCGTTTTTGAGCATATTTCGAGTACATATCAGCCAAAGGTGTGGAAAGGAGTAATGTGAAGTAGGGGGTATAGATTTTTTAGATTGATCCAGAATTCTCGTCTCATTTATTTAAATAATACGTTCGTTCTGCAACAATGCGCCGACACTGGTTGCTGATCAATGTCTCTAGCGATCACCCTAAGCGAAGAGCCGCACAAGACTGTCATGCGAAGTTCCCCACTTGGGCTCATTTGTATCCAAGGTCCTTTGTTTCAGACGGCATTTAATCTACTGTTACTCTGTTTATAAGTTATTTGTCGCCACACTTTTCTGTCCTGGCATACTTCTCTAGCTTCCTTCACATCCATGCACTTTTTCGTGCAAGATCTCGTGTTTCCATGGCTCCTTATATTTCTTCAGATTAATATCTCATTCACAGATTCTAACTATTCTTTCGGGGGTCATTTGAGCTTTTTTGGATATGTTTTCATTTCTAAGAATGGATTCTGCCCGAAAATGTCCATATTTCCTAAAAAATACTTTGGAATGCCCTCAAATTAAGAAAATCAATTGAGCAAAAATTCTTTGCAATATTCGAAGATGAAAAGTAGGAAAACTTAGATTGCGCAAACGCGAAAGTCCCCACTAAAAAGATGTTCGAGTAGTGGAAGGCTGAACTAGGGCAGAACCCAGAAGGTCCCAGTCGTGTTCGAGAAACGCCAGTCACGAGCATCTCGGCAAAGGGCTAGATTCGTAGATCTCCTTGAGAGCAGAGCGGAGTCCACTCCGTACCCTGGTCTTCTATCGATCCTAACCTTGTAGATATTTTAGAGATTATACTAAGAGAAATCTGAGCATATATTTTAAGTCTTCCGAAAAGAATATGAGATTTTAAAAGCGGAATCTCAGCATTTTCTTGACACGCAGAGAGGCTTTTCAGGCTATTACCCAGTGAAACCTTGGCACCTCCAAGAGCGCCGATGATCAGGACGATTAGCTCGACAGAATATCCTAGGTATAACCGTCGCAACTCCCTCATGAGGTCCTTATAACTCTCTTTCTTTTCATCCTCCTTGGCTATGATGTTTATGTCAGCTGGTGCCGGAAAGTCGATAACGAACATGGTTTGTTTCTCAAATTCAAGAAGAACTATGTCAGGCCTTCAGTGCGCAACAGAAACAATTGTCGAGAATATGAAGTTCCAGTATATCCGACACTTTTCATTCTCGACAATTGACTCTATTTCCCTAGGAGCGTTTAGCGGAGCGATATTTGGGCTGATGCCGTAAGAGTGACATCATACTCCTCGAGGCGCACTGATGGTAACTTAGCTCGGACAAGAACCATTCAAATTGAAAATAAATTACGCTTTGCAAACCATGGTTATTTTGGTGAATACCAAAGATAAAAGTCCACGAATAATTTATATGACTGTTTTATATATTTTCTAATCTAACAATTCTTTAGTCTTTATTTTTATTTTTGTGTTCTGCAATTTCGATGGATTTTTTAGACTATTCGTCTAATGAAGTTCTCGTATGTATTTTTCAATTGCTTAATCATTATATCTTCTAAAATTTTTATAAAAATAGAATTAAAATTCCAAGTATTATAGGAAATTTGTTCTTTCTGTTTCTTTATATGTTAAGACGGCAGTTCTAAGCCAGATTAGGTTTCATACTCGCAAAAAAATAATAGTCGAATAGAATTTCACTAGCGCATTCATAGAAAATATCTTGTTCCATGAAATCTATTTTAAAATAAACTCCGAACTATTAAAATTGATACGGATTACCGAGACGACTGAAAAATCTCGAATAATAAAATTCCCGACAGTGTAAACTTCCCGAAATTATAAAATTACCGAAATCTGAAAATTCCCAAATAATGAAATTCCAGACAGAATATTGTCGAATGATAAAACATACAAACTGAAAAATTCTCGAATTTAAGCAATTAAGAAAATGGGTTTTCAATGGATATTATTTAATTATTGAAAATACAATAATCAAATATTTTTATCATAGACAATTTTTGTAATGCTTGATTATTTTAAATTATTGATTGAATTTAAAATAACAATAATTGTATAAAAATTGTATACAAAAATAAATCTAAAAACACATTCGCTTCGAACAAAACTAAATTTTCTTTCATATAGATCTTTAATTATTTTATTTAAAAAAATGTTTGTTAAGAAGCAATTTTTTAATTGTTTAAAATCGGGAATTTTCTAGTTCGGATATTTTATAAATCAAAAATTTTCCGTCGGGAATTTTCAAATTCGGTAATATCATAAATTGTCGAGAATTTACCAATTCGGGAATTTGATAATTTCAGGAATTTTTTCAGTGGCGGGAATTTTATTTTTTGAAAGAGAGAACTGAAAAATTCCGAAAAATAACATTTCCGACACTGTAGAATTCGCAAATTGCGAAATTCCCAAAATGATTAAAGTGCCGAAATATAAAACTCCTGAATTGAAAATTCACGAATAATGAAATTGTCGACAGTATGTAATATTACCGATTTCAAAAATTATCGACAGAAAATTGCCGAATTATAAAATATCCGAAAAAAATTCATGAATTGAAACAATTAAAAAATTGTTGTTCACAAAATATTATTCAATCATTAAAAATACAATAATCAAATACATTTATCGAAGAAATTTTTTTAGTGTGTAAAGTTTTTTAAAATTATTTTTTGAATGTAAAATAGTAATAATTTTGAAAAATATATATTGCTGGATGAGCAATTTTCTTTGAAAATGTGCATAGTATTTAAAAAAATACGTAAACCGTTCTTAAAAATCGAATTTTTGATTAAAAGAAAAAAAATGAATTTCGATATAAATTGGTGCTGAATTGAAACCTGCAAAGTTTGTTTGAAAAATGTTATTAGGCTTAAAGAAAATTTAGGGAGAAATTTTTGGTTTCTTTTGAAGATCATATGTTTTTTAATTTATTTTTGAATACAATTTTTATACAATCATTGTTCTTTTAAATTCAAACAATAATTTTTAAAAACTTTAAACGTTAAAAAAGTTTCTTTGGTAAAAGTATTTCATTATTGTATTTTTAATAAATAAATAAAATTGATTGAAAAACGACTTTTGTCATGTTTGAATTCGTGAATTCCATCATTCGGAAATTTTTTACTTTGGATGTTTTCTGTCGGGAATTTTCCAATTCGGGATTTTTATGCATCGACAATTTTATAATTTCGGGAATTTTATTCGGAAATTTTCCAATTCGGCAATTTAATAGTGTCGGAGATTTCAGTTTTCGGGATTCTTCAGTCATCCCGTTCGGAATTTTTTCAGTCGTCTCATATTTTTTCGGTGGGGGGGGGGGGGTTAAAATATGCCAAAATTGGTAACGTAGTTTATGGATGACCCCTAATTTGTGAATGACCCCTACCCAGGCGGAAAAATTATATATAGTTTATATATAGTGTGAAGTATTATATATATAATATTCATTTGTTTTATACATTTTTTGTATAAAATAGTATATATAATACTTCACACTATATATAAACTATTTATCATTTTTCCGCCTGGGCAATGAATAGTGTAATAAAAAAGTTTTCTCGAAATCTGAAAACTTGTACATCGATTCCCACAAACGAAACAAGCAACAAGTTCCTTGAAATTTTTCCAACGTTATTTCCTGAGTCAACATTTTTATTACTCGCTGGTTTATACAAATCATGAGTTGGAATTAACTAGACTTGAATCTTGCTCTTCATACCGATCATCATGACATTTAATGCCTCTAAACTCGACAGAAGTGATTTACGTGGCATGATAAAAACTTTACTCCCCTTTGCTCGATCTGCACGAATTTTCGCGAAAAGCCTGGTTATATCGAAGAGGAATATTTCAAAGGCCGAATTTCAAGGAAATAAGTTCGGCTCAGACTCTCAAATTTACATACAATTTTCTGCTTTCAATTTCATGGTGTATTTATGTAGGGCTGTCTAGGGCAGGTTGGAAGAACACAAATGTATGCATGTATACATATATATATATATATATATATATATATTCTCCCTTTAAGATATTTCTCTTTTTTTTCAAGCATGCATTACTTTGGTGATTCTGAAGATATTAAGGTGTACTTTTTTTTAATTATTAGAACAAAATCCACTTTTTGATTTTCCTAAATTTTATTTAAAGCTATTTTACAAGGTGCTCTTGAAGCCCTATAAATGTGAAAATGGAATTTCCCATTTCGACTACGAATCAAAACTTATTGTTTAAATGCCGCCCCCAGAAGTCCGTTTTATAGGGTCCCGAAAAATGCCATGAGTAAACAATTTGGTTTTGCGAGTTTTTGGCCCTAATTTTTTATAATACGTAAAATACAATATTATATTAATAATTTGATGTTGATATAAATTATTTGAACAATTCATTATAGTTTTTAGGAATTTTCAGTTAGAATATAGTTTGGAAATCGCTGTTTTTATCGAATTTTTCGACTTACTTTCAACTTTTCAATTAGAGTGAGGTAATAATTAATGTAAGTTGACAGAAATATATGTTAAAAAAAGTTTAGTATTATTTTTAATAATATTGTCTTTGAATAATGCTAGATAGTTGCGGGTTTTTCTGAAAATTTCAACATGAAATTGCTCATTTCACAAATTGGTCAGGCATTGTATTTAATATCACACCTATAACTCAGGTCATGAATATATATATTATTCCAATGACAATCTAGTTAAATTTAAATTTCCAATTTAATATAAATTAGTTTCAGATTGGTATGTAATTAAACTCGAAGCTGGCATACAAAGCCAACGACCAAATAGGACATTTTCAAAGTTCTCTGCCCACCTTTTTTTATAAATCTGAAAATCTTCACAAAATGGCACTTCAGAATATTAGGACAAAGTCAACTTTGTTGTTAAATAAAAAATGGTTTAAATAATTTTTTAAAAATCGCGTGTCACAAATCTCTTTGACGTTTAATAGTCTTTTATTTTTAAAAAACCTTTAAAATCGGATGAAAATTGTAAATTAGAAGTAACATAAAAAAACCTTTTTCCATTGAAAAACCTTAAATAGTATCATCATGATGATACAATTTAAGGTTTTTCAATGGGAAAAGGTCTTTTTTTATGTTACTGCAAAACAAAGTGTCATACTAATAAGTGTTTATGCGTACGAATCAAAGTTCAGTGTCAATCAAAATGTCATTCCAGAGTATGCCATGTTTTTATAAATAGCCAGTAAACATGTGTTGAATTCTATATATGTGTTCGTCAATTTATCATGCTCTTCTTTAACTGCATCATTATATTCAAAATCAAGATTATATACTTTACCTATCTCGTGCCGGGCATTATATATAATGCCTAGGGATTATAATCACTACTTTCCAACCGAGCAATTCACGCCTACCCCGAAAGGGAAACGGCTTAATGATATAATAATAATAATGTAATTTCACAGGATTTTATAATATTTTAATGGATTTCAAAGAATTCATTCACAAGAATTGAGGGCTGTTGTAGGATTTAAAATATTTTCAAATTTTTCAAGGTATTACCAAAGATTTTAAATCATTTTAAATATTTTAGGATATTTAAAAAAAAATTCCAAGGTTTTTTAATAGCTTTAAATTTTTTCAAAGGATTTTAAAGGATTTGAAATATTTTAGTGTATTGTAAAAGATCCCACGGAATTTTCAATTGATTTCAGTAATTTAATGGGATTTCGAAGGATTTTAAATATTTTAGGGTATTTTAAAAGATTCCAAAGCATTTTCAAGAGCTTTAAAAAATTGCAGGAAATTTCAACAGATTTTAAAGGTACTGAAATATTTTAGTGTATTTTAAAAAGTATATTTTTAAAAAGTTTAAGAAATTTTGAAGAACTTTAAAAAGTTTCAAGGGATTTCATATGACTTCAAACGATTAAAAATATTTCAGGATATTTTAAAAAATTCTTAGAAGTTTTCAAGAGCTTTAGAAATTTTCAACAGATTTTAAAAGACTTGAAATATTTTCGGGTATTTTTGGAAATTTTAAGAAATTTTAAAGAGCTTCAAACAACTTCAAGGGCTTTCATAAGATTTTAGAATATTTGAAATATTTTAGTGAATTTTAAAAGATTCTGAGGAATTTTTTATTGAATTCTATAATTTGAAGGGATTCCAAAGTATTTGAAATATTGTATTGCATTTTAAAAGATCCTGAAGAATTTTCAGTTGGTTTCAGTAATTTTATGGGATTTTAAAGGATTTGGAATATTTTAGGGTATTTTTTAACATTCTAAGAAATGTTGTAAAGCTTCAAACAATTTCAAGGGATTTCATAAGATTTTGGATGATTTTAAATATTTTAGTGTATTTTGAAAGATCCCGAAGAATGTTCGGTTGATTTCAATAATTTAATGAGATTTCAAAAGACTTGAAATATTTATTTTAAAAATTCTAAGAAATTTAGAAGATCTTCAAACAATTTCAAGGGATTTCATAAGATTTTAGAGGATTTGAAATATTTTAGGGTATTTTGAAAGAATCCAAGGAATTTTCAAGAGCTTTGAAAAGTTTGAAGGGATTTTAAAAAATTTGAAATATTTTAGGATATTTTTAAAAATTGTAAGAAATTTTGAAAAGCTGCAAAAAATTTCGAGGGATTTCATAAAATTTTAAAGGATTTTAAATATTTTAATGTATTTAAAAAAATCAAGATTTCCATATTGCAGATTCGTAGGGCTCGGACTCACGCCACTCACGATGAGCCTCAATCATTTTCAAACTGAAAGCCACTTTTTTGCTACTATTTTCCAAAATTTCTGCCGCTATTTTTGATCTTTGAAGTGAGCCTGAGCCCTGGATTCATTTTCAGCATTATTGATTATTTTTTCCACTTTTTTAGTTTTTTTTCTTCTTTTTTGAAGATGGATATTATTTCCTTTGCGAACTAGGCAGAGGAATACGTGTGAATTGGCTGTGGATATAATGCCAATGGTTGTCGTAGTCGATTTTCTCGACAACCCCTTTCTAGGGATCCATCACTTTTTTATTTTCACCCCGGAGTGAATAGAGGCTCACCCTCTTATGATTCACATGACGCGTGCATGGCTCGTACGCATTTATAAATATGAGGGTTATTTACCATGTGCATTGCCAACTTTAAATGTGTCAATGTAGCTTCCAAACGTTCCCCAACGAAGATTTACTAATTCAGTCAACACTGATGGGCTTTTTGTATTTATATGATGTCCCGAAAGTTAGGCAAACGAGAAAAACTCTACCGCAATTTAACTTTTTACCGTAGGCAGTGTCCATTAATTATGTGATGCTTTTTTGTGAGAGGGGGGGGGGGGGTGTTCAAAACATATCTTACGTTAATTTTCTCTTTTTAATTCTTTTTGAAAAATATGCTAATTAGAACCTGTTTTACCGGCAATCGGAAGACGTGAGGTTCGATTCCCACCGGAGCGAAGGAGAAAGATCTTTTTTCAGAAATTAAAAATGTCTAATGTTACTTTTGGTTAACCGTGAAAATTAAAACCTTGACTGGACAAAACCGGGAAATGACCAAGAATTTGAAATCGCCCGCTGAATCGTCACCCTGGTTTTAAATATGAAACGTAAAGTAATTAAAAATGCTTTCAAAACTTTTTCGAAACGTTTTCCAAATTATTTTTTATTTTGTTACAGGATACACGGCAAGGGTGGAATTTGCCTTAAAATTAGGCTACACCGAACGTTTAGTTCAGGCAGCTTTGCACAAATTGGGACCAGATCCAGGTCAAAATGAGCTTTTAGCAGAATTGATAAAACTAGGAGCCACTTGTTCCTCGAAACTCGCTGACACTCCTGATGATTCCGATGGACTTTTGGAAACGACGGATCTATCAAGTGAAGATTGTGGAAATTCGAATTCGAATTTGTCGAGTTCTTCAGCCTTTCGTCCGGTTGTGATCGACGGCAGTAATGTCGCGATGAGCCATGGAAATAAGGAAATTTTTTCCTGCAGGGGCATTAAGATCTGCGTTGATTGGTTCCGGGCGAGAGGGCATCGAGAAATCACCGTTTTTGTACCCAAGTGGAGAAAAGAAGCCTCCAGGCCTGATAACCCAATCGCTGATCAGGAAATTCTTGGGGAACTGGAGAGGGATCGACTTTTGGTTTTTACTCCGTCCAGGTATGAATAAATGAGTTCATTTGTAAGATTGTTTTGACGATGCCAAAAAGCTTTCTAAACGATTCGAAAACGCATCCGAAAATATTAACAAAACGCTTCTAAAATCATTCCCCAAATTTTTTCAAAAACGTTTTCTAAACTATTTTAATAACATTAATTAAACGTTCTCGAAACGCTTCCAGAAACGTGTCCCAAACGCTTTCTAATTGCTTCCAAAGGCGGTTACAAAACGTCTACCAAAAACATTACGTAAACGCTTTCGAAACGCTTCCAGAAACGTTTCCCAAACGGTTCCAAAAACGTTTTCCAAAAAATTCCAATAATTAAAAAAAAATATTATCTAAACGCTTCGAAAAATGTTTCACAAACCCTGCCGAAGCGCTTCCAAAGACGATTAAAAAACTCCCTCTAAACGCTTCCAAAAACATTAATAAAAGATTTCCTTAATGCTTCCGAAACACTTCAAAAAATTTTCTCAAACGTTTCACAAACATTGCCGAAACGCTTCCAAAGACAGTTCCAAAATCTCTACTAAACGCTTCCAAATTCTTTTGCAAACGCTTCCAAAAACGTATTCCAAACAATTCCGATAATATTAATAAAATATTATTTAAACGCTTTAAAAAATGTTTCACAAACCCTGCCGAAACGCTTCCAAAGACGATTAAGAACTTCTTCTGAGCGCTTCCAAAAACATTAATAAAAGATTTCCTTAATGCTTCCGAAACACTTCAAAAATCTTTCTCAAACGTCTCACAAACATCGCCGAAACGCTTCCAAAGACAGTTTCAAAATATCTGCTAAACGCTTCCAAAAACTTTTTCAAACGCTTCCAAAAACGTATTCCAAAAAATTCCGACAATGTTGACAAAATATTATCTAAACGCTTAGAAAAATGTTTCACAAACCCTGCCGAAACGCTTCCAAAGACGATTGAGAAACTTCTTGTAAACGCTTCCAAAAACTTTTCCCAAACGCTTCAAAAAATGTTTTCGAAACAATTCCGATAATGTTAAAATATTATCTAAACGCTTCGAAAAATGTTTCACAAACCCTGCCAAAACGCTTCCAAAGACGATTAAGAAACTTTCTCTAAGCACTTCCAAAAACGTTAGTAAAATATTTCCTTAATGCTTCTGAAACACCTCAAAAATGTTTCTCAAACGTTTCACAAACATTGCCGAAACGCTTCCAAAGACAGTTCCAAAATGTCTACTAAACGCTTCCAAAAACTTTTTCAAACGCTTCCAAAAACGTATTCCAAAAAATTCCGACAATGTTGACAAAATATTCATGAAATTCCTGCGCATGATATGCGGCAAAACACTGATGGACAAAGTGAGTAATGAGATAATCTTCAAAGAATGTGGTGTATAAAAAACTCTAGTTGACATATGTGAAAGAAATTTTTCGAAATGATTTGGTTATGTTGGGAAAATAAAAGATAAACGACTAAAAAAACAAGTGTTTTAAGGTAAAGTAAATGGCAGCGTGCCCAATGGCAGACCGCAAGAAAAATGGTTAGAATGTGTAAATGAGACGCTATCTCTCGAAGAGACATAAGAAGTTATAGAAACACAAGAGGTTGCATGCAAAAATGCATGGACGTGAAGAAGCTGGAGAGGTATGCCAGGACAGAAAAGTGTAGCAACAAATCGTTTATGAAAAGAGTGACAGTGGAGTGAATGACGCCTGAAACAAAAGACATTGGATACTAATGAGCCCGAGTTGGGTGCTTCACATGATGACTTTGTGAGGCTCTTCACTTTCATGATTGAAACAAAAACTATGCGCATTTTCAAAAAATAGTGTTAGCAAAATTTGTCTACCTTTTTGAAATTGAGAATGTACTTACTCAACATTTTTCTTGGACCTGGCATCGTTTTACTGAAGAATATACATATGTTTTTCAATAAAAATTTCCAGGATTGCATTTTATCGGAAAATGATGCCAAGAAAGTTTGTAGATATTTCTGAAATGAATAATTTGTAGACGTTTTTGGGATGAAAAACACTACTTCCTAACATGTTTTCCCCGTATCTCATAATTTTGCTGCAAAATCAAATTTTTTATTAGGAAAAAAATGTCACGATTAAAAAAAAATCTTGTCAAAAGAATGGTCTGAAGTAAGTTTGTTGATCTTCTTGAAGCCAACAATTTTTACTCTATAATAAATTTTTCGCATCTCATACAGTTTTGCTGCAAAATTAATTCTTTATTTTAAATAAAATCTTTTACGAATAAAATAAAAAATATGCGCCTTATCGAAAAAAAATATTTATAAGTAAATTTATAGATCTTTCTAAGATGAAAAATTTCACTTCTCATTATTTTGTTCGTATCTCATATTTTTGCTGCTAAATGAAATTTGTCATTTTTCAAAAAGCATTTTCTATAGAGTCTGAAAACATCGAAATTTGATGAAATCCGTAAAAGGCAATAATTACATAAAAAAATACCCTCTTGTTCGGATAAGAGTGTAAAAATTACGTTTTTAGACGAACCACAAAAGCTTTGAAAGAAAGGAAGAGACAAAATTTTCTCAACCAAAAGAGAGCTACGAATTAGTCAGAAATAATTTTTTGATAGGAAGCGTAATTTTTATTTTGGGCGTAAAAAATAACTTTGAAAATAAATTTTTGTTTTGAACAAAAAACAGAAGGTTCGAATAAAATGTATAGATAAAGGTTGTTCAACCAAAAAATATCTACAAATTTGTTAGAAACTTTTTTTATGAAAATGAATTAAAAAAAAGCTTCTTGGAAAAACGTCACAAGCTCTATTTAATAAAATTTTTTGCCTAAATTATATCTACAAATTTTCTTATAACCACTTTACTTTAAGATGCGAATTTTTTAAGTCGTAAATAATGACATTGAAAATGAACAAATCGAGTTTATGAAAAACGACACAATTCGCAATGAAAAGTTTAATAACAAACTGGTTTGTTCTATAGGAAACGCAATTTTTTAAATTATAAAAACAAGACAATGAATTTTTATGGTTGCTGAGAATGAAATATGACGCAAGAAAAGGAACACATATTTAAGTAATCGTAATCAATAAAATGTATATCTTATTTTGCAATACCTAAATAATCACTGCCAAGAGGAGGTACAGAATAGTATATTATGCACGAAGGTTTATAATTAGGGTCTTTACGCGACGAGCGCCAATGCTCGCAGGACGATCGAAGCCGAGGCAAAGCCGAGGCGAGATAAGTCCTGCCTGCGAGAATTGTGAGCGAGTCGCGTGAAGACCCGAATTGTTCGCATTGGCGCATATACTATTTTATGTGAAGACGCTGCATTTACAAGTTTTGTTGCGACAGCATATATATATATATACATATATTGATATATTGATATATAATAATAATTATTATATAATTTAATTTAATTAATTTAATATTATATGATATATATAATTATAATTATTCATAATATATTACGAATATTCTGCACCATCTATTTAGTACATCAAAATTTTTAAACAATTAATTTCATTCAATAATAAAATTCATTTCTGAATGTTTCCAAACATTATTGGTAAGAGAGAAAATTTTATTTGTATATAATTTTATAATATTGGGAAATAATGATGTTTTTAACATTTTGCTACCACACTACAATTTGTAAACATTTTCACACTTTTAAAGAGATTCCAGGTTCTTTTTTTACGTATTTTGAAATCTTAAAAACTTAAAATGGAACTTTTAAAATAAAATCTAAATCATTTTAAATTTTCTCTTAAATATTATTATCGTTGGTGCCGCTGAAGAACAATTGCCGGTACCGGTAACCATAAAATTATCGGTACCGAAAATAAAATCTGGAAGATTTTAAGACAATTTTTCTTATTTTGCAGGATTTGTCCAAATTTTAGATGAACTTTGAATTATTTCAAAAGATATTTAAAAGCTTTCAAGAGATAAACAAAATTTAATCTTGAAAAGATTTAAACAAGATTTAAACTAAATGTAGATTTTTTTAAATTTCGAGGAGAATAAGCTTCTTAAAAATTTTAAAATGAATTTTAAGAGAAAATTTGCAAAGATTTCAAAAAAAATTCTTTGGTTGAAAAGGCAACTATTTAGTTGTAATTTCGTATTTTTTAGTAAAAAATTATTCCACTTGGTATAAAATTAATCTATTTGATTGAAAATTTAACTAGTTCCTTTAACATTTTTTTATTGAAAATTCATATTTTCGAGTGAAAAAATTAACGTATTTTGTAGAAAATTCGTATCTTCTGATAAAAAAAATTCATCTTTTTGTTTAAAAATGCAACTGGTTAAAAAAGAGTCTTTTTTGGTTGACGATTTAACTATTTTTTGGAAAATTCGTCTTCATCTTTCTTAGTTGAAAATTGAACTATTTGGTTGAAAATTAACCTTTTTGTTGAAACTTTTATTTGAAATATCTAAAATGGTCAAAAATCTTTTTGAATTTTCTCGAGAATCTTCGAAAAATTATATTTTTGTAATTTTTGTTTTGTACTGAAAATGCATGATGCTACTGCTATTAAAATGTTATAATTCATTGCTGAGGTCCACTTTCTTCGGTTTTCTAAAAAAAAACCTGGCCTAGTGAATCCTGATAAAAAAAATCTTGTATTAATAATTTTTGTTAATTTCTAACTTTGAACCTTTATTATCGTTTAGCATTTCATAAAATAAAACGAGCATCATCTTTGAAAAATACTGCTAACAGGTGTAAATTTCAAAAGGTGCTTGCAAAGGCAACAAATTGTCTCGTAAGCCGTGACAGCTGAAATATACGTGTAACGATAAGCTGATTCATCAGCATCTAAAATACCCACCAGTCTTGTCGAATATTGACAAGTTATCACCTAGTCGACAATTTCCATCAACCTCCGTGATGAAAGACGTAAGTTCCGAGGTTATGAGCTACGAGTTTATGACCTTTTCATTTTATATGAAAATCACATATCTATAGCTGTGCCTAGCCAGTCAATACATCCTGATCCCCAGCCAAGTTAGCAACCAAGAATAGCGCAGTAAACTAATTTCAACAAATTTGTATTATACATAATATTCCAAGCATTTCATTATTTTTTTACTATTTTAACAAGGTAGAACGCTTTTTTTAATAAAATGGTTCATTTAGTGGTCCTGATGCAATTTCTAAATTTGCTAGAAGAAAATTTAAAAAAAAAATCGAAGTTTTCATTTATACTTTTACCCTGCTAATTTTACAAAAAATGTTATATATATATATATATATATATATTCGGTTTCGTTTTCGGTTTCTATTCCTTTGGTATAGAACTGAAAGGCCTATGACAAAGCCACCGAACGCGTCCTCGGGTTGCGGATAGAGAGTCCCTGTACCAAGGGTTTCTGCTGAATATCACATTACCACTGTCCAACCGAGCGATTCACGCCTACCCCGAAAGGGAAACGGCTTAATGATATAATAATAATAATATTCTGGGCTAAAAAATCATCTTTTGAATTTCACTTTTTCTTTGAAAATTCATTTTTTTTAAAGACTAATCATTTTAGTGGCAAAATCGTTCTTTTTGTTTAAGATTTGATTTTCTTAGCTAACGATGCCACTACTCCATGTTTGGTTGAAAATTAATATTTTTCATTGAAAATTGTTTTTTTTCTGGTTGAAAATTCACGATTTTCGTTCAGTTTCTTGGTTGAAAATGCATCCTTTTTGGTTCAAAATGGAACTGTTTGATTCTAAATTAATCTTGTTGCAAATTAGACTTGTTGGTTGAAAATTAACTTTCTTGTTGAAAATTAATATTTTTGGTTTGATTTCAACAATTTGGTTAAAAATCAAATTATTCAAATGGAAATTTAAAGTTTTGTAGAAATTGAACTTTTTTATTAAAAAATCATGTTCTCGGGCTGAAAAGTCAACCGTTTTGTAAATAATTCGTCCTTTTGTCTTTGAAATTCAACATTTTTGTTGAAAAATAATGTATTTTATTTAAAATTCACGTTTTTGGTAGAGCATAAATTTTCCTCATGGAAAATTCATTTTTTCGGTTGAAGATTCATCTCCTTGGATAAAAATTTAACTATTCCATTTTTAGGAAATTAATCTTCCGGGTTAAAAATCATCTTTTGAGTTGAACTCTTTTATCGAAAATTAATTTTTTGTTAAGATTCATAAATTTAGTTGAAAATTCATCTCCTTGGTTGAAAATGTAACTAGTTTTTCAAAAATCCTTTTTTTTTAAACTTAATTTTTGTTAACCAACAATGTATAACTGCTCCATTTTTGGATGAAAAATGATCTTTTTTGGTTGGAAATTCATGTATTTTGTGAAAAATTTGTCTTTCTTGGTCGAAAATTAATCTTCTTGGTTGAAAGTTTATCCTTTTCGGTTAAAAATGCAACTGTTTGGTTCTATATTATTTTGGTTTGGTAGAAAATTAAACTAATCGGTTGAAAATCAACTTTTTTGTTAAAAATTAATATTTTAGGTTTAAATTGATCTTTTTGGTTGAATATCAAACTATTTTGATAAAAATTTAACTTTTTTGTAGAAAATTAACTTTTAAAAATACTTCTTTTTGGCATTAAAATTCAATAATTTTATTGAAAATTGATGCAGTTGTAGAATATTCGTTTTTTTTTGGTAGAGCATTAATCTTCTTGCTGGATAATTCATCATTTTGATTAAAAATTTAACTATTTGCTTAAATTTTTTTTTTCAGTGTAACATTAAAATATTTGGTTGAAAGTTGAACTAATTTTTTAAAAATTCATTTTTGTTTAATTTCACTTCCTTGGTTTATGTTTTAACTCTTTTTGTTGAAAATTCGATTTTTTTCTGTTAAAATTTAATTTTTTTATCTGAAAATTGCACTATTCCATTTGTGGTTAGAAATTTATCTGTTGTAAGTCAGGATTCTAAATTTTCTACCGGGAAAACAAAATTTCCACCAGATACATTAATTTTCAACAACAACAAAAAAATCATCACACACAATGGAATAGTTCAATTTTCGGTTCAAAACATTAATTTTATTTTTGACAAAAAAAAAACACGAAATTTCAACAAAATACATGAATTTTCAACAATGAAATACACATTTTCACCAAAAATAAAATAGTTGAATTTTCAGTTCAACAAAATTAAATTTAAAGTTACTTCAAGGGAACTTCAAGCTACTTTTTCGAAAAACATAACTGTAACGAGCTACTTAAAAAAAGTAACTTACCCAACACTGATTTCGACCCTGTGGCATTTCCTTTTTACTTCTCATTGAAGCCTCGAACGTATCATATACATATGTAGAGAGATGGGTAATTCGAGACACGATGTCGGTTTTCCTTTCAAATAATAATAACATGTCATGCTGACTGTCAGTAGGACCCTCATGGATTAATAGCGACCTACTGAGGAGCAATCTATGGCACACGTGTTCTTTCATTAAATTAATATAATATAAAACATTATTCAAGTCATGAAAAATGAAATAAATTCAAAAACTGATTATTATTATTATTATTATTATTATTATTCCACCTCCATACCTGCGGAGTTTTCTTCATTTTCCGGTAAAGTTACCTCTGGCGCAGCTAAAAATTTTAGAGAAATTTTACTAAAAAACAAACACGAGGTACTTTTTTCTAATCGCGGTCGTTCTCTATAATTAAGGTTTTTTTTTACTGTTGAAATTTTGGTTATCATCTTTTTATTTTAAATATTTTAAGATATTTATTTTTTTAGGGTCTGCCACCCTTCCATCGTACAAAAGAGTATAAGCTCCAACATTTGACACAGAAATGATTTCATAATTCTCTAACATTTTTTAAATTTTGTTACAAAAATTTATTTTCTTCAATTTTTTTTCCAACAATTTTTTGTTTCGACATTTTTTTCGAACAATTTTCTCAAATTTGTTTTCAAACAATTTTTCAATTTTTTTCAAAATTCTTTTTTTCAGAATTTTTGTTTTAAACCTTTTTTTCAAAATTTCTTTTTCAAAAAGTTTTTTCCAACCATTTTCCATTTCAAAATTTGTTTTGAACAATTTTTTCAAATTTTTTTTTTCAGAATTTTGGTTTCAAAATTTTTTTCAAAAAATTTGTTTCAACATTTTTTTTCAAAATTGAAAAAAAAAAATTTTCAAAATTTATTGCACAACAAAAAATTTCTTCATAAATTAAAAAAAAATAAAAATATTTTGGGTCAAGATTCTGTTAAGTCTCAAATTTAGATACAATTTTAATTTTAGAATGTGGTGTTATCAAATAAAAAACAGTAAATAATTGAAATAAGTTTTTTTTTAATGTACTTACGTGGTGGTACGTCAAAGTCAGCTAGAGCATTCTCCCATTCATCGTTTAAAAGATTCGCCATGGGGTGCAATCTCATCTCGCGTATCAATGCGTTGAGTGATATCACTCCACAGCCACACACCTGAGCCATTTTTTGCAATTTTATTGCACCCCAAAATCCCAACACTTGTGATTCAATTAAATCAACATATTCCTTGTGTAAAAAGAAATTTTGCCTAACACCATGTGCTATAACATAAGCCAGTGTATTAACCGTGTCACACATCCTTCTCACTATACTTTCAGGAGCCTCGGTGATATTAATATCGGCCATCACTTGGTCCCAACCATCATCATCATCATCATTATCATCACTGTCTAATGTTCTTTGCACTTCTTCCCGTCTATTCTCATCCCTTATCGTGATCGATCTGAGGCGATTAATGCCCCAAAATCCCGCTAACATGCGCACATAAAAACTTATATTTTCAATAGAAACTTTCGGAAAATCAAGCGTTAAAAATGCTTTACTGAGAATCGCGAGAACGATGGTTAGTGCGTCCATTCTGAAGGTTTGAAAACAACTAAAAATTTTTGAGATAAGGTCCTTTCATTTATAGACTTAGGTTTTCTATTGTACCTATGCAGTTGCTCTTTCTCTCTTCCTCGCCCACCTGTTACAAAAACTGAGATACAGGTGTATGAGTCGAATGAAAAATTTGATGGAGGATATACTCTAGTGTAAAAAATATTCATTTAAACAATCAAAATTGTTTCAAACATAAATTAAAATAAGATTTAAAAATGTTTTTAAAAATGTGTTTGTACTTTCTCAAGAAAAAAATATTAGATCCACATTCGTGAAGTAAGGTCCCAATCCCCCCACCAATCTGGTTTCCATTCTGTGAAGAGAGGGGGAGGAGAGGACGTCTTATCTATAAAAACTCAAGGTAAGCTCATATATGTAGCAGTTGTATCATACACTCTGTTTCTAAACTATACAATGTCTGACTCTCAAAATCAATTGTTAAGAATGAGTGGCACCGATGATCAAGATTCTAGTGAATCTTCTTCACAAAACGTTCTACAACAACAAAATGTTGTGAACAAGCGAAAAGTAGTGGACGAGGAAAAATCTTTTGAAAGTGAAGTTGTTAAAAAAGTGAAAAATTCACGTCCGCATCACGTAAAGATCCGTTAAAAAGCAGAGATCGCAAATTTGGACGATTACATTACACTCTCATGAATGAGAATGTAAAAATTGAAAAAATCATCGTGAAGAGTAGTAATTTATCAGAAAAGTTTACTTCAAATTTTTGGCAATAAGTCATTTTATAGCGCCCTCACATTATGCATCCAAGCTGTCTGTCAATTGAAATAAACAGGATGGTTCTCAATTTTAGTCAAAAACAAAATAAAAATCCCATATGACGTTTTTCTATTTTGAGACGCCTCGGCGCGCTTGCGCGTACAAGAATTCGAATTCCAGGTATTTTGTCAAAACAATATAAAAAATATGTCATTTTTCAATTGTGATTATAATCAGAAAAATACAACTCGTATGGTAAAATTAATTTACTTTAAATTATAAAATTTAGAAAAATTAAAAAATTAAAATTACATTAATTAAATTAAAAAAAAAGAGTTACAACAGTCTATACACGTGCACTTACCTAAGAAAAAAAATTTATTTCTTAGCAGCTATCTATAATCCATTCCATTTGAAACCAAAACCTGTTTTTTTTTAAATCATTATTATAAATCACAATTAAACACTAGCATTATCACTAAATTAACACTCGCACTTGATCACTTAAAAGATTATTTACAAAACTGATAACACTGCACTTAATTTGGATCGGTCACTGATTTCGAATTTTTTATACGGGGGAAACAATTTTGAAACTCAAGAAGTGCCGCCAAAGAAAAGAAACTGTCGCGAAAGGTGGATGCACACGCCAAGCAAAGGCCGCCACCAAACTAAAACCAAAACCAAGGCACGCGTGCACTCCCCACTATAAGAGTTCCTGGTGGAATACACGCATTATACCTACACTAATAAATATCCCACATAGATTTGTCACTCACACTGGAACAAGCGATTCGAAAATACACACGCATCCCAGGAACGTAACCTGCGGGGGGTACCGATTCGAGAAAGGGGCCGACTCAGTATTATTCATCCCCCCTCTCATTCTACACATCTACATCTTACGGCTGACATGAGTTGCTTGTTACGTTTGGCACCTCCTTTCATTAAGTTTCCAGATCATCATTCGAGATTGCCATTCGAGATTACCATTAAAAAAAGGCATGACAAGATAATAAATGCTAATAAGATAATAAATAATATAATTAAAAAGATGAATGTATAATGTACCCTTTAATAAAATTTAGAAGTTTTTGCTGATTAAAATAACGTTTATTTCGACAGCGTTTTTTTTCTCTTGATTTTTTTGAAGTTGGTACTAATATGGTGAATATATTTCCGTAGAGCTTATCTTGTGCCCGCGTCTTGGAGAGGGGAAAGCATTTTTTTTCTTCTGGAAAATGAAAACTCACGATTTTTGAAAAAAGAAGACGAAATATGAAAAAAGTTGAACAATCAAAGTTATTCCTTAAAAAAAGTTCTGCAAAAAAATCCTCTGGCTCTTTTTTCTGTCTTGCGTTATTATTGAACTATTCGCTAAAATATGAATAATAACAATTTTCCGCTGGAATAATCAATCAAATAGGATGCAAATCAACAGGAGGAACAATTTTTTCTACACATTTTTTTCCTGAAAGTCTAAATATTCTAAAATAATATTCAATATTTTACTATTAAATTTTTTTACTATTTCATCATTGTCATCACACGCATTATTTCTGAGGGAGCTCCAGCTCATTTCAAGAATCGCTACCAATTTTTTGAATTTTAAAAGTGAACATACAGCCGACAATCGATTTTTTCAGTCGCAGGTCACGGGAAAGGTGCCTGTGATGGCATCGGCGGCATCGTTAAGCATTTTGCAACTGAACACAATTTAAGGATGTTACATATAGAAGGCATTAGAAAAGCAAAGGCCTTCGTTACAAAAGTTAAAAAGTACCCCGATGCAATTAAATTATTGTCCATTTCTGCCGAAGATATACAACAATTACGCAGGAAAAAAACTCAGGAATGGAAGAAAGCACCAGCTATTATGGGAATTCAGAAGTGCCACGTATGGAAGCTCGAAATAGGGGATGTTAATGAAAAACTACTATAATACTATAATTTCAATATTTAAAAGTGCAGTAAGTCTATTAGAAAATTTAGATTGATGCGATAGTCTTCACGGTATTCACTACTGCACTTGAAAACTTGTAACGTTTACTACTTTTATTTCTTGGAAAATAAATTTGTGGTAAATGTGACTACTTTATTTGTTGAGAGTAGAATTGCTATCGTTACTAATATAACCTACGTAGGATTACTAACGGCAACTTGTTACCGCACTAAACTGGTTAGTTACTTTTACCATCGAAGTGGTTGTCGCAGCTGATACCATCACTACTAATAAAGAACTTCTTGTCACAACTAACCATTTTTTTCAGTGTAGGGCGAATTTCCAAAAATATAATTGAATCCTCAAGGAAAACAGATTAATTTTTAACCAAACAGTTCCATTTTAAATGAAAAAAGATGAAACTGCTACAAGAAGAGATGAATTTTTAAGCCGAAAAGACGGATTTTTAAAAAAGAGTCAAATTTCCAACTAGGAAAGATTTCTCAGTCAAAATAGGAAAAAATTTTAACCAAATTGTTGAATTTTCAAACTAAAAAGGTGAAATTTGTAGAAAACAGTAGAATTTTCATCCAAAAAGTTCATTTTCGACCAAATAGTTGAATTTCGTACACGAACATAATAGATTTTTCAATTCAAAAAGACGAATTTTAAACAAACAGTTGAATTTTTAAGCTAACAAGACGAATTTTCTACAAAACTGTGAAATTTTGAAACCGAAAATATAAATTATAAAAAAACAACGTTCATTTTAAACAAAATGTTAAATTTTCAACTCAACAAATTAATTGTTAGTGAAAAATTGCTGCAAGCAGAGATGAATTTTTAAGCCAAAGGTCGGATTCGCAACAAATATTTTTTTATTTCTTTTAACTTTCAAAATAATAAAGAAAAAAATTCAGAAAATAATGACAATGATCATGGGGTAGCGCTAGTGTGTCATGGGTGGCGGAATGAGAGGAAAAAGTCTTGCGAGCATTTGTGCGCATGCGGTATAATTCAAAAAATTCAAAATCGTAGTTAACGTCCTTCAATGTTCAAGTACGTCAAATTTGTCGTGAGGTAAGTTTATGATAATCTAAAAAAAATTGAACTAAATTTACGCCCTAACTTTTAATTCCGATAATTTTTCACGTTCTAATATTGCATTTTCTCGTGAGCTTCTTTGATGAGAAACGCACTGAAACGCGACAGGAAAATGGTACGTGAACACTAGCGTCACCTAACATCTATTTCATGAAACGCATTATTTGATAGCAAAGTCTAGAAAAGTCGTGAACAAGCCTCAAAAACTGACAAAAACGAAAGCCTGGAGTAAACATTAGAAAGATATTAATTATTATCAGCACAGTTTACCAATGTGCTATGAAAAATATCGAATTTGCTAGCCATTATTTTCAATATGTGAGGCAGGAGGCTTGGAATCGTTCAGTGTAGCGGGTGTACCGTTGCAATTTTAAGGTTATGTTGCGCATCGTAATTTGTCTCATTTGACAATAATAAAATTTTGACACTTCAAAACAATGTTTCGACGAAGAATTAGTAGCGCGAGACGTCAACCTATTTTTCAAAAATTAAGCAGTGGCCTCGGAGAACTTGAAGAGGATTCAATTGTTTTTGGAAAAGGTGAACTGCAAAGTGTGATAAATGTTTGAGATAAGTTTAACATGTGTTAGACATTGTTAGTGGGGTTATATTCTCACCTTTCGAACTAATTTATGTACACTTATATCCCTTTTTTATCTCTCAGTCAAAATATATTTTCCACAGGAATGGGAAAACACTTTTTCCACGCAAAATATTTTATACATACATCATTTTTTTTATACAGAATTAAATATTAATGATTTTATTCCAAAATTTTCTCAAAATTCATAATTGATAACTTCGAATTGAAAGCTTTTTAAGTTAAATAATTCAAGACATGACATCAGTAAAGGAGTCTCTCCGAAGCAGATACAGGCATCTTCTTCGACAGATTTGGTCATCCAATCTGTCAATAAGAATCCTATTAGAAACCAGTTAGGACCATGTAAGATGCCATCTGCATCCTATACGTTTTCTAAACGGCTTCTGTTGGTTCCTAACTGTCATTTTTACTAGGGAAGTAAACTGCACCAATCAATTCTATGAAGAAAATAACTCCAGAAACTTGTACAAGCACTAAATTTTCACTTCAATTCAAAATTGTTCTTTTTATTTTCAAATTTATAACTTTCAATGTTGCAGGATTATAAATAAAAGCATTGATATTATTTCGCAACGATAAAAATCAAATAATTCAGGAATTTAATAAATTGATCTTTTAAATGAGGAACGCTTTCAAAGTTTAACAAAATCGAATTTAACCGATAAAGATTATATAGTTTCTTAGTAAAAGCCTTCAGTGTTGAATGATTTGTAATTGAAGTCTTGAAAATTATAAAATTTTATTTCAAATTAGAAGAAATAATTTAAAATGGAAAACGTTCTGATTGAAATAATTTTCAGATTCAAAAATTGAAAACTTTAATTAGAATTTCTAATTGAAATTACATTTCTAATGCATACAATAAGTCTTCACTCATTAAAATATGTAATCATCTTCACATTCTCATCATTTATGATTGAGAAAGGATTATAATAGGCCGTAATTTCACACCTCAGTTTTTGAACGGATCTCCACCTTTGAAACCCCCTGAAGCCGAAAATCAAGTTTTGGTGACGGCGTCTGTGCGTCTGTCTGTATGCCCGTAAACATAACTCTCGAAAAAATTAACGGATCAAGTCGTCGAGCTTTGGTACACTTTTTTGTATCCTAAAAGAAAGAGCGAGTTCGTTAACCACGAGAGATATGTGAAGAAAGTTTAAAAGATTAATTGAAGCTTTTTAAAATATCTACAATTTTTCTCTCGACCATTTTTTTTATAAGACTTGATGTTTCGGTTTTATTTATCGAAAATACCATACAAAAAATCGTACAAAATTTCTTGGAAGGGTTTTTTTTTAGGATTTTTCATTTCGGTTTTATTCATCAAAAATACTATAAAAAAAATAGAAAATGCAAATTTTCGGCAGAACCACTTGAGATACGGAAAAAAGTTGTATGGGTGAATTGCAGGTTTTAAAAAGCCCTTACAAATGTTTTTAACCATTTTTTGATAGAATTGGTCATTTTGGTTTTATTTATTGAAAATACTATGAAAAAAATTTCAATTTTTTAATTTCCAAACAACGCAACATACAGGAAATTTTGAGCAAAACGACGCGAAATACGGGGAAAAGTTTTTGGAGAAACTTCAGCTTTTAGAAATTCCTACAAAATTTCTCTAAAACATTTTTCGACAGAACTTGTCGTTTTTAATTTATTTATCAAAATGGATATGCATATGCAAACATAGAAAATTCTAATATTACGCCAAAAGACGCGAGATACGTCAAGAGTCTAAAAGAAGAATTGTAGGAGTATTTGTTTTATTCATCAAAAACGCTATGAAAAAATCCTATTTTTAGCATAACAACGCGAGATAGAGAAGAATGTCCAAAGAAAGGATTGTATCTTTTTATTAAAATTAAGTCATTAAACAGTATTCATTTTCAAATTTGACATCGCGTTTTACAAAATTCACTCATTTTAATTTAAATTGCAAATTGAATAAGTTGAAAATCAATGATGAAGCATTTTCGTGCAAGGGGGAACCACTTCTTGCTGAAGACAATTTTATGAAATGTCAAGCTGAAGTATATTAATAAACTGTCACATTAATATGATATAAAAATTCGCGAGAAAAAAAACATACGAAAGCGAGCAGAAGACTAACCGTAAGAGTATAAGATAAGCTTTATAAAAAAAAAATATTCATCTAATGTCGAAATGAAATCTGCTTTCTTATAAATAATTAAATGCATCACAATCAGAGCATGAAAGAATCCAAAAATTAAAACTAGATTTACAATACTACTTTCTTTCCGCCATCAGGGACTATTTATAGAAAACTATAGGTATGAATAATAGAACTTATGTTATTAAAATTAATATAATATCTGAAAGTAAAACCATTATTTTTCGACGTTCTATCGATTTATACTAGTCTCATCTCAAAGTCAATGTCGCAGAGCAGGCCTTCCCCTTGTGAGTAATGGGAGGGTATCTAAAGTAAGAAAATAAAAATGGCTAATCTAAGCACACATACAGTTCACAGACTCACAGGGTGGTGAGTGATCTTTGGATTCCTTGGCCATAGCAGACGGGTTAGAATGACCATTCGAAGCCATGACTCTTGCATCTAATTGGTCTTTACAACGTCGTGCTCCCATTGTCCAAATTAAGGTAAGCCAGTAAAAGCTTCCACTGAACGAGATTTAACCTTGCAGCTGAAACATAAATGCCAGTCGTTTAACGACATTTCTACCAATTTTTCGAATATAAACATAATACAAAATATTGCAGTGCCTATATCAGAATGGTCATTCAAGACTCAGAAAAAATTCCCGTTCACTCAACTTTTCAAATTCAAACCTTAAAAAATTAACAATTTATAAGTCAAAGCATTCGAAAAAGTATCTCTAAACTAATAAACCAAATGCAAAACACAAATAAATTCAAAAGTTATCACGGTTATAACAAAAGTTTTCAGATTTTTTTGATAACTGTGTATATTTTTCGATATATAAAAGTATTGTTTATAACAGTTTGTTATTAAAAATGTAAATCTTTTGTTTAAATCTGAAAAATAGTTTTCCTTGAATAAAAACTACCCCCAAGGTGATTCATAAAGTGCATTTTTCATAGAAGTTTGTTTGTATAAATTTTATTCTTGAAAAGTACCCCCCCCCCCAACCTTCCGCAACCACCACCAACATATTTGGATTTCGAATTGTTAGTTATTCATTTCAAGTCTTTTGTCTCATGAAATTTTGGTCAAAAAATATACAAAAATTGAGCCCTTGCTAAGAGATTTTCCGTTACGCCTTTGGAAAAAGATGCTTTGCGGTGCACAGGATAACTCCTCAACGGATCATCGGAAATAAAAAAAAAGGTTTCGTTAAATTAAATTGAAATAAAAAATCCGCCATTTTGTTTCTGTAAAATCGCAACAACAAAAAAATCGATCAACAAGACCGTTGTGTTCTTGCGATATATCTGTAAAAAGTGTATACCGAATTTGGTGAAGATCGGTGCAATAGTTTTTAAGAGACTGTGCACCGACTTCAAAAATATAGTTTTGAGAAAAACACGTTTGAAGTTTTAGGTATGCAAGTACCTAACTCAATGAACAACGTTAAACTCAGACCTTTTCTTTCTTAGACGAAGGTCCGTCCTATGAATCACGAAAAGGGACTAAAGAAAACATGGCAGAGAGACCGAAAATAGCCTTTGACCACCGCAAAACGCAGCGCGCGATCCTTGCTGCATGCGTCTACTGTGCTACGCTGGAGGGACGGAAACTTACAGCTGTATAACTTGGCAAGTTTAGTTCCGATCCACTTAAAATTTTGAGGGAATATTTTTGAAATGATATACTACAAGAAAATTTGAAGACAAAAAATCGATTTTAGTTGCCCTCTTGACTTACCCCCCCCCCCTCCTTAATTAACAAGTTCATATCTCATAAAATATTAGCCGCAAACGGTTCGAACATGAGTCATTTTTTTCTATCCAATGTATACCATTCGATGTTTTGACATATCTGAATACTCCTTTTCAAATGAGATCGACAGACATTAACCTTTTGACTTTACTCCTATTACCCCAAATACTACAACCTTAATAAGCCTAAAGGTAATGTCTGACATTCTCAATCCCGTAGAGTTCCTAAATCCTGGTTAACCCCTTCACTGTGTAGGCCGAAAATCGCAAAGTGGCCCCAAAATTTATGGAATGTTCTACCAAATGGATTTCCTTCAAAATTGGTACTAAGGGGATATTTGGGTCACTGAATACTAACCCACGTGAAAAGAAAGATCAATTTGATACCACTTCAAGACTAATTTCAAACCACGTTTGGTCTTCTTCTGGTATGTACCCTTCAGTCTATACCTGCATCATTTTTAGGGCATTGAAATAGACACCACTCTCTCTCTCTCTCTCTGAAATAAGGTTCTGAAATACGCTTTATTTAGCAAGATGTTAAATATCAATTTTTAATAGAAATCTGTATTATCATCGGAGAAGGTAACGAATCGAGAAATCCATACATAAAATGGAAATCTACAATATCAACCAAAGTTATATTCTCCTATATAGAAAATATTTTAACGTAATTTCAGAGAAGATGGAGAATAAAGATTTTTAATTAAATTTTACTCAGAAAAAAGATTTTCTCCTTTCACTCCGCTGGGACTCGAACACCAGGTCAACTCATATCCGGTCAGGTGCTCTAAGAAGTGAAAGGAGAAGATCTTCTTTCTGAATAAAATTTAATTTAAATTAATTTTCATAAACGAATTGCATAATACTCACCATAGCATCGCAGGCGGAAAAGTTACAAATCGTGGGAAATATTATGTATAATTTTCATTTGTTTTATTTATTTTTTGTATAGAACAAAAATAAATTTTTTAGGCAAACTATCAAAAGGATAATTTTGAGAAATGCGATTGATCGAGAAATAAACCGAATTTATGATACTAGTTAATAAGTTTCCAAATCTGGTTCAATTTTAGCTTCCGGAATTTCCCAAAGTTAAGTAAATTATTGCACCAATTAATTAAAGCTACTGCAGTTAATCTGAGTAAAATATAATATATTGAAAAATTTTATATAAATTTGAGCATTCATTATTTAATTTTCAACTTTTTAAGTCAAATATGATATCGTTGTAAACATTATAATTCGTAGATTTCGAATATTGCATTTGTAAATTTCCAAATGGTAAATTTAGAAAAACGATGTATCCCGCATTTTAGTCCTCATTAGGTACAAAGTACTCCCACTGACCAGGCTCGGCGGCAGCAGTTCGGCTGAGTCAGGGGAAGCCGCGTAGTGGGGGGACCATACACAGGTAGCTGGGGCGGAATCGTCATCTACCCACTTCCCCAACCCTCATTTCCCCTCAATCCTCTATTTTCCCACCCTTCATTTCCCCTATTTCGCATCCCCTTGCCAGAAACTATAAGGGTTTCTGCCCGGGCCTAAGAAACCCTAAAAATCCGCAGATTTCTGATAAAAATAGTGACAAAAAATATCCTTATGATTAGAAAAAGGAAGAAAAATTTAAATTTAGAATCATACAGACAGACACAGAATAATTTAAATCAGCTAGAAAGTTTTATACAGTACAGTTAAATTAGCGGGTAAATAATATATTATAGATGGTAATCTGTACGCAACTACAGAGTAAACTGACCACGATACACGTGTATAAGTTTAAAGCCGGCGTGCCTAATATGGAAGTGGTTCTAATTTGGCACGCTCGCGATTTATAGCTGAAATGGATTTATGAAAAGTCTTTCTTTCTTTCCCCCTTTTATTCCTCATCTTCACTTGATGGTCATAAAAAGGCGAGGACGCCGACGAAACGATAAATTTCCCCGTTACAGCCTCGCGACGCTAAATAGATGTACGCAGTACCGGCCTTTGACATAAATGCTCGACATAAATTCATCCTCCTTTCGACTCGAGCGATTTCTCGCTCGCTACTTCGCCTCCTTTTATTTACAAAAATCCAAGAGAATTTATAACGGCTTTTTATATGCATAATTGACCATGAGAATGCCGTAAATTCCGTTTAGCTTAGACGCTTTTCCCAGCAAGTCAGCAACGGTTTTCTATTAGGCGGAGGTGAAACACCACCTGGGAGAAATTAATTCAAAAATCGGATTTATGGATTGTCCCGATCAACACTCAAGTCATTATGTACGCATTGCGAATAACTGAATAAATTCTGAGACAGAAATCGAGCTGAAGTTACTATTAACAGGTTAACACCATCAAAAATAATTCGATCAAATTTATATTATGATCAAGTATCATAGATCAAATAGAGCTGAAAAAGGGGGAAAGAGGGTAATTTCTTCACAAAAAAGGGGGAAAGAAGAAGTAATCTTTTTATAAGAAATTGTATATGCACGTAAGGAAACTAGACATTTTATGCGTACCGGAGACGAAGAAAAAGGGTCGCGAATGTAGAAACATAGAAATGGTAGCGATTCTTGAATAGAGCTGGAGCTCCGTCAGAAATGATGCGTGTGATGACATTGATGAAATAATAAAAAAATGTAGTAGTAAAATATTGAATATTATTTTAGAACATTTAGACTTTTAGGAATAATTTGTGTAGAAAAAGTTGTTCTTTCTGTCGATTTACATCCAATTTAATTATTTATAACAGCAGAAAATTGTTATTATTCATATTTTAGCGAATAGTTCAATAATAACGCAAGACAGGAAAAAGTGCCAGAGGACTTTTTTATAGAACTTCTTTTAAGGAATACCTTTGATTCTTCAACTTTTTTCATATCTCGTATTCTTTATGCAAAAATCGTGAATTTTCATTTTCCAGAAGAAAAAAAAATTCTTTCTCCTCTTCAAGACGCATGCACAAGATAAACTTTGAAATATATTCACCATATTAGTACCAACTTTTAAAAAAAATCAAGAGAAAAAAAACTCCGGCTTTTTTGAGAAAATTAGGTTTGAAATTTTTAAGAAAAACCGCCACCATTTTGTCAATTTCCAACTTTTTCAAATTTTTCCAACGGATTTCAAAAGAGGACGAAAAATATTTTCGGAATGAGAAAGAAAAAAAATAATACCTACGATGGCTAAAAAAGCATCACACTTTTAATGAAAATGTTGACCATTTTTTGGTAATACACGTATTCAATTTTTTAAATTCAAATACTCATAACTTTGTCCAAAAAATGTTTTCATCTAATCAATGAAATACGTGTCGTCTAAAATCCTTTGAAAAACAACATATTTCGTGTTGAAATGATTCTGTGACTTGAGCTCACACAGCCTGCCCGATTGGAAATGAATTCGGCCTATGGTTTCGCCGGGGTTCTCCGCGTGTGAGAGTTGAGTGGCGCTCGACAGCTAACTTCACAGTAGCTCTAATCCGCGCTCTATTGATAATATCTCAAGCTGTATTTGTCTAAAATGTACGATTTTAAGTCAGAAGATATCGGAAATTAAAAAAATGGCTACATCAACGAAATTATAAGAGAAGTTAAGGAGTACAAATACCGTGAAAATCTGCAGGAAAACGTGAGCTTGAAATAAAATTTCTTTTTTTATTTTATCTCTCGTAAAATTATTCTTAAATTCCTTTTATTATTTTATCTCGCGTAAAATTATTCCTCAGGAACCATGTCCAAGTTCCACTTTAACACTACCGTTGAGCTACTGGATAGAATGTGAATTAGCATATCTTCAGAAATAGTCATACTCGTCAGGAATGGTCAGGCTGTTCAGAAATCTTCAGAACTTATGACCATTTGTGACGATTCCTGATTTTTTTAAATAGAGAAGGTTTATCTCTGCGGTGAAAAATTAAATTAGTTTAACGAAAATTCGTTTCACGTGAAGTTGAAAAGAAATTTATTAATCTGACAATTAAACTATTTCGCTTTTGGTCAAAAAGTTATCTTTTTTGATTAAAAATTTAACTATTTGGTTAAAAATTTATCTTTTTTAATTCAAAGTTCAACATTTTGCCTGAAAATTCATGTATTTTGTTGAAAATTCGTCTTTCTCGGTATAAAGTTATTCGTCTGTGTAAAAAATTTATACTTTTTGGTTAAAAATTCAATTATTTGGTTGGAATATTAACTGTTACATACTTCGTTGGAAATTCATATTTTTTGGTTGAAAAGTCGACTATTTGACTTAAAGTTTAACTACTTTGTAAACAAATTCATTTTTTCACATTCTCATCAGAGAACGTACTAGATTTGTGTAAAATTTAACCCCCCCCCCTCCCCCATTTTGCTCAAATTTCCACGTTTTGAGTCCCTCTGAACCCAAGAAACAGGTTTTAAATATGCGACTGTACGTCTGTCTGTATACTGTATGTATGTATGTAAGTATGTATGTATTGTAACCAGCGGGTTACAGCTAAAGAGCCTTCTCTTAAACAAAACTCCTCGCTTGCTCGGAAATCTAGAGCAAAGTTGCCTCGCGTAGGAGCAACGAAAGAGCGCAGACTCCAAAGCCTCCCACTATCGCGGGACCGCGAGTGGATTTTAGGCTTTGGCCGCCGCGGGCGCTGCCTGTCATATCCGGTAAATATCAAGGTCATGGCCGTACTCAATACTCATTATTTCTATACTCATCTCAATACTCAAACCGCGAAATGAGTATTGCGGTTTCTATACTGACTTCAATACTCAACTGAATACTCATTCCAATACTCAGGGAGTATAGCAATTTTTCTATACTCAATTTTCGTAAGAGTCCGAAAGATCATAGTGTGCTAATTAGAAACGTCTGAGCTCGGCAATAAAGGTGCAGTTACCGCAGTCAGAACGAATGTACGGAGATCGGTCTCCTTATTATTACTCCGTGAGACAGACCGAGCACTCGAGCAGACGAAAAATGACGCAATGGCTATGGTAGCCCTATCGACAGTCGCCTTGAAAACCACACAAACAATTTGCCGCGCACGAGCTTTTTACATTACCCCACCCCTTGGCGTTGAAAGTTTGCGCCATCTGCGATGGGCCAGAGAACTAATATCGCACCCCTTAATGCCTCTCAGTCCCCACGCCCTAGTCCTAAAAATTCGCCATTTTCCTCTACAGAGTTGACCGAGCCTGGTATTTGGTATTTGCCGTTTGCGTTGTTTGCGCTTTTTTTTTATTGGTTTATTTATTTATTTTTTTTTTTGGTTTGTTGTGCAGTTAACACGAAGCATGGGAGACAGGCAGAAAGGAGCGTTCCGTGCTGATCTTCAGGTTTGTATTATTAATATAATTATCATTATACCATTAAGCCATATCCATTTCGGGATAAGCGTGACTCATTCGGTGGGGAAGGGAATTATTATATATTATTAATATTATTTTTGTGAAACTATAATTATGGTTTCACAAAAATTATTCAAGCTATATCATCACGCGTCCAATTTTCTCCATTCTTCTATAATCTTATAATATGTGCGATTGAGGGCGTTGGAACCAGGCCCTAGCCTCAAAATTGTATTCCCTTATTTTACTACGTCTGTAAAGATAGCACTACTTTTTTTAAAAGTGATGTTTTTTATATGTATACGCTTAGAATTGTTCGGAAACGAATTTTTATCGTTTGGACGTGAAAATCCAAAAAGTTATCGGCTTTTCAAAAATAGTGTGCAAACTTCACACTTGCACTGCAGTTTTGATGCTTTCCAAAAAGTCCTTGATGGTTCGTTTAGAAATCGTTTGGAAAGGTTTGAAAATCAATTTTTATCGCTTGGATGTGAAAATCCAAACAATTATCGATTTTTCAAAAAAAAATTAGTTGCACTACAAATGACAAATTTTTTTTTTTGCCATCCGTTTGGAAATCGTTTGGATTGTTTTGGAAATCAATTATTTAACATAAATAATTATAAATAATATTGTAAAACTAACTTTTTGTAAACAGTCCTTCCTAACTTCCCACTTGAAATATAAACACTGTAACAGCTGTAAGTACGAGCCGTAAGTCACGCCGTCCGTTGTAACGTGTGCCGTAAGCCGCAAGTCGTGACGTCACCTAGCATGATCGTAGCTTCCCTCTACGGCATGATGTCTGCATGCCGAGGGCCAAGCAATAATACCAATCGCATGGGTCGAAACTTTCTTTTTTTAATATCATGGGGAAAAAAATGATTTTTCACTATAAGTGCGTCGGGTTGTAAGTCCATGAAACGTTTCATTGAAACATTGAAAGTTTCATGGAACAATGAAACGTTTCATGGGACCAAAGCTTCTGAAACGTTTGAAAGTTTCACAAACACGTATGCGCTTGCACACTCATGTCAAGTTGAGGTTAGGTAATATAATTACGTTGTTCAATGGAATAATCGTCTGAAACTTGAAAGCTTGATAATACGGACAAATACGAGTACAGGTGCGATTACCGAGTACCGGACTACCAGGTTACAGGGTAAGATTTGATAGATGGTTCGTCACAAGCACTGTGTACAAAAGTGCTTTACACAGCACGTTAGTGAAGGACGTGTTGTAAAAGTTAAATGCAATTTTTACACGTGGACGAATCAAAGAAATACGACGAGAATGATTCTTCATATAAAAGACAATCGCGGAATCAAAGTGTCAATTTTCCACTCGCGTTCATTTCTATACTTGACATTATCACTATATGCCTCGTTACGTAAAGTGAGCTATTGTAAATCGTTGCAAAGTGCTAAACATTTGTCTTTTGGTGTTTTTATGTGCATTGAATTAGTAAAGACCTCTAATCTTTCTTTTGTGGTTAAAAATGAAAAAAAAATGCATACCCGAAAACTCAGTGGCCTGGAGAAATTTGCGTTCGCCCGGAGGTCCGGAGACTGTATCTCAGACCTGGAGACTGCTGGCGAGGCCTGGAGAGGTGGTAACCCTAAAAATGCATCTAAAATGGGAAAAAGTGAAGTGTATCGTCGACGAAAGAGCGGACGGCCTCAAACGTGCTGAAAATCTCTATCGAGGAAGCAAATTCATAAAATCAGGTAAGTGTTATCCACAGGAATTTATCTTCATATCGAATTGCTTTCATGGCCCCCATAAAGGGGTGGCTGGCCTGGCTGATGCAAGTCCTGTCAAGAAAGAGAAAAATTGATTATGAAAGTGTGAAAGGGTAAGGAGACAGCACTGTCGAATACACTGATTGATTTCATAAATTGCCTAATATTTTTTTAATGCCTTATTTACAAATTTTATTATTCATTTAATTATAAATGCAAGAATAATTAATTGCTTCCTCGTAAAGAATGCTTTGCAATGATGAAAATTTTCGAACTTCGTTTTTCGACGTAATAATTTGAACACAGGAGTCCGAAAAGAAGGGTTTTTAAAAAATTTCTGCATGTATATCTAGACATATGTGTGTATGTGTGTGTCACTAAACTTTTTCATAATAACTCGAATACAAGTTGAACTAAGGTTACAAAATTTGGAGGGATTATAGTCCCGAACGATGTTTATTATTGTTTATATAGGGTGGCCCTTTTAATCGAGGAAAAAAATTCCCGGTCATTTCCCTGTTTTTCCCCAATTAAAATAACTTTCTCCGTCATAAAAATTAAAAGATTGAACCTCTTGAAGCGAACAAATTTTTCATGTGAAGCTATAAAAATTTTACTGCAAATTAAAATACTCAAACTGGAACTCTTTTCAATTCTAAACTTTTAAAATTGAAGCCTAAATTTTTAAAATTCAAACGCTCAATAATTTACACGTAAAAATGGAAGCTTTTAACACTTTTTAGTTGAACAATTTAAAATTAAATGCGGTCAAACCACAAGATAACATCTTTTTAACTTTTATAAATTTAAAATTTTAAAAATTTTAAAAATATGAATCTATGCCATAATTTTCAATACTAAATTTGTAAACTTAATTGCAACAAAAGTTTTTTTTTTAATTTAAAATTCATGCAATATGCGAACAAAGAATCTTTCAAGAACGGAATCTAAAAAAAATTGGTTTGCGAGACCCCTAAATATATATTTTTAAGTTTATAAAAAGTCTGGGTGATGTATTTCGATAAAAATAAAACAATGGATTTATTTCGAAATAAAATAATCAATTAACAACGGCTATTAAAATAAAAGAAACCATTTTCAGGGTAGCCGTTTTAGAAAAAGTAAAATTAAAGCCTTTTTTGGACCACCCTAAAAAGTTTATTGTTTTAAAAAATCATGCCACTATTTTGATACTATTTTGCAAAATATATGCCACTATTGGAACTATTTTTTGTCTCTGAAGTGACTTCGAGCCCTGAAGATGTGAAATATTGTATAGATTTAAATATGTTAAACGAATATATTGATTTTTCAGGAAAGATATTTTGGAAAGAGTCGCAAAAAGCGCTGATAGTTTATCGATGGGAGATCTGATCGATAATGTGATAAGGGGAAATGGAGCCTGTTCGCTTTTACCAACTCAGGCAATGTTTTTTTCAGTTATGCCATGATCTTTCATGCCTGGTAATATGAATTGTGCATTCAATTTCCCCTGCTGGCTTGGAAGAAACCCGACACAAAATAAAATGGACAGGTTGGTCATTAATAATCGATAATTATTATAGAATAATAGTAATTGAAAGAGTTACTTAATTACATTCTAACATTATTTTATCCCTCAAAAAAAGAGTTCCGGGACGTCTGTTGCTCTATTTTATAGCATCTCCAAATACAGTTTTAAAATTTTTTTATTTTTGTGGAGAAAAACCCGGGGGAACTGATGTATCACATGCCCTTAAGATCATTCGCTCCTCTAGCATTTCAAACACCCAGTCTCCATTATACATATTCTAAATTCAGTATACCGAGGAACCGCGAAAAATGCAATAGGATCAAAGGGAAAAAGTTGGGAATTTTTGTTAGGTATCAAAATTTTACCTAGAAAGTAAACACTACGCAGGAAGAAAAATTATTGTTATTAACATTATTTAAAAATGTAGAAATTTCGATTACCATTTGGCAAAAGATTATTCATTTCAAATTGTTCAGTTGTTAACTCTTAAATTCGAAATAAGACTATTTCAAGAACTGCTAATTTGAGATAGTTTTTCAGAAAGCTAATTTACATCTGTTGAATTTTCAACAGATTTAACAAAAGCACAAAACATGTGTGTTTAATTATAAGGTAAAGGCTGAAATTAAATTAATATGAAAATGGAGTCTTTTTCTGACAAAATAAAGTACCGTGTCGGCAAACATAACTTTGAATCTCATTCATTCTAAATTCAGCGTCACCGGAAGTGCGCGAAAGTACGGCTATCGGTGTACATAACCATATTGACCGGATGCCACTCTTAATATGTCGTGCTGGATAGCTATATAAACACATAATAATGATTTAATTGAAATTAACTCGAGTAGGTTGATATTCAGTGATGGAATTCTAATTGAATTACAAATTCAGTTCTACCTTTTAAGGAATTTAATGTCAAGGAAACACTTTTCTAATGGATTATTTGATTGATAGTGAAATATTTCAATGGCAAAATTAATGTTATTGTTAATGAAAATGTTTATTTTCTGTTTCAGAGCGCGCAGAATCGGCTATTGATAAAAAATGGAAAAATTGTCAATGAAGATGGCATGATTGACAGCGATGTCTACGTCGAAGATGGCATCATTAAGTAAGCTGAAAATACACTGATTTTTCAAAATTGTTTTAGTTGAATATTACTTGAATTACATAGGAATTTATTAGACTTCAGTTGGATTGACTTAAATTTATTTGTTATTCCCTTATTTAATTTAACTGAATTCATTTTAAGTCTCTTAAGCTTATACCATTGTAATTCAATTCCAATCCCTGGAATAAGATAAATTTGAATCACTATATAGAGTTTAATTAGAATTTCTATAATTCAACTAGAATTTATAGTTAAGTTTGAAAGTTTGAATTTTTCAATTACATTTTTATTTTTGTTGCAATAATTCTATTGATTCTTAGTTCAATGGATCTTGATTTTACTAAGGTTCAATTTGAATTTACTACCATTTTTTCGAATGAGGAAATTGCATTCTGGACACCGGGCATATTAGATAATATGACACATGGTCTTGATTTTTGAAACAGCAGGGGCAACGGTGATATCTTTTTATAATATACAGAGATTTTTAAAAGTTGTATCTATATTTATTGGTAACTTGAGTATTAGAGCGTAATTGACGTGAAGATTAGAATTATCAGGAAATAAAACGCCTTTAAATTACACAGTCGATTTTTCATCGTTACTTTCGTGATAAAATATCAAAATTTCTATCTATAATTTGTATCCATGTGAGAAGAGAAAAGAACTCGACACACATGAATGACACATGACACGCAACTCGTCCTTTAAAGCAGTATAATGAATGAAGCGCGAACAGATACATATATATATATCATGTAATATACAACATACCTACGTTTATGAATGATTCTCCTGAAATTATAGTTTTACCTGTAATTAATTCTTTCTTCAATATTTTCTCAAATTTCTAGAATTTTTTTCCAGATTATGTTAGTTAATAATATTCTGAAATAATCACAGAAAATAGATATACCTTCTTTTATTATAATAACCATTTTTTACTGTATTCCTCTCTAAATCTGAATCAGTGAAAAGTCACTAATTGTCAATGAAATCTCACTGATTCAAATAGCTAGAATCCGGTCATCAATTTCTAGGCACACCGAAAATACATACTTAGAATAAATAATGAAAAATTAATAATGAAAGAAGCAGTGATATGACGGTAATAAATAAATAAACTGAATTTGGAGAGTAATATTCTCAAAAAGGTAGTTATGTTTATACCTAAATATTATTATGATGTATTACTAATACTGTCATGTTTCTACAAATGATACTTTGAAGTTTTCCTTAAACTTTGAAATTTAACTTTTATTACTAGACTAAACCGAATTTAAAGATATATAGAGTTTTTTTTTGAGATCTGAAGCTTGAGACAGGTATTTTTAGTTTTTTTTAAATTACAAAAAACGTTCTAGAAAATGGAATTTTTAATTAAAAAAGTTAAATAAAAATAAATTTCTAGACAAATCAGTGCTGAACAATAATGTAATAATTGCAGTTTTAAAAAATTATTGTTAAAATTCAAAATAACAATAATTGAAAGAAATATATTTCTGGATAAAAAACTTGGGTTGAAAATGTTCATAGTATTTTTTTAGATTGCAAAAAAAGTTCTCAAAAATCAAATCCTTAATTAAAAAGTAAATGAAAAGAAACTTCCAGATAAATTAGTGCTGATTTGAATCCTGCAAAGATTGTTTGGAAAAATTTATTAGGTTCGAAGAAAATTTAGGGACAAATTTTTTTCCGTTTGAGACGCACGTGTTTTTGCATTAATTTGTTTGAACAGGTTTTATAGAATTATTTTTATTTCACATTTAAACAATAATTTAGTAAGAAGAGTAATTTAGTAAGTTATCAGTTTAAAGCATGCGTGGAATTTTTAAGCATGGAAATACACTACAGAATAATGCACAATTACATACAGTTCGGCATTACATACCAAATTCTAAATTTTTTAATTTGCTGTAATTCTAATTTCGACTCCTGGATCTTGTCGATTTTCCTACTGTATTTATTTTTCAAATTTTATTATACAAAAATTGTATAAACCACAATTTCTTATTTATCTTATCTCATCAAATAACAAAATTAAAAATTAAAAAATTCGCTATATATCCAATTTTGATTTCTGGGTTTGGCGATTTTTTTCCTAGTGCATGTGTTGATCACTGCAAAACAGGAGTGATTTAAATAGAAATAATCTATTTGGAAATAACTATTTAAAATGAGAAAACAATTGAGCAGACTTTTTTGATTTCTGGGTATGTACAAAAATTTTAACTTTAGAAAATTTGAAAAGTCTGCAAACAAGAAATTTTTTAAACATTTTTTTAGCGTGGATAACCGAAGTGTATACAAAGATATTATATGTCTTTGCTGTATGTATATCAATTACGAACTAAATATGCTCTTTTAGGATTCAATACTTTTTTGGGTTGTAGCGACGTCGCTTCTTTTGAAAGTCGACCAATGCATTCCACTTTATGTTAGAAATATATCTTGATTTTAACGCATTTTAAATTCAATGTTTTCAACTTTATATAGATTGGAGTATACAAATGTTTTTGATTTGAAATATACATTAATAAAAATATTGTACATATTTTTTACATATATATATATATATATATTATTAATTAATTACGTATTCAATATACTGAATAGAACAAAATTAAATTTCTGTTGTAAAAAATATGTACAATATATTTTTATTAATGTATATTTCAAATTAAAAACATTTGTATACTCCAATCTATATAAAGTTGAAAACATTGAATTTAAAATGCGTTAAATTCAAGATATATTTCTAACATAAAGTGGAATGCATTGGTCGACTTTCAAAAGAAGCGAATAAAAGTAAGAAAGTGACTCGCTAGCTTGCAATTTGTCAATTTTCTACCTAACATATAACTTATAACAAAAATTGTGAAAATTCAAACCATAAGCCAGCATTCTAAAAACAGAAATTTCAACGTTAAAATTCAAGTTGTTGAATTGAAGCCTTAAAAATTAAATTTTGTTACAATTATTTTGCAACATTGAGCAACTTATATTTAGAGGTGCTTATTATAAAACTGAGAAATTTCTAATTGAAATCATAGCCAGTTTGAAAAATTTGTTCGGGGACGTCTGTTGTTCTATTTTATAGCATCTCCAAATACAGTTTTTAAAATTTTTAATTTTTGTGGACAAAAAACCGGGGGAACTGAACCCGATTTACCACACGACAAAGTATCACATGCCCTTGAGGCACCAAGTAGGTTTTGAGGATGTTGGACACTAAATTTATGGGCTTCTTAACAATAATTTTGTATATATTTACCTAATAGAATCACAACAAAAAACATGTATTCTAGACACGTACCGGAAACCTAGAATAATTACCACATCAACGGATAGAAATACAAAAAAGCTTGAGATTAAAGCAAACATAATAACTAAGTGGCTAGTAAAAACCTTTAAATTAGCAGAAAAACAAACTTTTGGGTAAGTAATTAAATCTAGTCTAACACGGGAAACCTAGGATAATTAGCACGTCAACGGTTAGAGATGCAAAAAGCTCGAAATTGAAGCAAACTTAATAACTAAATAACTAATGAAAACCTTAAATTAACAGAGAAACAATCTTTGGATAGAGAAGGTTATGAATTTCAATTAATAAATAACTAAAGTTTTGGTGCATAAATAACAGATGGTTAAAATGTTTATAAGCCTCGAGCCCAGCTTTGAAAAGGTCAATACTTGATTTCGAACTAGAAAAGATACCAAAAGAACAATATAAATTTTGTATTCTTAAAATTCCAAAGTAGAATAATGAAACTTATTATCACTATTCAAAAATTCTGAGAAAATAAAGAAATTATCTTAACTTTTGCTGGGAAAATTAAAATTCCTTTTATTTTAAAATTTATTTTAAGAGAATATTTAGAATATTTGAAAATTTTAAATAATAAATATCGATTGAACAATTATTGGTTTGAAAAATAATCAAATAAGTTAAGATTATTTAGAAATTCTGAAAGGATTCAGTAATAATTTGGGACTTGAAAAAATTTAAGAACATTTAAGGCACTAGGTAGATTTGGAAGGTGTCAAACAAAAAATTTAACAACTTTTTAAGTATTATATATATTTTTATATATATCTCCGAGTAGGTGAATGACGAATAGGGCGTTCCGGGGAGCCACGGCCACCAGTATGAGAACAACCCATTTCGTTACGGGCTGCTTCAGCCTCCAAGAAACCACAGTCATTCCAAAAGCGGAACTTCATGACCACGAACTCAAAGAGATATATTCCACAGAGCCGAGAAGAGGACATGTGACCACTCCCACAGTTTGCACAACGTGCAGGAGTGAGTTTGTTCGGACACTCCTCCGTCCTATGGAACTCTGCACAAAACTCGCACGTCGGCCTAGAGGCCCGGCATTGATCGGAGCCATGTCGAAACCATTGGCAGGTAAAGCACCTTCTGGGAGGGGGGGATCATAGGGGTTACATTATAGCCGAAGCTAGAAAGATAGATGACCCCTAACTTCCTCAGTAGTCCCATTCAGTACATCGACAGCGGAATACTTCAACGGAATGCCGTTTACAAAAGCCTTCTTGAAAATAAGAGAAGGGGGAATAGAGACTAAGTAACCCTGAGCCTTTAGCTCTTGAGAAACGACTAAGGTATTAGCGTCCTCTCTATTCTCACAGAAAATCTTGACACTATTTTGTCCATTTCTATGAATCTGCCTCGGGCCGGAAATGACATCCCTTATTCTATCGGCAAGAGCAAGTGTATCGTATTTCCCAACATTCCTGCTCCGCGAATCACATTCGAGGAAGACCAGGAAGGGGGGACGGCATTTTCCGGATATAGGGGAACCGGAGAATCCGGTTAGGACCACGACTCTCATCCCTGACATTGGTCAAGTGGAAGAGATTGACCTGCTCTGAGTCCGGGCCCAGCAAGGAATGCTGGAATTTTTTAAATTCTGCTTTCTTCACTTCTGCTTTTAGAAGTGAAGCATCTAGATGGAGTAATGCACTTTCCTCACTCATGACGTTAAGATTCAGGCGAAGGGTCTCAGCTGTCTGCTCCACGGCTTTGTAAAGGAACGCTCCTTTGCCAACCATCTCGTGATTCCTGACCATTTTTAGGAGAGGATCTTGGAGCCGATGTCATTTTTTAGATGACAGTTACTCCCAGTGGGACCCTGCGGTGGTTGTTAACCTTTAGTTTTTAATTGTATATATTCAAACATATTTTACAAATTTTTAAATTTATTTATAATAATTGTTACTAACGTTAATATATATTTTATTTTTATAATTTTTTGTGATTCTCAATCGCTTTGAAACCAATTATAAATAGATTTTATAAGGCAATGAATACCTACATGACTGTAAAATATACCCAATTTCATTTTGACAATATTTAGTCATTTCTCATTATGAATATTATTCTCATACGAATTGACAGCATTTACAGTTAAGAGAAAATATTTTTCTGTGATGAAACATTAAGAAGAAGAAGTATTTATTTGTATATAAATAAGTTATGACAATCAGGTTGAATCTTGAAGTAAATATTTTTGTTTATTAAGTGCAACTGCAGTCATTAAGATGTCCAATAAGTTAATTTAACTTAATTAATAAATATTTGTTAGTTTATTATTTTGAAGTTTATCAAGGGTCAAAGTAGAGTCTTCAATTTGAAGACTGTAGGCTAAAAAGATGCAAAGTAGGGTCAGCATTGAGGGAGAGGTTAAACAGCATCAAAAAATAATCTTGTGTTAGAAAAATGTAAGCTCTAAATATTCAAAGTAGGGTCAGCAATAAGGAAGAGAGGTTTTATAGCATTAAAGTAGGTTCTTGAATTCGAAGACTATAGCTTCTGAAGATTCAAAGTAGGGCCTGTTACTTGAAATGGAATCAAAGAAGGCTCCAATGTTTCATTCTTTAGGAGTTTAAACTTTAAAGTAGGGGCTATAGGTTCTAATAAGCTGCAGGTTCAAAGTAGCGTCTAAATTTTGTCTCGGGTGTACAATATTACAAAAAGGCTATTATTGCACATAATTGAATCTCCACTCTTCGATATTAAAACTTAAAATGAATAATGATAAAAGTTGAATCATTACATATTTTTATTTTTTTATTATTCCACGGTAATTAAGGCGAACAATTCTTATTCCGATAATTAACTTTGCGCAAGCGATCCAGAAATTAGTTTTAATATAATATTAAGGAGCCGTTCAAGTATTAGGTCAAGGAACTTCTACGCATTTTTTCCCCCTTCCATCCCTGCATCACAAACCGTAACACTGCCACCCCCCCCCCAGGTAATTACTGGCAAATTATAAAAGTAGGACACAATAAGACAAAATAAGCAGTGTACATGAAATACTGAACAACAGATGTAAATTATTAATCTGTTAAAAAATGATTTTAAAATGTTAATTTCCATATTGAAAACGATCAATTTTGCTCCTAATCTATTGAATGGGTTTAAATCGATTACGCATTCGTCTAAATCTCTTTCAAACAAATTTTACCAATTTTTAAATTACCTTAAAGTTGTTATCATTAATCGGTAAGAAATGCTTTTCCCACAAAATTTTTAATCATTATTCAGTTTACTAGGCCATCAATTAATATACAACAATTTCAAGTAATTTTTTTAATTTAAAAAAGATGTCTAAAAGGGTTCTACAATAATTCTTAATGAGTTGTTCAGATATACTTTATAAGAAAATATACAACCGAGGATGATTGTAAACATTATGATATTTATTCAACTTGTATGTAATTGAAAGGACCTGAAAAATGCTTAATGCAATTCGGGAGCGTTGAAGGGCAAACACCACTTCGATGGAAAATAATACTGAAGAAAATATTAAGAACTTTCAGAACTTTGTACACCAATACTACTATCATTTGCATAATTTGGATGGGTTTTGGATTCCGAGTAAAGGCTCTTTATCTAAAGACCGTGACTTTGCATTAGTTTTGAAACTATCGGAGTTTACCAAACCACGTAAATATGTTATTCAATATCTAAATGCTACGTAAATTTGCTGAACTTTAGGATATATACGGAAAAAATAAGTTGTCGAAGCTTTACTTGACGAGTCATCCATTCTAGGATAGGCCACGTTTTTTTTAGGATCTCATATATCTTTTATTAAAGAACCGCCAACTTTATCGAAAAAGGGAAGGAAGAATGAAGGTAAGTCGCATGTGTATATGTATATATATATATATATAGTGAAAGTGAGAAGTGAGGAAGAAAATGTTGATATCATGAGACAGAAGAAAGCTTTAAAGGGGAGGGAAGAAAGGATAGAGGAGGATATTACGTGGAATGAAAGAAGAAGAAAGTGGATGATGAAACAGAGAACATGGAGTGAAAGAGTGTACGTGAACACGTTATGGATAGGGAAGGACAGGATGTGGATCAATGGGAACGTGTGGATATGGCGAACGTATCAAGGCTAATGAATAAAGATGAAGCATTCTGGGAAGTGGTGAAGAAATAAGATGTAGTGGAGTTGAGTGAGACCTGGATAGATGAGAAGGACTGGAGGAGATTGAAAAGGAAGTTACCCAAGGGATATATGTGCCAGATGTAAGAGACAAAGAAAGAGAAGGTAAAGGGAAGAAAGAAGGGGGTATGGTGTCAGGAGTGAGGAATGAATTGGTGGGAGAAAAGAGAATAGTAATGGGATTTGAGGAAACGGATGGAGTAATGGCGAGAATGGTGAATATAGGAAGAAGAAAGGTGAGGATAGTTTGCGTTTACAGGAGAAGGGGAGAAGAAGAAGGTTAGAGTGTAATTAGGAAATGGGTGACGGAGAAGGATGACTAATTGGTGTTGAGAGGAGGTGATCTTAATGTTTGGATGGAGGAACAGGGAGGGGAAATATGGGATGAAGAAAGTGAGACTTACATGAATAAATCAAAACACAAACAGGTGGACCAGGAAGGTAGGACCCTGTTGAAAAATTCTGGGAGTGACAGGATGCTTAATTTGTATTGGGAACTCTGCAGGGGTTGAGGAAGGCGAGATTACGTTTTCCGAAAAAGGGCAAACAGTAATAGACTAGATTCTGGCTCATGAAAGGATAAGGAGGCTGTTGGAAAGAATGGAAGTAGGGAACGAAATAGGGTCAGAACACTTCCCGGTCATTACAACGTTGAAATGCGGGAATTGAAGAAAAGATGGAAGAAAGAAGAGGGGGTGACAGGGAAGAAAGGAAAGATGGGCAAATGGGGAGTAGATAAGTTGAGAGAATATACGGAAAGAATGGAAAAGGAGAATGTGGCGATTGAAGATGGGGGAGGCGTGGGTGAGATGTTGTGTAAGATGAGGGGAAGATCAGAGAAGATAGTGGAAGAAATTAGGCAAAGTGAAGGAGAAAGAAGGGGGAAGAGAGGATGGTGGGATGTGGAATGTGTAGAGAGTAAAGTACGTATAGAGTTATCGTTAACGAATTGGAGAAGAGGAGAGATAGACAGAAAGGAGTGTAATAAAAGAAAAAGGGAACACGAGAAATTACTGGATGTGAAACGACGAGAGGAGAAGCCGAGGTACATGGAGGAGCTAGACAAAGCCATAAAGGAAGGAAGAGAATGGGAGGTGATCAATAGAGAAAGAAGTGGATGAAAAGGAATCAATGAAGAGATAAGTATGGACGAATGAACTGTATATTCCAAGAAATCGCTAGGAGGGGTGGCTAGCAAGGCGAGGGGGGAAGGTAGAAAGATTAAGGAGGAGGGCATGGAAGATGGGAATGAGGTAACCAGAGAGGAGGTGAATCAAGCAATTTATAAGGTAAAAAGAAACAAGGCGACAGGAGAGGATGGTATGAAGAATGAAGCATGGAAATTTGTCGGAAGAAGGGTTAGAGAAGAGATTTATGAAGTATGTAATAGAGTATAGAGAGGGGAGTATGGCCGAAGGAGTGGAGATCAGGTTTAGTATTTCTTGAAGTAGTTTAGTAGTTTCTGAATTATCTAGTCAACAGGAACCTGGGACAGAAAAAAGGAAAACTGGTCGCACTCTTCGTATATTTTAAGGCAGCTTTCGACTCGGTGAATAGGAAAGTTTTGTGGAAGCCAATGAAAGAGAGGGAGGTGGACGAAGAGCTGATTGAGAGGATAAAAGAGGTCTTTATGGAGACGAAGACAAGGGTGAGGATCGGGGAACAGAAAGGAGAGGAGTTCTGGACAGGGAGGGGTCTCAGACAAGGGTTCCACTTACAAACATCATAAGATCTACAGTATATGCTCTTTCAAGCATGGAACAAAACCCTCCTTGAAAAATCATAGCAATCCTTAAATTCCTAAATCTTAGGCATTCTGAGAGGATTCTAAGAGGGATTTTTAGCAGGGATATTTATATTATTACGATGCTATATAAAAAAAACTAACAAACAGAAAACGAATTGTTCTTTGATCGAGTTAATTTTACTTGTTTCAAGTCAATGGCTAATACGAACGTGGATGATGGAATATGGGTATGATCCAAATAAATAGAGAAATACTTGTTACCGTATGCTTAGAACAAGTGTACATTTTCTTCTGCTGAGAAAATGTATTCTCAAATGGAATAGCACATTTTAGTATTTTGAAACCCAAGAGACCCAAGTGCCCTAAGACCCAAGTGTACCAAGACCCAAGTAACCCAAGTGACCCAAGACTCAAGTGCCGCAAGACCCAAGTCACCCTAGGCCCACGTGACCCAAGACCCAAGTGTACCAAGACCCATGTGATCCGTCACCCAACTTACTGAAGTGCCCGCAGACCCAAGTGCTACAAATATCGCAAATGATTCAGGTTTGTCCTCAAGTCAAGTTGGACATTAGATGCAAATAATTATTATTATATTACCACATGCTATATTATATTATTGATATGTATATTACATTAGACAAAAATGCATATAATTGTTTCAGAGATGTTTATTAACATTTTTTTCTCAGTTATTTACTGTATATACATTTGCAACCACTCACCCAGCTCTAATTTATAAGATAATACATTTTTTGAGCTTCTTTCCCCACTATTAATTTATTTCTACTATCGATATTACATATAATGCATACATTACTTATTTATACTCTCTCATTCTAAATTAGTTAAAATGCAACAAATAGGGGAATACATTCGAAGGTTCTAAATTTCAAAGATCTCAGGTAAAAAAAACTGTACAAAATACATGAATTCTTAACCAAATAGTTGAATTTCCATCTAAAAAGATGAATTATCAGCCAAAAATAGAAAACTTACAACTATGAGGTTTGTAATGACCTACATTTTCAAATGTACTTTTTTAACATATTTTGATATAATTCGACCCCGGGAGATCGAAAATAAAGTTTTAAAATAATGCTCGTGTGTGTTTACGTGTATATGTGTAACTTTTTTCTGTTCCCCATATCTCGAAAAGTAAAAGGCGTACGATCATGAAATTTTGATGAAGTGTAGCTCTGATTAATATCCAGGTCTGATAGAATTTTGAGCTAGATCGACCATTTAGAAGCAGTTTTTTCAGCCTTTAAATATTTAAAAAGAAAAATGTTACCTTGTTGATATAAGAAAATTTTTTTTGATATTCAAAATACAACAATACGATAGCTAGCATATTTGTTCGCGTCTCTGAGATGCATCGATCGACCTATTGTTGAAACTTGTATGACCTACCAGTGCCGATTTATGAAGTTTCAAAAAATGGTTTATTCTGTTTACACAATAAGAAAAACTTTTTTGATATTTAAAATACGAAAATATTACACATACAGTATTTGTTCGCGACCTTAAGACGAATCGATTGACCTATTGATAATCCTTTTATGACCCACCAGTACCAATTTATGAAGTTTGAGAAAAATGGTATATACTGTTTATATGAAAAAAAGTTTTTTGATATTCGAAACACGACAATATTACATGTTGAGTATTTGTTTTTGTCCTTGAGACGCATCGATTGACCTATTGTTGAACCTTTTATGACCAACCAGTACTGATTTATAAAGTTTTAAAAAAATTGTTGTATTCTTTTTATATGAGAAAAACTTTTTTCATATTAGCAGTACTACAGGACTGTATCTGACATGTTTGTTTGCGTCTTCGAGACACGTCGAATGACCTATTGACGAACCTTCTCTAACCTCTTATTACCAGCACTACCGATTTATAAATTGAAAAAATATGTTTTTTATTTTGTTGATACAAATAAAACTTTTTTAATATTGGGAATACAACTATAATGTATATAATATATTTGTTCGCGTGCAGAAAGCTGTCATTCTTGGGTCGCTTCGTGTCCTCAAAACACACGAAAGTTTCGCCGACCTGTCATTGTGATTTCTTCGTGTCCTGTGACCACCCATCTCATGGTTGTGAGACGTGGCCATGAATGGGATTTACCGCGGTTCTACTGGGAGCCGATGTCATTTTTTAGATAACAGTTGCTCACAGTGGGACCCTACGGTGGTTGTTAACCTTTAGTTTTTAATTATATATATATATATATATATATAGGTATATCATACACATTTGAATCCTATTAAATAATGCAGATTTTTGTAATATCTGTTACATTAACATATAGTTATATAAAAAAATATTTTACCTACAAAAAACCTTGAATTTGCAAATAACTCATTTTAAATAAAAAATTATAATATTGAAATGTTTTTCAAAGAATCACTAAGGTTATTTTTCGCATTTTAACATTTAATAATGTGGCTATTTTTCTCAATTTTATAAACCATCTTAAATATTATTTAATTTGGAGGTTATTCGTATCTCTGGAACATCCTTAATATATAAATGAAATGGAAATATGATTATTTATTTAAAAGTTTCAATGGAATCAGAATGACTCGAATAAGCTTTGCAAACTTTTATTGTTTTAGATCAGGAAAAAGTAAATTATTGATAACCTACAAACGATTATTACAAAAAAGTTACTGTATCACTGAACTGAAAATTCACCAATTTATTATTTCAAATTCTTATATTATTCTTTCTATAGTTCTGTTCCAGATACTCTTCTAGTGATTTTCATCCCTAAAAGAACTCTTTATCCGCAGTCAAAAAATACACATGTAAGCATCACCCGAAGTTTTATAGTCAAAATTATTGCTTAACTCTACTGCTGCAGCATTGTAAAGCTTAACCTAAAAGCGCATCCACCTATAATTTTTACGGTGAAAAAGTTGGTAACTCATGAAACTTATCAGTTGTTTTTTGGAAGCCAATTTACTCCCCAAGATATAACTCTGAGGTGGAACATCCAGAAAGAACAACTTTTCCCGACTTTTCGATTAAATTTTCAATTCTCTTTATCCTTGATACATAAAATAGATCCTCTAACATAACTCGAAAATCGAAGCCAAGAAACAATTGGTCGCAAATAACACTCGCGAAAAAAATTCCACTTTTTATTCTTAAAATATTATACTCGCAGCGAAAATTCAAGCCAAGTTCAAGATTCCATCGAGGAGCGATTCACTCTCGAGTAAACTATGAAAAAGTCGACAATTTTCGACTATTTCGAATTATTCCTTATTATCAGATAAGTTATTAGTGTAGTCACGTTATAAATACCGTAAGTAGCATAACGCGCGTCAACGACGTTTCGACTCGTCGACTCGACGAGACTCATCGATACTCGCTCCTTATTTTACTTATTATATCCTAATCCATTGCAACTCGCTTCTCACTGCTAGCTGTTTTGTGAAATTAAACTAAATAATATTATTTTGAAATTGGGACCTTATTTTTGATATTTTCTTAATGCCTTGTTATTTTACTTATTCGAATATATTTCCGTATATTTCAAATTCTTATTTCAAGCTAAATATTGATACTTAAGAGTGATTCACCCCTCGGATTCCATCTACTCATTCACATATTGTTTCTGAACGTTTAAAATAAAAAACTTTGACGAAAGACTAGCCCGGGTAAAAGTATTTGTCCTTGATGCTATCTTGGGTAAAGACTAATACAAAAAAATTTCAAGTTATTCTGTATTTCTAGCTCGTGAGACAGAACCAGACTATTTTCGATGTCTTAATATGGGTAATTTTGACTTTAATACAGAAATGCATGCCTTGCGATAAGATTATTTGACTTGGACAGAAACTAAGAGATTTATAACTCCAAGACAAGCCAAAAGGCTACCAAACTTAATAAGCTTCATCGCTATGACCTGCTTTTGTTTTAATTATGCCAATTTTACATAAAAAGGAAAACTAATTTACTTAAGGTTCTATCGACCTTAAGGAACACATTCTCATCAAGACACTCGCGCTTCGCGCTCGATATCATATATATATATATATATATATATATATATATTGAAACATTGAAAATGTTTTTATTTCATTTTCAAGTATTGCAAAATTTTATCGTTTCAAAATAAATATATTTTAATGTTAAAAACAATAATTAAGATTAATGTTTAATTAAATCTTCATTTGCAACCTAATATATCCAACATTTTGTAGTTTAAGATATACATTGATAAAATATTTCGAACTAAAAGCTTGAGTAAATACATTTTCTTGTTCATTTTTTTGAATGCCCATAGTTGCATCAATTTCCAGTTCAAGTCACCTAAATAGTCGAACAATTTTAAATTTAAACATCCTATAGAGTTTTAAATTTGAATTTATGAACGCTATAGCATCTGCCATATAGCCTTTAAAATTCACAGCTTTCAATATAAAAATAACAAGATTAGAACTTCAATTTCGCATCCACAAAACTGAAATAATGAATAATAAATTATAATACACCAGGCCCGCGGTTTGGGATCTCGCGGTTTAGTAATTCCTAGAACTGCTGGCCCACGCAGTTTCTCAGCTCGCGGGGCAAGAGGAGGTTGCATCTCATGCCTGAAAAAATCCATCAGCGTAGCGGATAGGCGCAGTGCGCGGGTACTAATTCGCGTATATGCGCAATATTATGTATTTCAATTGGAAACGGTTTACACGGCCCTGACTGTTTGCATTTGGATTTTTCTGATTTAGTATCAAGGCTATTTGCAGGCAACCCCCGACACTGTTGTCAAACCGAGGGTTAGGTGTATTTGACCGGTTATTCGAATGGAGAATTTCGTAATTCTAGTTACTATACAGTGTGGCCTGAAAGTTCGAGAGATTTATTTCCCCCCGTTCGTCAAATATTCACGTTTTGAGTCCTTCAGAACCCAGGAAAACAGGTTTTCGCGAATGTGTCTGGCTGCCTGAGTGTGTGTCTGTAGATTTTTAGTCTAATAGCACGATAACTTTTGAAAGAATAGACAAAATGGATAAGCTGTTGGTATACTCTTTTAGTGTCCTAAAATAAAGGTCAAGTTCGTTATTCAGCTATTTTCGATGAAAATTCAAAATGTGAGAGCATTTTAAAAATGTTTGTGACTACTTTTTTATGATTAAAAAATTCTATGTAAGGCTGTTCATTGTACTCAAAAAGACGAACAATTTATCCTAATGACTTTTTCCGATTAAAAAAAGTTATCAGAATTTTTATGCTAATGCATAATATGAATTGTTATAATATACATTTATTGAAATGATATACATTTTCAGGTAGCTGTGAATAAAATTTAATGCAAACTAAGGAACAAATACTAAAGTTATCGTGATAAATAAATGTTTGTACTTTATTTTGCAATATCTGAATAAGCAGATCCAGGCCGAGGTACAGAAATAAATATCATATGCATTTTATATAATAGTGTTGAACATAATATAGAGAATGTAGATTGTCGATGTAGTGTCGCATTTTTTACAAAATCGAGTGCGAAGCGCAGATTAATGATATTTTTAAGGACAAAGAATTATTAATGATATTTTTCAATTGGACACACATTGAAAATGTTTTAGATAATTGATAATAAAATAGATCAAATACATCGGGATATGTTTAAAATGCAGTGTAAAGATTTATTATGTCTTTTTTTAAACTGACTACTAATTTTTGTAGTGTTGACTCAGAAACAAATTTTAAACCATCTGTGCAACCTATTTATCGAGCAATACGAATGTAATCGTCAAAGCCGCAGGTGCTTTGATAACCTTCTTTAAAAAAGAAAATTAAAAGGCAAATTCAGTTTCACAGTATGATCGCAGTCCCTGCGGGGTTTAAATCACAGTTTTCAATTTAAGTTACAATGCTGACGATATTTGAAAAAATACAGTCGTAATGCACGCATCAACCCCCCCCCTTCCCCACATCCACCCCGCCCCCTTTATATATAAAAACTAAAGGTTAACAACCACCGTAGGGTCCCACTGGGAGTAACTGTCATCTAAAAAAATGACATCGGCTCCCAGTAGGACCGCGGTAAATCCCATTCATGTTTCAAAAAATCGATTTCATTGAACTAAAGAAGGAGTTCTTTAGGCGCCTAAAACATATTCAATAAACCTAGGTTCCAATCTTCTAGGAAATGATTTCTTTGACTTAATATTTATTACTTTTAATGCGACGAAATATTTACTTGTATTGAAGAAATATTATCAAAGAAATCATTTTCTTGAATGGATGCGTTAATCTTTTGCATCTAAGCAATATTAACTTAACTGAAGTAAACAATTCTTTGGTGCAAAGAAAAAAAAAATCACATTTCCTTGAATCAGATCAATTTTTTTTCAGTGTAGAACATTATATATTTTCAAATCTATAAAGTTTCCCAAGTCTTGATAATCTTGAGATATTTTATTGAAGAAATCATTTTCAAGTTCATAAACAAGTAATATGTATGAAAATATATTCAACTACCTATACTTTGATCTCTATGCATCCTTCTTATTACATTTAATAAGATTTAAATTAATTGTTGATTTACTACAAACTGATTTTTTCAATTAAACCCCTTATTAGACTATTGAGTTCAGCTATACTCGTATTGTTGTTTGAAATAATCTTTAATTAAAGAAAGTCAATTGGTTTAAACTTGTGATATTCACGAAAGGCATATACTTCAATATCTTCATGGTCCAAAAACAAAAAATTTTAATTTTATTATTTATCACTACCTAAAAGCGAAAAATCGTCTATCACACTGTGGCACCGTCTCATTGTAAATTGATTTTCTCGGAACTGATTTCAGAACCAATGATAAATTCTAACTTCAAAACTAAAACTTAATTTTCTCGGAAATGAATGATTTTTTTTATCAAACTTTTTCCCCCTGTATTCAGTAACTCAACATCTCAGGGACGAATCATCTGTTTATTTTTAATTGAGTATTTAATTTCTTACCAGTGTCTCAATTCGACTCGGACAGAGTAAAAAAGAAGTTTCAACCCGACATGATCACCTTCGGACAATATTTTCTCATAACTGGAAGCTTCTTTTTATTCAAACTTTTCTGGTATGGATTAAGCAATACGTTAGCCCGGAAACAGATTATTCAAAAAATAAAATTGCGATTTCGATTTTCCACGATGTTTTTTCGCTCTCTTGAACAATTGCCATTTTGACAGTTATCTCCTTTTGCCTTTCCACCCTTCAATTATGCTTCAAGGTTTTGGAAATCAAAATATCAGGATTATGTACGGCGTATCGTTTACTGTAACAAATGAAGGGCCACAGTGCATACGGGCGTAAGTGTTAAAACCCGAATTTTACAGGAGAAACAAAAAACTATCTTACTTTCACGCAATTAATTTTAAACGAAAAAAATGCTAAAGCGGTTCGAGGTACTGTTAGGCTTTATCGAACAGAAAAAGGAACATCCTGAAAGAAGCATGCATCTCCGAGAAAACCTTTGTCAAAGGAACAGGGTGTCCTCAAAAATTCTGATTTTTATACATCAAAAGTTGCATAACTTTTTTATTTTTTAATAAAAAAAAAGAAGAAAGTGCCTTCGAGTTATTGGTTAGCTCTATTGAATTGCGAAAAGAGCGCTTTAAAAAAATAACCATTTCCGCGAAAGCTCTTGTCAAATATCGGCGCGTCTTAAAAAACTCAAATTTTTTTGACACCTAAAAAGTTGTGTTACTGTTTTATTTTGGAACTTAGAAAAAAAAAACAAGAAAATACTTTCGACCTATCACTTAACTATATCACACCGCGAAAGGAACATCCTAAACTTGGCACTTACGCCCCACAGTGGGCTGGATCGGGAATTTACTATTCAAAATCACCTACAGCCTACAATTCTCAACCGATTTTCAATTTTTTCGTTTAGAACTGATCAGCGATAGTTGCACGAGGGCGTCTATGGATTAGATTTTTTAATTTTTGTCATTTTCTATTTTTCATATAAATAAAAAACGAGCGAAAATGAGACATTTTTTAATCATTATTTTTTATCTTGTATGGTATAATTTGTTCATTTTATAAACAAATTATGTAAACAAATTCATAGTTTAGGCGTTTATTGGCAGAAAGTATTATCTCGTAAACCGTAAGAGATAGGTGAAAATGGATGTCATTTTTGAGTTTTGAGTACCGCATATACTATCTATATTACGATATCCATATCATAAACTGACATCGAACTTGATCTATCACTTACGGTTTACGCGATATTTATTGAGTGGCTTCAACACACCTTACTAATCATAATAAAAATTTCCTACAAATAAAAATTGTCGATAGCAAATTAAGTTACCCGATACAATATTTACAGTAATAAAAATTCCAAAATTAATACTTCAACAAACTTGTTTGCAATTACTTAAAAATTTTGTATTTGTGTAACAAAATGTTATTGTAAATAATAAATGCAAATTATGAAAATTGTAGAAAAAATAACGAATAATAGTTATGATTGGACAAATAAATATATATTATTAAATAAATACATACTTATACGTATTATTTTAGGATCGAGGCAGTATTTAATACCAGAATTCAGGTCCCTAGTATTAAAAAATCAAATATTTCAATGTAAAATTTGACCATTTTACAAGGATTTAATACAATAAGTCAGGTTCCTATTAATGAACATTACGGCACAAACACACGGCATTTTTGAATTGATTTAATTTAAATATTACTTCACAATTCGGTTCGTTGACACCAGTTGAGACTCTAAGGTTAGAAAACCTGTTTTGTTTATCTTTTCAAATTCAAATCCTACACTACTCGACACATACGCCACTACATTCAGTGGTCCGTTTGCGAAACTTTCTGGCTTACATTAGGGAACTTCCACCACCACGAGAGCCCCCGGACCTGTGTATACGACCGTGGTACATACTCATGTTCAAATGTATTAAAAAAAGGTTCCTAAATAATTTAAAATAAATAATTAAAACAAAATATTTTAAATTTCAATGCCAAGTAAATGAAAAATAAATGTAAATCATGTCTTTATTTGTCTATAAAATTTGAAGCATGAAAGGGTATTTTGTTATTTCAAATGATTTAAGGTTTAATGTTCATTTAGTGTTAATTTCTTAGTGAATGTTGTGTAATCGTCGTATTTTACAGACTTCAAAAAATCAAAAATTCATTGGGGTTTTCATTTATGCAAGGGTACTGAATTAGTCGGGCAATTCCTTTTTCTATTTACTATTATAATATTCTTTTTAAACTGTTCGTGTGAAATAAAATTTCTTAATAACATTCAAGCTAACTTTATTGCTCTTTATATGTAGGAGAGAAAATAAATATAGAAAAGTCCGTGTAAATGTGAGAGTTGTAAAAATTTTCGTAATTCCAAAGGAAAATATTATCAAAAAATGTTTTAAACAATTCTTTTTCTTGAAAACCCATTCAAAGACTTCAATTTTATTTCACTCTCATTGTTTCCATTTTTAATTATAATAATTGCCTCATTGAATTTCTTCACATATAAATAATAACAAATAATAAATTGTTTACACAAATTAGTACTAAATCTAAATTCATAATAATTAGATATCAATTTTATTTCATTTAAAGAAAAAGAATAGTATTTTCATTCAGGGAATATAACTTATACGATACATAGCACTTAACTTAATGTTTAAGTTTCATATTCATTGAAACTTTATTCAAAATAACTTAGCAAACTACTATTATTTAAAAAATATTACTTAAAAATGCAACAGATTTTCAATGTAATTTTTCAATTTGTAAAGTGTCATTTTCAAATTCCCCGCGAAACTGTCAAAAGTGTCATCTGATATGCTCAGCTTTTTGGCATTTTTATTATTTTGAGAATAACTGCAACATTTTGAGCAGAAAAACTTTGTGTAATACCTCAGCATAGGGTATATCCCTGTCAACTAAACCACTTTTCTCCATAAAAAAAACTTTCCTGCTGGAGATATTTGGGTCTGGCCGCGTTTTCCAACTTGTCCCGTCATGACCGTACCTTACCGGCCAGGGCAGGTATTACCACAGTCAGGCCGAGCAGTGCCCATCACTACACTGTAAAAAAAGCTTTGGTGATATTTATAATCAGCTAGTAATTATACGTGCAGTGTATTTTCAAATTATAATACTATCTACGATGTTATAGCTTCCTTGCGAACTGGAGTAGTCAACAATAATATGATGATTGAGACTTTGGAAAATTCCACAAATAAACTTTTTGAAAATGTGAAAATTGATGTTGAATCAATTTAAAAATTGGTGTATCGAAACTCAGAGCTCATCTGTAGAGTAGACACTAGACTAAATGCACTCAGAAATGGGCGTTGAGAAGCAGCAGTTGGTGAAGGAGCTGCATAAGCCTGCTAGAAGAAATTATCAACGTCGGAATTTTGATATCCGTGTCATTGATGAGACCTAGCAAGCTGATCTTGTTGAAATTCAGCCATACGAGAGAGAAAACAAAGGATACAAGTACATTTGAACTGCCATTGACATATTTTCGAAATTTGCTTGGGATGTTCCCGTTGAATCCAAGAAGTGTGAAGATGCAGCTGCAGCCATGGAATCTGTACTTGATAAAGGACGCGTACCATAAGTCATGTTAAGAATACTAAACCAGTGATGTATATGCTGAAAGATTATCAAGATATGGCTATTGCAGGTAGTTTTTATGAACAGGAACTTGGCAGAGTTAGAAATCCAGACATTTATCTTGTAGAAAGAGTATTGAAAAAACGTGGAAATAAGCTGTTTGTAAAATGGCTAGGTTTTGACGACTCTCACAATAGTTCGATGGATAAGTCTAGTTTATAAGTATCATTTATATTAATGATAAGTTTTTTTCTGAATAAAGTTGATTATTTTCAAACATATATATCTCTTTACTTACACATCTACCTACCCTTAATCTAGTAAAAGAAAAAAGGCGAATTTGATTTTAAATTATATACTTTTATTCAGATTTTCTTACTCACAAAATACATCAAATGTTCAATGTATAAAGGTACCATTCACACATTTGAGTTCTGGTAATTTCTCAATAACTTCTTCACACACATTCTGATTGTAAGTAATAATTTCAAGAAAAAGACTTTCAAATCGCATAAGATTCGTAAATACCAGTTTTTTCATTGCCTTATTCTTTAAACTTGCATAATTTTTTTGTATATAAGATTTGACATTTTTCACACAAGGTGATTTCACATTACACCAAACACTTTCAGCTATGGTTTCAATGATGATATCTTTTGTAGATTGGAACGGTATAATAGTCTGTTCCAGAAGATACCGGTTGATAAAAGGAGTGACTTCCTGGAGAATAGCAAACGTTGCTTCTTGTAGTATAAACGGGTAATATTTTCTGGATTCAATTTCAGTTTCTTGAATTTGCTCCAAAGCCACTATGTAATCACCATAAGATATAGTCATGTGTATACGCAAATTTCCACAGTCGATGCATTGCTGCTTCTCTTGACCATTTAAGTACATTAAAATGATGTTGAAATAACTTTTGAACAATTTCCACTCATCAGGATTTAAGACTATACATGCATGAGGATGACCAGCTAACAGTTTCACCGATGATGCTAACCTTTCATCTTTTTTAAATTCAGCACCTACGATAATTTGTTTTGTGAATGATGAATTCAGATTGTATGTAGTTGAATGTAACATTTGATTTCGAGGAGTATAAGACATGATGATGTTGATGACACTGAAGGCTTTCAGACACTGAGCGATAAGTGGAAAACTGTACACTATATATATTTTTCTCCACAAATTCAATGGAATTGCACTTTCCACCCAAATACACTATGCCAAGATGTTGACCTTCACAAGCTTTCTTCGTGTGCATGAACAAGTTTTCATCCTCTTCGAATAGTTTAGCGATTCTTTGAGGTAGAAAAACGGAGAATATGTTTTCTATGATTACGAACGTTCTCAACCCATATTTTGTTTGAGATTTTTTGATATCTGTGATCTCGTCTTTTTTGTTAATTTCTAAATCTATCAGCTTAATGGACGGCAGAAAGTCTTCATTGAGAGCGGTTTTGTCTAATTTTGAGCATCCATCTTTTTTTTCACTGCTTGTTATCTTCAAGATTTACAGTTTTTAATTTTCTTGTAAGCTTTTGAATATCTGATTGTAGATGAATCAGTTCTTTGATCGATACCCTAATGAGGCAGCCGATCAAGTGGCCGTCCAATTACAGAAACAATACGATAGTGGCATAATAGGACATTCCAAATCCCCTTATAACTCTCCCCTTTGGATCGTTCCTAAGAAACTAGATGGATCCGGCGAAAGGTAATGGAGAGTTGTAATTGATTTTCGTGCCCTTAACGAGAAGGTCATAGGGGATGCATACCCTCTGCCCAACATTACAGACATCCTGGACCATCTGGAAGAAGCCCAGTACTTTTCTGTGCTTGACTTGGCTAGTGGTTTTCACCAAGTTGAAACCCACACTGACGACAGGGTAAAGACAGCGTTTTCTACGCCCCGAGGGCACTTTATATACCTGCGAATGCCCATGGGAATCAAAAAGGCTCCTGCTACTTTCCAGCGATTGATGGATGCAGTATTATTGTGTATTTGAATTCGGTACTTTTTTTTCTCAAAAAATTCGATTTTTTTTCTTTGAACCTCTATAACTTATTACCTATTTGAGATATGTATTTTTTGTGTGTATACAGGGCTTATATTTTTTTTTCGAAATTCGATAAAAGGAGACAAAGAGGTGTGAAATTAACAAGATGCCTGCGGTTTTTCTCGAAACATTGAAAATAGATTTTCTCAAAAAAACCTACCTTTCAAATTTCCCTAATTTTTGTTATAACTTGTACTTTGAAAATGAAAATATCTTGTGAGTTTGATGCTCACTAAATAACGAAAATGGTTGAGACGCATGATGCTGATAAGATGCCTTTCTGCGAGAAACTTTGAAAAACTATTCAGAAGAATAAGAAAGGTAGAGTTTTGAGGAAAATCTTTTTTATTCTTTTTTCAAACTTTGAAAACATCAATAAAAATATTTTCCTGAAAACTCCACTTTCATTATATGCATGGAAATATTGTTGAAAACTTTCTGCATATAGAAGAAAGGCATCCTATCGGCATCAAGCGGGCTGAACCATTGTCGAGGAAAGGAGAATTTTTTCTTTCCTAAAAATGTGATTTTTGGATTTTTCTCGTAAGCGATAAAAGATATCGAAACAAAAGAAAAAAAGTTTTTTATAGAACTTTTTGGGCGTGCAAACTTCTGTTTTGAGATTTTTTCGTATCTCTAATTGTTTCCAAGAAAAACTAGAAACTTCGATTGTAAAAAAAATAATTCTCCTAGCTACAAAATTTATTCAGTAAGCATTCAACTTACAAGATATCATCACTATCAAAGTACAAATTAAAAAAGAATTTGCAAGAATTTTAAAGCTGGGTTTTTTCTCGAGAAAATCGATTTTTAATTTTTTTAGAAAACATGCAGGCATTTTCAAAATTTTCAAAATTTTTTTCACTTTCTGGCGAAATTTGAAAGAAGCTATTGATCGCTCTCGGAATCGAAAACAAAATAATAAATATCTCATTCAGGTCAAAAGTTATAGAGGTTTAAAGAAAAAGAAATCGGGTCTTTCAAAACACAATGTACAAAATTTAAATACGCATAACCTGAACAAAAATTTGGCGAATCGGAAAAATGCATATCGCCTAATTTATATATTTTATATATATTGTCACGTCCCGTGACATATATATCTGTGGCACCGTCATTGCCTAATTTATGCGCGTCTTCAATTCTATCGGCTAATTCTTTTATTCGCGCAGCGTATGATTATACATTTTCCTTATCCCACATAAATACGTTGCCTAATTCTCCTTGCAACTGGTATATACTTTTCACGGGTACACGAACCTTTTTTTATTTTTCGATTAATTCATCTAAGTTTCGGAATGTGTTTCCGAATATGCCTTTTCGAGCTTCTCCGGTTAATTTACTTCTGACTAATCTAGCAAGATTTTCATGCGCCTGTATATTAATTATGGCTTTTGCTTCTGTACAGCCCTCAATAAAATGGGCTAAGGGAATGTTACTTTTGTCAAAAACAGGTATTATTTCGAGTGCGTCGTGGAGTGAAACTTGTTGATTGGTTGGCAGTGTCATTTTTTTCGGTTTTGTTGAATCTTCGTCGCTTGTCACGTCGTCACTATCAATTTTCATTTACCCCAAAACGCGTTCTCTGTATCTAAAGACCGGGACGTTTCAGTTTTGCCCACCAGTAGGTGGATACTTTTGAGAATGCCCACACCTAAAGTTGGATTCAACAGACCTAACACCTGACTTTGAAGCTTTATTACTCTGCGAGAAAAAATCGCAGAATTTTAAGTCAGAGACAGAAATATTCTTCAGCATTATACGTGTAATATGATGTCAGCTTGATTTTTGTCAAAAAATTTTTAACTTTCCTGTGACACAAAATGTGTGAAAAAACACAAGAAATGTCCCTCGACTTTCACTACGTCGAGTTTGAAGTACAATTTTAAGTCCAAGTTTAAGGGAATTAGGTCCAATCTTAAGGGTTTTATGACACAGTTTTGTGGCCACGATCCCTCGACAGTTCATTTATTACTCTCCATCTGAATTGAGGTGTTCCTGTGTACTGAGCGGGGGTCAAAATCACCTGTCTTCTTTATTTTTGAAGACCTTTGCCAATTTTAATTCCTTTTCCTTCAAAATTTTAATTTGACAGAAATTTCATTTTTTGTAAATCAATTCGAACAGTATTTACATAAACGGAACTTTCAATTGGGCCGAATCCACTTTAAATCAGGCCTCTAACTTTTGTATTTTTTGACACTTAGGTTGTTTGACGATTTTTGTTGAATTTTACCATTTATAAGGATAAAATAACCTCGGAATTGATTTGCCCAAATAAAACTAGCAGAGCTAAATGTGTAATTTTTATGCGAGGGTACTACTCGAGGGTTCATTTTCAAGACTTTTACCGGAAATTTAGTGAAACCCAAAAAAAGCGTCAATTTCGCATATACTTTTTTTAGATGAAATTTTGAAATGTCTCATTTGTTTTGGAAGTAGATTTTCAGTGTTAGGGTTTGATTTGAAAAAATTATTTGTAATGTGTCTGGAGAGCCTACACTGAAACCAAAACTTTATCGTACATAATTTCGCGTCAAGTACATACTTTTCTCCTGAGGGAAGTTTTTCAGTGTTAGTGATTGGTTTTTGAAAATTGTTGTTGATGTAACTTAACAGTATGAACTTAGCACCAAGTTATGTCATATTGACAACTGCAATTTTTGCAGTATTTCATGCGTTGTACGGTGTGCTTATGCCAGCGTAACGTTCGACCAAAGGAAACCACACGTTTTTTTCAAAAAATTAAAAAGCACAAAATTTTTCAATGTGGTACAAAATTAGCACAAATTTAGCACTACATTATGTAATATTGAAAAATAATAATTTTGCATTATTTCTTGTGTGGTTGTGCCAGCTTAACGTTCTGCCTAAGGAAACCACACCTTTTTCATAAAAATTAAAAAGCGCAACATTTTTAAATGTGGTACAAAATTAGCACAAAATTAGCACTAAATTATGCAATATTAAAAAAAAAGAATTTTGCATTATTTCATGTGTGCTAATGCCAGCTTAACGTTCGGACAAAGGAAAGCCCACATTTTTTCTAAAAAATTAAAAAGCACAAAATTTTTTAATGTGGTACAAAATTAGCAAAAAATTAGCACTAAATTATGCAATATTGAAAAGTAAGAATATTGCATTATTTCATGTGTGGTTTTGTGCCAGCTTAACGTTCGGCCAAAGGAAACCACCAGTTTTTTCTAAAAAATTGAAAAGCACAAAATTTTTTAATGTGGTACAAAATTAGCACCAAATTAGCACTAAATTATGCAATATTAAAAAATAAGAATTTTGCATTATTTCATGTGTGGTCGTGCCAGCTTAATGTTAAGCCAGCACGACCACACGTTTTTTCAAGAATTAAAAAAGCAGAAAATTTTTAAACATGGTACAAAATTAGCACAACATTAGCACAAAATTAGCACTAAATTATGCAATATCAAAAAACCTAATTTGATGAAGTGGTTGTGCTAACTTAACAGACCTCAATCACTCTTGTTAGACGATTAAAGGAAGAAAGATTGCTGGTCGTAGAAAGCTTGCAGTGTGCGTGACGAACTGCAATGGACTGCTGCTCGAATTCCTTATAGTTTTCTACTTTACCACCGAGCAATTCACGCCTACCCCGAAAGGGAAACGGCTTAATGATATAATAATAATAATAATAAATATTTGATTGTGGATATTTTTTGGAAGTCTGTAGATTGCTTCTGTCACAAGAATCTTAAGTCACTCTTGTTTAGTAAACCTTGAAAAACATTACGACTGACGTATTTCCGTTATCAAAATATTTCAAAATTTTAAAACTTTTCTTGGGAATTTTTGCGAAAATCTGTATAATTGCATCGCAGAAAAGTACCCGAAAGCATACATTTTTGGAATAGTCAAAAAGAAATTTTTTTTTCGCATCTCATACTGTTTTCGAAATATTTAGAAATATTAAAAACTGTAATTTTCGAAAATCCTTATACGGTTAATTTTGGATTGTTAAGAGTTCTTTTTCATCCTTTATAAGTATAGTACCAATTTTTAGCTATCTTCACACTTTGTCGTCATATGTTAAAATTTAAAAATAAATTTAAACGATTACAACCAGTGTAGAAATGGTAACAGGGATCCGACCGGGAGCCGGCCGGATAGCCACAGTTTAAACCGGGCACTGGCCGGCGATAATGGCCGGGATGCGGCTAAAAACGTAACGGTACACTGGTGGGATTCCGGTTTTCATACCGGCCGGGATCCGGTCGGGTAACCCGACCATAGACCGGTTAAAAAATGTTGCTTCAGGCGAGAAATTGGTAAATTGGATTGTCTTTTAAGGCTCATCGTAAAGAATACGGTGAACTTTAAATGTAAAATTGAAGTTATCAAATTCTTGCGAGGAAATTAGAGAAGCGTTTCAATCACTAATGCTAGAATCTCTTAGCCATTGTTTTAATTTGCAAATCACGTGGTGATTTGTGGTTAGGAAGTAGAAAAGGAAAAAATGAATACACAACACTATACTTTAATGCAAAATAGTAATTATTCGCGCAATAAATGGGGGTTTTAAACTGATTATTGAAACAAGGTATATTTTAATACCGGGTTTTATTTGTTAACTTCGAGGAGACGACGCAACATGAGCGCAACATGCATTCTCGTACGAGGTCAGAAACTGAAACTTGCAAGTGTCTACGTCGACGCCAGGCGCAAAAAGCGTCAGACTTGGCGGTAAATTTGAAAGTTTTTACTGATCTAATAAACCTTTAAATTATACTTTTCAAATAATAATTCATCTAGCATCCGTAATTACGTCTTTGATAATGTCACGGCTTTTAAAAAATGTGTAATTTCTACAAAAAAAAGTATCCTGACTAGTACCCAGTAGGCTCCCGACCATGAAATCTAACCAGGGTTGGCCCGGCCGGTAACCGGGCGGCTCCCGACCATGAAATCCTACCAGGGGTAGCCCGGCCGGGATCCGACCAGAAATCTTCTTGTAGTAGGGCCAACCGGGGCAATTTCTGCACGGAAACATTTTGTAAAATACTTTTAGTTTGTGGTAGTCAACTTTTAGAAAAATGAAGACAATTTAATTTAATGAAACCACAATAATCAAATATTTAAGTATACAAAAACATACTTCGGTATTTTGCGGTAGATAGCAACTGATGGCGTAATAAAGTAAAAGTTAAAGTTTACTTAAGAATTAGTTTATTTACTTGGAAGATATGTTTCTTTTGGTAAATAAAGTGAAGTGATTCGTGTCCAATAAACATTTCCTTCAAGTGAACAAGTATATTTCTGAAATAACTGCATTCCTTCGAAAAAATATTTTGGTAAAATTCTTTATTTGTAGCGAGTAGTTCATAACATATGCCGCCAGGTGCGCAGAGTTTATGGTCTCAAAGAAGAAATTGATTCTCAAGTCTGTAAGTTAGCCATACATTTATACAATATATATCATCTGAAAAATGTGGTGATTGGTGTTTATCGGTCTTCCTAAGCATTGGTCGTGCTTGAAAGTTCGTTGTCTACTCCGTGAAAATTAAAATAAATATATTATTATACATTCCTGTGTGGAAATTGCCAAATGTTTGCCCAGTTACAAGTTTGGCCCCAACTTGGAAAATTATTTTATGGCTACAACAGGGCTGATCGCTACCGTGAGATTGATCCGTTGAAAGATGTGAAGATCCAGCTGTATTTTTAAAAGATCCTCGTTGTCCTTGATTTTTCTTAGTTGATTCAGTTCTTGTAGCTAACGATTCCCTAGCTGCTTCGAAACCAGCTTCGAGGATCTCCAATGTGCGAAACTTGTTTTGAAGAAAAGTGCGCAAGGATTCATACGTTGGAGATTCCGTCGAGTCACCAAGTGACGTTTCACAATCACGTCGTGTTCGAACATCTAAGCAAGAAGTAAAAAAAAAAACAAGAAAATGAGACCAACTATCTACAAGACATCCAAGTGTCCTCAGAGCTTCGAGATTTCCAACTGCTGTATTAACTAACCCGTTTAGATTAGCTGCAGTTTAGTTTTTGAATGGCTTTAAAGAAAACAAGAGAGCTGAATGAGAATTGATAAGAATTCTCTTGTTCTCATAACGCTTTTTTAGAAGATTCCAAGTTCGTTGATAGTTCTCATTTGTTACCGAGATGTTCTTGAGTAACTGTGCAGGTTCTCCAGAAAGATTAGTCTTTAAATGATGAAGTTTCACGACATCCGATATTTCGGTATTTCTATCAATTAGAGACGTAAATATATCGGAGAAATTTGACCACTCGGTATAATCGCCTGAAAATGTTGGTAAAACAATTTTGGGAAACGACTTTGTTCATCATGTTGCGATGACATGCTGTGTCGAGTTAGCTGTAGAAGCCGTTGTATTAAGCGGAGGTAAAGCGTCAAGGGCATCAAAATATTTCCCTGTGACATCTCGGTACCATTCCTCGACTTTGTCGTAAAATCTGTCTTCGAAGTAAGACAATTTTCCTTCACGAGGAATTTTCAACAACTGAATATGTTGTGCTTGAAATTTAGAAAAGTTTTATTCAAGAGTTTCTAATCGCGCTTGAAGCAAACCCCGAGTGGGCTCCTTAGGTACCGAATTGAAAGAGTTGTGAATCCGCTTACCAAGTTGCACTTGTTCAAGGAGGCACACGTTTGCACTCGACATTTTGAGAGACGCGATTGTTTTCTTGGTAACGAGAATTTGGAAATGAGCACAACAGTTAATTTGATTAAAATTTATTAAAAAAAGACCTTAATTAAAACAGATCAAGCTAAGAAAGTTAAGAAAATTAAAAGAGTCGTCGTCTGCATTTTACATTAACTTGACGCGTTCGAAATTATCTATTTGAAGCGAAGATACCTGACCAAAAATAATCAATATCAAGTTCAATATTTCAAGTGACTGTTCTGTGTGAGAACTGACGTCGACAATTCAAAAGTCCGAAAAGATGTAAATTAATTTTACGAAGAAAATTAATCAAGTAAATTACCCAACGTGATTGAAAAACCAGAGTTTAGTGTCACTTTATTTGATAGTAACGCGCACTTGTTATTGTTAATACAATTCACTCGTAGAATATGAATTATAAGCATTGTTGACATCTTTGCATAACACGTGAATCACAAGGACATACGCTTGTCGCGAATCAAGTACACTATACTAACCTTTTGCACACTGATGAGGACAACTCTGCCGAAACCTTTAGAAAACGGGTTGAATTGATGCTACTTTTCAGGTTTCCATGCTGCAAACGTTGATAGGAATGCAGCTTAGATTGTTCGATGCACATGTCTCTTAACAGCAGTTCTCCAAAGTCACTTTTCATTGTGGATAATCCCGGAAGAACACATCAGTAAAAACTGTCAAACGTCACTGTTGCACTCAAGATGCACACATTGCCGTACTATAACTCACGAACTAACTGGAAATTGCAGCCGAAAGATATCCAGTCTCGAAGGACCATGAATGTTCGCGAGCAAACGAAATTAAAGTTTAGAAATAAAGTTTTAATTATATGCATCGTGATCACTCGAACTGTAGGTCGAATTAAAGGTTGTAATGCACATGGATTAATAAGTAACAATTACTCTCTACTGAGAGTGGTTTTTATTTAAAATAAGTAAACTCTAATAATTTAATTTATACAAATTATAATAAGGTATCTCGAATCCGAAACGATGAGTGTTATGTCACTAGAATGTCACACGTGTTCCAAGAACGGAACATAAAGGTCACATTGTTCTGTAACGCTGTTATTGTTAGGATATGTAACAGTTCTGGAATTCTGTATTGTAACTGACATGAAACAGAGTGATAGAACTGTTATGTCACTAGAATGTCACACATGTTCCAAGAACGGAACATACAGGTCGCATTGTTCTGTAGTGCTGTTACTATAAGGATATGTAACGGTTCTAGAATTCTGTAATGTAACTAATATAGAACAGGGTGATGGAACTGTTATATTAATAGAATATCATACGTGTTCCAAGAATGGAACATAAAGGTCATGTTGTTCTGTAACACTGTTACTGTAAGTAAATGTAACAGTTATAGAATTCTGTGATGTAACTAATATAGAAAAGAGTGATGGGACTGTTATGTCACTAGAATGTCACACGTGTTCCAAGAAAGGAACATCTAGGTCACATTGTTCTGTAACGCTGTTATTGTAAGGATATGTAACAGTTCTGGAATTCTGTATTGTAACTGATATGAAACAGAGTGATAGAACTGTTATGTCACTAGAATGTCACACGTGTTCCAAGAACGGAACATACAGGTCGCATTGTTCTGTAGCGCTGTTACTATAAGGATATGTAACAGTTCTAGAATTCTGTGATGTAACTAATATAGAACAGAGTGATGGGACTGTTATGTCACAAGAATGTCACACGTGTTCTAAGAAAGGAACATACAGGTCACATTGTTCTGTAACGCTGTTACTGTAAGGATATGCAACAGTTCTGGGATTATGTTGTGTAACTTATATGGAAAAGAGTAACAGAATATTCACTGAAACATCCACTAGAATGTAACATGTGTTGTAGTAAACGTGTTCTGTAATTGTTTGATGCTCGTTCTGTAATTACGTAACATAAACTTTTATGAAAGGGCGTTACAATGTAGTGCTGCCGCAAATTAACGATTTCAAAATATAGCAGATATCTAGCAGAATAATATAATTATTACTTCATGAATGTCGGTTGTTATCGGACCCCCGATCCGCATTTGGTTCCATTGGTGTGATGGCTTAGTTATGGATCAGTGTTACATATTTGTTACGTATTTGAGTTCCATATTTGTTATGTATTTGAGTTACATATTTGATACGTTTTTGAGCTCCATATTTGTTACGTATTTGAGTTCCATATTTGTTACGTATTTGAGTTCCATATTTGTTACATAACGGTGACATATCCTTGTCACACTGTCATGAAATTGTTACAGACCGATCGCAGAACAAATTTACATCATAACACTGTTACATTTGTGTTACGGTACTATTACAGAACAATGTTGCTCCATAACCCTGTTTCTAGATTGTTCTAAAAATATTTTTTGACATATAACGCTGTTCAAGAATTGTTAAAGAACGACCGCAGAATAAGTTTACATCGTAACACTGTTACATATGTGTTACGGCACTATTACAGAACAATTTTCCTCTTTAACCCTGTTCCTCAATTTTTCTCAAAATCCTTTTTGAATTATAACGTTGTTCCAGAATTGTCACAGAACGATTACAAAACAAATTTACATCGTAACACTTTTACATATGCGTTACGGCACTAGTACAGAACAATGTTCCTTTGTAAAACTGTTCCTCCATTGTTTTAAAAATACTTTTCGAAATATAACGCTGTTCTAAAATTGCTACAGAACAAATTTACATCGTAACACTGTCATATATGTCTTACGGCATTATTACAGAACAATGTTCCTCTGTAACCCTGTTCCTAAATGGTTCTAAAAATACTTTTTGATAAATAACGCTGTTCCAGAATTGTTACAGAACCATTACAGAACAGATTTACATCGTAAGACTGTTACGTATGTGTTACAGCAGTATTACAGAACATGGTTATTTTGTAACACTATTCCTAAATTGTTCTAAATATATTTTCTTACATATAACGCTGTTCTAGAATTGTTACAGATCTCTGACAGAACATGGTTCTGTAACAGCGTTATAGAACTGCTACATCCATTTGGGGACGACAATTGTCCGAAACGAGAAGTGCCAAATTTTCTGGAACTACGATTTTCGGACAGCAGTCTCCGTTGCACACTCGAGGAGACATGGAGCGACTCAAGAACGATCGCCTTTTGCATTTTACACGCAAGTGTCTTAGCATTTTGTTGATACGCAGGAATACTTTTCAGGCTATTAAATAGTTCTGGGTATAACTGTCGCAACTCTCTCCTTGGCTGTGATGTTTTTGTCGACTGATGCCGAAAATTCGACAACGAACATGGTTCATTTATCGGAGTCAAGGAGAACTATATTAGCTCTCGAGTACGCGACAGAAACAATGGTCAAGATTATGTCGTTCCACTATTTGCGACACTTTTAATTTTCGAAAATTGACTCTATTTCTCTAGGAGTCTTTGTGGATCGATATCAGATCTGACGTCGTAAGAGTGATAGAGATGATAATGAAGCACTCTTATTGTTGCATTGTGGCTTTGGATATACGTCGTTCCCGCGTGTGTTGGATGACTAAATGGAATGAGTCCTAGGTGCTCAGGCTGTGCATCACACGCTCTACAGCTATTAATGGAAATGTCTTGATTCAAAATATGGCGACGGTATGCTAAAGCGAAAATGACGCCGTCTGAACACGCTGAAATGAAACTCTTCGTGCAGGACTTTAATCCGGGTGATTTGAGGAAAGATAACGTTAGTTCGAAGAATATCGACTGATACTTCACATTTCTGTGGAAGATGCTGTGCATAATTTTGTCGAAGAGCTGTTAGCGGAAGTTTTTCTCCTGTGCTTACTTGATGCAGGCCTCGAGATAGATAGCGTTTGACGCATTTTACTTTCCCTTGATATTGAAGTCAAGGCAAAGTGATTCAGCATACTCCTATATTTATGTGGTGCCGCGAGAGCTTTGGATGATTCAAATCAAAGGCTAAAACCGAAAATGGATCAAAATCCCAAAAAAGGCTTACATCAACTCAACAAGAGGATTAAATAGGCAATACAGAATGCGTCCCGTGTTCAGTGTCTGATTGACTCCATAATATATGGTAGGCCGTTCACGGAAGGGGTTCGAAAGTTCGCCAAGAACTGATGATCTACAATAACACACTGAACAAGTCAAAGCTGCTGACTATCAAGCAGCAATATTGTTGAAAATATCTAGATGTCATCTGAAACAAGAAGAGTATACAGAAGAGGGAGATATCGATCAGGGAGAATCAATAGTTTCACGCTGACCCATCGAACCTCTTCAGCGATCTCCCTGTTTCTGTCAAAAATCCACCAAAGTCCAACGAGCTAGAGATCTTTTGAAGAAAGGTATACAAGATCCCGAAAACACTGGCGTTGAAAGAAGATACTAAGAATATAATCCGTTTCAAGGAGTTTTGCGAAAGCCTCATAACGTCTAAAGAGGAATGTCTATGAATCACTGCCGAAGAGGGGAAAAAAGCCCTCAAGGGTACGAAGAACTTGTTCGCTATAGGACCAAATGCTATCAAGAACTTCTGATGAAAAAAGCTTACTTCTACACGCAAACATCTGGCCCGCATATTCACCTTATATTTAAAGTCGAAAACGCCCATTCCGCAGCGGCTGGTGTTAGAACGCACTATGCTTCTACCGAAAAAAGGCAACTTGTCCAACTTGTCTGGATTGACTACTGGAAAGCTTTTGATTCAACCTGTCATAGACTCATCATCTGTCTGTTGGAAAGCTTGAAGGTTGATCCACACGTAGTGAGATGAATAGAGAGATTGATGCCCCTTTGGAAAACTAGACTTACTATCGCATCTGGAAATTATCGTGTGACAACGAACAACATCACCTTCCAGACTGGCGTCTTTCAAGGCGATACCATGAGCCCTTTGCTTCCTTGTATCACACTTCTGCCTCTATCTCTCGCAGTACGAAATTCTTCTGGATACCTCTGTAGCGGCACTAACCAGCGCGAGCATAAGGTTACTCATGTATTTTATATGGATGACCTGAAGATCTATGCTTCTGGTAAAGGCAAACTTCAAACTGCCATAAATATCGTCAAGAAGTACACAGGATTTTATAAAGAAATATCCCATGATTTTAAAAGGACAAAACTATTTTAAAGGTAATTCTTTGTAGTATTTTAATAACCAATGAACATATTTTTAGAATATTTATCCTTGATTTTGCCCTAGGGTCAAACATGATACAAAAGAAATGTCGTGAAATTTCAAATAAAATCTGTACTTTGTATACATTAATTTTAAAAATGAAAAATATGAATACTTTTTATAGATATTCCTAAATGTTATTTGAATATGACACACATTTATTTTTATTAAAAACATTCTTGTGAAGAGTTTGTCATTTTATAAATTGTACAACATTTTTGTACCATTTTTGACCTTATGGAATAGATTTCGAGAATTAAATTATAAAAATATCTCCATTAATTAGTGTTTAATTGAAAATTGTATTTTTTGTTGACAATTTTATTTGCCATATCTGAAACATTGAAAAAATTTGCGAAGTTTTGTCAATAATCATGTGAAAATTATATTTATATAACCTTAAAATAAGCAAAAAAAAACGTAAAAAATAAATAGTCATTCCAAATTTTTATTTCGTATACAAAAATATTTTTTGCCCTAAATTATAATTTTGATACAATTTTCCTGTTTTCTTCACTGAAAAATTGTTTGATTTAAAAATTTATTTCTTTGGTTTAAAAATACAATCTTTTCAAATTGATTTTAACTGCTTTCAATTAAAAATTAGAATATTTTCATTAAAATAGCAATTATTACATTTTTCCTTGAAAATTCAGATTTTTTCGTTGAAATATCATCTTTTTTCTGGTGAAAATTGCACTGTTCACTTAAAACTTTTTTCATGTTGAAATTTTTATTTGAAGTATGTGAAATACCGAAAAAATTTGTGATTTCGATTTGAAATTTTTTTTATTGAAGTAGCAATTATCACATTTTTCGTTGAGAATCAACCTTTTTGTTGACAATTAACCTTTTTTGCCTGAAAATTAAACTATTAGGTTGAAAATGTTTTTTTGTAGTTCAAATTTTGATATGAAATATCTGAAATCTTAGAAAACTTATATATTGGATTCGTAGCCGAGGAGGCGCGTGCATATAAGGCAGGGTGAAGATTGAGATTTAAAAAATTCCTACTTTTTGAATCATTAATTCAATTTAGTTAAAATTTTTTAGAAAACTTATTTTAACCTTAATAACAAAATTCGCCTAAAATTCTACTTCCAAGGTGGTGTGGAAATGATTTTTATTACAAAATGTGTGGGACTTTCTGACAAACAACTGCATGAAATTTGACCCTGAGACCAAACCTGGTACAAAAATGTTGTAAAATTTATAAAATGACCAACCATTTACGCGAATTTTTTTAATAAAAATCAATGTGTATCATATTCAAATAACATTTAGGATTATTTATAAAAGGTATTAATATTTTCCGTTTTTAAAATTAATGTATACAGAGTACAGTTTTTATTTGAAATTTCTCGACAGTTTCTTGTAACACGTTTGAACGTAAAGTAGAATCAAGGGAAAATATTCTAAAAATTAAATTTATTTTACAATTATTCGCAATTATTTCCAATTACAATTATTTCACACTTTAAATAGAATTGTAAAAATAAAAATAATTATAAGTTTTCTGAGAATCGTGAGAAAATTTCGAAATATTTTCTAAGATTTCAGATATTTCAAATGAAACTTTAAACTAAAAAAAAAATTTTCAACTTTATAGTTTAATTTTCTGGCAAAAAAGGTTATTTGTCAACAAAAATGTTAATTATCAACAAAATATGTGAGAATTGCTATTTCAATAAATAAAATTTATTTTATATAAAAAAGCAAATAAATGTTCAAATCAAACAATTTTTTAGTGAAGAAAAGAGAAAAATTGCAACAAAATTACAATTTAAGGCGACAAATATTTTTATATGAAAAATAAAAATTTCGAATAACTATTTATTTTTAATTGTATTTATTTTTAAGTTTGTAGAAATATATTTTTCCTAAGATTCTTAAGAAAATTTTCAAAGATTTTTTAATATTTCTGTATGTCAATGAAAATTTCAAATATTTCATATGATTTCAAAAGATTTGCAACGATTTTATAGGATTTCAAGGGATTCTAACGGATTTCAAAAGATTCAACGAAACTTCAAAGGATCTCCGAGTACTGTAAAGAATTTTATGGGATTTCCAAGAATTGTAATGGATTTAAAAAGATTTCGAAGGATTTCAAAGGTTTCCTAACAGATTTCAAAAGGTTTAACGGATCTCCAAAGGATCTCCGAATATTATGAAGGATTTTTTGGGACTTTGAAGAATTTGTATGGCTTTCAAAAGATATTTATTGGATTTCAAAATTTTTTGAAGATTTGATGACATATAGAGATTTGATCAGATTTCAAAGGATTTCAAGGGATTCTAATGGATTTGAAAAAATTTAACAGAACGGCATAGGATCTTTTAATATTATAAAGGATTTTATGGGATTTCCAGGAATTTTAATGGATTTAAAAAGATTTGCAAAGATTTGAAAGGATTTCAAGGCATTCTAACGGATTTGAAAATAAATAATGGAACTCAAAGGATCTCCGAATAATCTAAAGGATTTTATGGGATTTTTAGGAATTTTAATGGATTTAAAAATATTTAACAGATTTGATGAAATTTAAAGAGATATCATATGATTTCAAAAGATTTGCACAGATTTCAAAGCATTTCAAGGGATTCAATTTTTTTTAAGATTTAACAAAACACCAGAGGATTTTCAAATATCATGAAGGATTTTATAGGATTTCGAAGAATTTTAATGGTTTTTAAACGATTTTAATGAATTTTAGAAGATTTCGAAGATTTGATGAAATTTAAAGATACTTCATAAGATTTCAGAGGATTTGCAAAGATTTCAAAAGATTTTCAGGGGTATTGAACAATTTTAAAGAGATTTAACGAAACTTCAAAGGATTTCTGAATATTATGTAGGATTTTATAGGATTTCTAAGATTTTCAATAGCTTTTAAAAGATTTTCATGGGTTTTCAAAAATATCAAAGATTGAAAGAAATTTACAGAGATTTCATGAAATTTCAAAGGATTTCAAGAGATGCTAACGGATTGGAAAATATTTAACAGAACTTCAAAGGATCTCTAAATATTATACAGAATTTTATGAGATTTCGAGGAATTTTAATGGATTCACAAATATTTGCAAGATTTCAAAGGACTTCAAGGGATTCCAACGGACTTCATAAGATTTTACGGAACTTCGAAGGATCTCCGATTACTATAAAGGGTTTGATGGGATTTCCATAAAAACGTTAATGGATTTAAAAAGATTACGAAGATTTGATGAAATTTAAAAACATTTCATAAGATTTCAAAGGATTTTAAAGGGTTTTTAGGTGTTTCAAAGCATTTCAACAGATTTAACGGAACTCCAAAGGGTCTCTGAATATTATGAAGGATTTAATAGGATTTCAAGGAATTTTAATGAATTTAAAAATATTTCAAAGATTTGATGAAATTTAAAGAGATTTCAAATGATTTCAAAATATTTGCAAAGATTTCAAGGGATTTCAAGGGATTTGAACAATTTTTCAAAGATTTAGGGAAACTTCAGAGGATTTCCGAATATTATGTAGGATTTTATGGGAATTTGAGGAATTATAATGTCTTTTAAAAGATTTAATAGGATTTTAAAAAATTTCGAAGATTTGAAGAAATTTCAAGATATTTCATTATGATTTTAAAAGATTTCATAGGATTACAAGGGATTCTAACGGATTTCAAAAGATTGAACGAAACTTCACAAGATCTCCGAATAGTATAAAGGATTTTATGGGATTTCCAGAAATTTTCATGGATTTAAAATGATTACGAAGATTTAATGAAATTTAAAGACGTTTCATATGATTTCAAAGGATTTCAAGGGTTTTCTAAAAGATTTCAACAGATTTAACGGAACTCCGAAGGATCTCCGAATATTATGAAGGATTTCATAGGATTTCAAGGGATTTAAACAATTTTTCAAAGATTTAACGAAACTTTGAAGGATCTCCGAAATCTATAAAGGATTTTATGGGATTTCTGGAAATTTCATTGGATTTAAATACGCTAACCCACGCACCTTCACTGTCCCAAAATGCACACCTTCTTCGTCAAAGAGGGCCGTTTTTAGACACTTATCCATGTGTTTAATTAATTTAGAAAACATTTTTTTAAATTCCGGGTTGAAGGGGGAGGGGTAGATTAAAACTTATGGGGTGCAAATTATTCCTTAAACCTTCCTCAAGAGGCATAAATAAAAATTCCTAAATTTTTGAACTCTTGAGATTTTTTAATTCCAAATCTACCAAACTAAAGAAACTTCAAATGTAAGTCATTAAACTTACAGAATTTTTAATTGTGAATCTGTAAACTCGCACAATTTTTTATTGAAAATTGTCAACATTAAAAGTTCTTCAATTTTACAGATTTATAATTCGAATTTTTGATAAGTTACAATAAAAAATTATTTCATTTTTAAGATGTAGCGAATGTTCGATTGACACTGTCATAAAAACCTTATAATTTGCAAACGCTAACCCACGCACCTTCACTGTCCCAAAATGCACACCTTCTTCGTCAAAGAGGGCCGTTTTTAGACACTTATCCTTGTGTGTAATTAATTTAGAAAACATTTTTTTAAATACCGCAGGGGGGGGGGTAAATTAAATGTTATTGGGTGAAAATTATTCCTTGAACCTTCCTTACAAGGTGAACAAACTTTACTTTTCAAAAAGTTAATAACGTACTTCTTTTTTCCATTTTTTCGGAAACCGAGCCATATAATGGAAAATTAACTTGATTTTTGAACCAAAATTTCCAGTTTTCTATTCTAATGTTTTACAAATATTAAAGTAATACGAAACTAGAAGAAAATCCAACTATTTTTGGCTCAAAGTTCATTACTCTATTGAAAAATGTACTATAAAATTTTTGGTAAAGAATTCATTTTTTGTTAGTAAAAAGTTTTATTAAAAATTTAACTACAATTTCTCTTGATCAAATAGTTGAATTATTAAGCCAAACGCGAAATTATAATGAAACATAACAAAAAAAATTCTTAAGCAAAAATTTTATAGTAAATTTTTCAACAGAGAATAATGAACTTTCAACCAAAAATAGTTGGATTTTCTGATCAGTTCATAATACGTTAATACTTTTAAAATATAAGGATATAAAAGTGGAAATTGTGGTTTAAAAATCAAGTTAATTTTCCATTAGGCGTTTTGTCACCTCTTAAGGAAAGTATTTTTCAAAATGTTTTCAAAATTAATTATACCCATGAATAAGTGTCTAAGAATGGCCCTCTTCGACAAAGAAGGTGTGGATTTCGGGACAGCGAGGGTACGTGGGTTAGCGTTCACAGATGATCAGCTTGTTATGGCAGTGTCATTCAGAAAGTTGCAAAGAATTTTGAGCAAACTGAATACAGGTATGAAGAACATGGCCTTCGGAATTAAAAAAAAAAAAATTATGGTCTCGGAAGGAAATCATAAATTGTATATTACTGAAGGAATTGCTAAGCTCTAGTGGCATTATACACTGAAAAAAATGGCAGTAGGAGAATTTCGTGTAGCAATATATTTTGTTAGTGTCAGCAGTTTTGGGAACATTCTAGACGACTTTTTTTATTGCAAATGGTAAAAAAGTCACTTTTATAACTTTTTAATAGTCATGTAAGGTCTTCGAAGATTGACATTCGTATGAAAGTACGTTTTTCAATTTTTCCTACCATGTTCCACAACTCTAAAAAATTTCAAAAAATTCATAATACATGACCATTTGAAAGATCTTTCATTTGACCCTAGGTTGATCAAAATCCATCAAAAACAATTCGGGATATACACAAAAAACTGTAAAACCATTAACGTGACCTTGAAAGATCATCGTCAAGGTTGAAAGGCTGAACACTTCAGGAAAGAGTTTTTTCACATACTTATCCGACTAAGTGCTTTAATTAAGAGTTACTACACTATACATATTCATAAATCAAAATTAAAACTAATTATTTTCCTTTTATTTATGCTCTTGATTAATGATTATCCATGCATGCATGCATGCATTTTTTGTTTTTAATGTTCAAGTCATATTTTCCAGAACAGAGGCAGTAATCGCATTCACACTCACACGTCCAGCCAATCAAAAGTCAAATTAGTAACCGCAAGCTGACCAAAGCACGATCTAACTCTTACGTCATCCTGTTACAAGACCCGGCCTAGTTCGCTTTCTGAAAAACTGTCATTCTGTAGAATAAATTGAAATCGATAGTTCTACTTTGTATGTTCAAGAGATGCTGCCTCTAACGGAGAGTAAAGGTAATTATGAACAATCGCCGATTGTTACACTTCCTTCCTTGAGAAAAAGTGGCATCATAAAGCGGCTATTACTAAATTATTATTGCTAGCATCCTAATTATTTGGTAAATATCGAATCACGATCATTATTATTTTTTTAATTGCAAACGTACTCGGATTACATTTAATTACTTGCAGGTTGCGTTCCTAAGTTGGACAACTAAGTTGAGCTATCGAACGTTCAGCCCAGCCAATGAGCGTCAAATGCTCTGCTACGTGATTGGTAGACATTTTCAAGTGGGAAGGTCGACAGCTTACCGCAGTGTGTGAACCGGGCTTTTGACCTCGACGGAAAAGGTAGGTACTAACTAAACCTGTACCTGAGGTGATTACGACTCATAGTAAATTCATTATTTCCGTTTCACATATTCCTAGCCTAGCTACTGTTAACTGTCTAACATGCAATTGTAGGGTTTCATGTTTTTGAAACAGTTTTTAAAATTTCATGGTTCTGGACAATTTATAATAACTAACTCCTCATGAATGATAATAAGGAAAATGCGGTGGAATTCTTTCAACGTTATTATTTTTTAATTATTTCAATTACTTTTTATTGTCATTAAAAGATTGGGCATATATTTAATTTAATGAAAGATAATTCTATTCAAACAAAGAACATCCATACATTAAGCAAAATTCATCAATATAGGGGTCACGTGATCAGAATTTTGTGTTTATGAAGATTATCAATCAACTGTTTCATTTTAATTTTGGATCCTCATCTTACAGGAATCGAAACAAAGAGCACGTGGTACCCGAGAGAATTTGCCTCGCCGATACTCGCTCTCTTTATCTCCCTAGCTCTTGATTGTTCTGTCTCCATGGTCGGCATTACACCGACGAGCGGAAGCTTAGTTTCACGCGCGTAGAACGGTTGGGGGGAGAGAAACTTTCTCCTCGGAAAGCGTCTGAAAGAAGGGTTGCCAACTTATAAATTTCATGCGCTCTCCGAGGCGAAAGTTTCTTTCTCACCAACAGTTGTACGCGCGTGAAACTAACCTTCCGCTCGTCGGTGTAGAGCCAACCCATATCTGTATGATTTTTTGTTTCAAATATTCTCTTGACCTAAAAAACTTTTTCTTTCTTCCACTTGAAATTCAAATTTCTTTATATATTCTCAAAAGTTTTAATTTCCTCATCTTGAAACTTCATTTTATACACTTTATTTCATAACAATATCAGTGATAAATAATTTATTAGTAACAATAATAACCCGAAATCTACAGATATATTTTTTTAAACATTTTTCGAAGTTTCTTATTGAAATTTCGGAATAAAATTATTCTTATAATTAAATATAAACTCTTAATTTATTGATTTACAATTTTGAATTTTCTTTAAATTTTAATTTTTCAAGATTTCCTAGATTGACGCTATAAATTGATAACCTTAATTTTATAATATAGATAACCCTATGCGGCTTAGCAGTAAAATTTTTTCATTATTTTGGGTCTAGCTCATTAGTCATCGTTTCGGGCTGGTACCAATCCCTTTTCAAGACTCTATAAGTAGCAATACAGAGGTCAGATCGTAAATGATTTTAACAATAGCGAAAGAACAAATAACATTCTTAATTTTCTATTTTTCTCGTGTTTTTTGCATAAGTTTTTTATCATATATATAACATCGGTCGCCTAAGGTTATCTATATTTAATAGAGTATGGCTTCAAACGAAAAATATCACTGGAGCACAAGAAAGATAGAGAACTTAAAATGGTAATTTTTCCTTCGCTTTGTTAAAAATCATTTACGTTCTAATCTCTGCATCACTCCTTATAGGGTCTTGAAGAGGGACTCTAAGATAGAATTTATGAGAACGATCCAAAGTCAACATAACCTCAAATTTCAACTCAATTTTTGATAAATTGGCGGTAAATTCAAATTTAGATAGTTTCCAACCCAAAATTTTAATATTTTAATAGTTAAACTTCTTCTATGTATTTTTCTTAATTTATTAATATATTTATATAAGTAAATAACTTATATGTAACTATGTAAATAACGTAAACAATTACAATATTGTTAAAAATCATAAATTCTTTAATTCTCTTATATTCTTTTAAATTCTCCTAAATTCTGTCATATTCTTCATTATATAACCCGAACTCAAATTCTCGAGAATTTTAGAACTCTAATGCGTAATGATCCGAAACCCGAAATTTTATCACTTTCCGGTGGAAAGTGATAAAATTTCCGGTTGGGTTGTAAAGTTTCAGGAAACGTTTCAAACTTTCGAAAGATTCAAATGGTAAGGCGGGAAAATTTAAAATATTGAAGAAGCGATATCGAATTATATTTGAATATTTGAATTAGATTTAAACATTTAATTGTGTATTAATATAAATCAAAAAATGTGTGCAGTGGAAAATCAAATTTATTTTCTGAGCAAAATTTCCAGTTGTCTGAGAAAATATTTTTTAAGTATTCAAAATTAAACGAAATTCCTATTTATTTATCACAGGTTTCATAGTCTTTTCCCTTTTCACATTTTTCTCGCTTTCACTTAAATGCGTTTAAAATTCAACTTTATTTAGTTGAAAATAAACTTTTTTATTGAAAATTAACTTTTTTTGTTGAAAATTAATTTATCTTTTTGGTTGAAAATTCAACTACTTACTTAAAAGTTTAACTACTTTGTTAAAAAAAAAATTTGTTTGTTGAATATTCATCATTTTGGTTGAAAATTCACCTCGTTGAAAATGAAACTATTATGTTGAAAATCTACTTTGTTTGTTGGACTACATTGTTAAAACTTTTTTTTTTTTTGAAGATTCATTTTAATTAAAAAATTCATTTCTTCGGTTAAAAATTCATCTATTTGTTTAAAAATTCAACTCTTTTCTTAAAAATTAAAATGGTTGGCTCAAAATTAAACTATTTTGTTAAAAAAAGTCCTCTTTTTTGGTCGAAAAATCAATTTTGTTGTTAAAAATTCAAGTCTTTTGTGAAAAATTTAATTAATTTGTTGAAAATTCAATTAATTTGTTGAAATTAAACTATTTTGTTAAAAATACATATTTTTTGGTTGAATATTCAACTATTTTGATGGATTCAAAATGCATAGTTGTAAGTTAAAAATGTAACTATTTGGTTAAAAATTTCACTCTTTTGTTGAAAATTTAAATATTTGTTTAAAATTTAATTAATTTGTTGAAAACTTGAATAATTTTTTTAAAATGTAATTAATTTGTTGAACATTAAACTATTTTCTTGAAAAGTCATCTTTTTGAGTAGAAAATGAACTTATTTGTTGAAAATTCAACTGTCCTCTAACAAATTGGTCTTTTCGACTTGCAAATTCAACACTTTTGTTAAAAAATAATTAGATTTTTTAAAATTTTATTAATTTGTTGAAAATTTAATTAACTCGTTGAAAACTAAACTATTTGGTTAAAAAGTCAACTCTATTGCTAAAAATTTAATTAATTTGTTAAAAATGTAATTAATTTGTAAAAAATTTAAATAATTTTTTACATACTTAATTAGTTTGTTTAAAATTAAACTATTTTCTTAAAAAGTAATCTTTTCAAGTAGAAAATGAACTTATTTGTGGAAAATTCAACTGTCCTCTAACAAATTGGTCTTTTTGGCTTGAAAATTGAACTCTTTTGTTAAAAATTAATTTAATTTTTTTAATTATATTAATTTGTTGAAAATTTAATTAACTTGTCGAAAACTAAACTATGTGGTTAAAAAGTCAACTCTTTTGCTAAAAATTTAATTAATTTGTTAAAAATTTAAATAATTTTTTACAAAATTTTAAAACTTTTTCGAAAATTAAACTATTTTTTTAAAAGTCATCTTTTTGGGTAGAAAATTACCTTTTTGGTCTTTTTGGGCTCCCAATGCAGGGCCCCGACTTTGACTAGTTTGAGCTGGTGGGCCGAATTAAAGAAATAATTCTATCAAATAACAAAAAAAAATTTATATATAATTTTTCGTTATGTCTGAAATTCCACCTACTGATAGTGGCAATAGAACAAAAAAACACTGAGCTGGTAGACAAAGACGCGAAGAGTAGCATTAGCTCGATTACGCGACGAATAAAAAAAAAGAGGAAGGTAAACCCCCGTCAGAAAAATTATTCAAAGGATTTTCGGGTCATTTTATTTAGAAAAATAAGTATATGATCTCCATTTGAGAAAATGCTATAAAATAAAAATTAGTGTTTTTTTATTTTACTAGAATTTAAAAAATGCAAGATTTAAAATGATACAAATTTCAAAATACCTCCTTTCTGTCCTGAACCTATGCTTCCAGTGAAACCAACGGGGATTTTACTGTATTCTCAATCTTTCCGAAGAGGAAATGTCCGTTTAACTTTAAATTGAGAAACGTCATTAAGTTTTGTTCTTGTGGGTGAATTGCTGGGGATTTACATAAGGCACCCAATAATTGTGCACGATTTGGGCTCTGTAACAATAGAATCTGTGCATACGGTAGATATAAATTTTAATAATCAAATAGTTAAGTGTGAAATAATATCCGCTAGGACCCCAATCGAACATCCAGTGGTGGAAGGAATTTTGGGAACAATTGCCATTAAACAACTAGGCATATGAATTTTAAGTAAGTCTGGCATTTGCTATGGGACAAGGTAGAGGGAAAATACGAAGATATTAAACTACACTTCTACACAATTCATTTAGAGAAAATTATTAGTAGGATTTAGGAGGTTCTATGAAAATAAGTTGAATTTGACTCTGGTATGTTCTGAAAATATGGGAAATGAAGATGGTGGGGATGGTTCTCCTGAAGGAGTGGAACAAATGAGATCAAATAAATCAGCATCCGATCCAAATGCGTCATCAGTCGCGGTAATGTGTAGCTAGCGCTCTGACATAGGGTTCCAGCCTAGTATCCCTCGACCGGTTTCTGATCAAACCGCTGACCAAAACCCAGGAAGATAAAGCAGTAATGTTGGCTGCTCAGTCTATTACTAGCACACTTCCAATCCAACTAGCTGAGGCCCACATCCCTTATTTTCATAGCAAAGCTATTGCAATCTGCGATTTTATTCAAGATACAGTGAATGTCGCTTCGTATGTTACTGCTTTGTGCGAATCATCGTTAATCATGTCAGTACTCGAAAAACTCTCTGGTCCCGCCCCTGAATGTACAAGAAATAAAACGTTCCATCACATAACTGATCTTACAGGTTTGTTGAAGGAAGGTTTCGCGCAGGGTCGACCCTTCGAGTACTACTTTACTGAGATATATAATTTAGTCATCAAAAGGGGTGAGAATGTAAACGAATATTATGATCTTTTGCACTCTTACATCGGGGGTGCCTCAGCATCTTTATAAGCTGAGCATACGCACACTATAGCGACACATACTATGATTTCAGTGAAGGAAGCTGCGCTTAAGGCATTCAGGCACTGTAGATGCTAGGCACCCTGAAACTTTAAAAAGACGCATTTAAGGTTGCTAAACATGCTGAGAAAAGAAGGAAAGTAATCGGTTTAAGTAATCATAACTCGTACAACTTAGAATAGCTCGTATTCCAACCAACATGACCCCCGTACTAATCGTAATCCTACAGAGGAATTGCGTTTCTAAGATCCTCATGAAACAGGTAGACCATATCAAAGCGAATCAGGGCGTTCTTATACTAGCACAAAATATTATCGTTCCCCTGAACGTGATCGCTATCAAGAACTTTCTTACAGCAACAGATATTATGGTACGCCGTATTCTCAGGAACGTGCCAGATCGCCAAGTACCAGTTATTGTCGAGATAATAGAGGAGGTAACCCTCATGTAACGGGAATACTGCGTAGACCAGGGCCTGGAGCTCAACAGTATCCAATCTGGGTTCATCCTTACCTGACCCAGCTCATAACAACTCGATTCTTGGAGAACCAGTAGTCTACCATAAATATCAATCAATTGTTTAAACAATTATGTTTGTTAACAATCCCCAAGAGATTATTAATTATCACCTCACTCTGATTGAATAGTTGAAATAAGTTGAAAAATCAGGAAGGAGCCCTGACTTTCTAACAATATCTAAGAGAAAATAGTTATAGAAAATAATAAATTGTTCAAATAATCAAATTTGTTAACTTGCAATACTTTATTGCCTCAATAAGCGAAAATCGGACACAAAGTTAAAAATTTCAGAAACATCTGCAACTATTTAACTTCATTTCATTTTATCTAACTTTAATATAGGAGAAGATAGTTAAAAACAATAATAATTTTCTCACAAAATTACGTTTACTCAATATATAAGTGAAACTATAAGTGAAAAGTGGACAAAGGGTTAAAGATTTCAACAAAACAACCGCAATTATTTAGCATTAATAAAGAGGAAGATTGTTATAAACAATAATGATTTTATGATATTAACTATTACCGCGCTCTAAAGTCTAACTGTCTGAGTGAAAAGTGGACAGGAAGTTGACTACATATTTCAAAAAAACAAAACTTGCTAGCATTATTCGAAGATAATATTATTGAGAAGAATAATGAAATTTTCAAACAATTATGTTTATTAACTTCAATTAATTACTACCGTACTTTTATTGAAAAGTTGAGAATAAGGAAAGAAATTCGCAAAAAAAACGGAACTTTCTAAGTCTATTCTAAAAGAAAATTGCTAAAAACAATGATAAATTGTTTAAACAATTGATCTCAACATCGAAGTATCAGTAAAAAGTAGCAATATGTGTTTTATGTATTGAAAACCGTTTGTATTGAAAAAGCGCAAAAAAATCATATTTAGCGCCAAAAGGTCACAAAACCCAATTTTTCACTTATGTGGTTTTTTTGGGACCATATAAAATAGGCTTATGGGGATGATATTGGAAAGATAATTATTTATTCATATTCTGTGGCCCATTGTGAAGAGAAATTTTGAGTTTCAAGTTGATTCACTTAATATTGACGATTCTAAAACAAATGTAAAAAGCGTATTATTTTCTTATGGGAAATACGTGTTAAACTTAATGGGCCTTGCGCAACCTTCAAATATCAATTTAAAAAAAATATATATATATTACATAACGTATTTTTATTTTTAAACTATATATAAATAAAAATTAAAGAAAAATCCAATGCATTTTTGGACCACCCTATTGTATTAGAGTTTCACATAATGATGATTCACAGAATGAATTAACACGAAAACGAAATGTACAGATAAACCAGCGTTAATAATCCTGGATCTAGTAACCGACATTGTTAGATGAGAATCAACGATATTGATTAAATGTACGAAGCAGATACTTGCAGCAGAATTTATTGTGAGTATTATTTTTATTGAATCACATAGATGAATCGTTGAAACAAAGATTTTATATACCTGAATTAAGAACGTTAGAATTTTAAAAATGGCGCTAATTAAATAGGATTAATTTTAACAGAGATTTTCAATTTATAATTCATTTAACAGTTTACCTTCCAATTAAATAGATTATAAGAAACTGTTTAAAATCAATTTAAAACCTATTAAATTATCCGCATTTCTAATCAACCAAAAACGTGTACTTGAATTTTCGATTTTATCTGAAATCTCATAGCTGATTCAAAGAACGAAAATCCTTGAATCGCGGTTACAACTTATTTTAACGACTTAGACTGAGTAGAAAAAATAAATTTCACTATGTATTTCAGATTTTATTTTTAAAATGTTACCTTATTCAAAACTGTGGTTTATTATTACGAAGCAATTGATATATCGGCCTTTTCATAAAATAAAACACATAAATCTGTATTTTCTAATGATTCAACCCTGGAAAGCGCTATGGATCTCTTATGCATATGTTTTCATATACTTCAGCTATATTTTTACATACTACGGTGTACGTCCGGTTGCAACTTCTGTGAATGCGTATCAACACTGGAGACGATCATTTGCACACCTTCACCCCCTACTCTTTAGCCTAGACACCCGTTTTCGCGCACGCGCACCGTGTATTCAAACTTTAACTATAATTTATTAAAAATTCAAACTTCAACTTCAATTTATCAAAAATTCAATCTTCAATTCATCCAAAATTCAAACTTCAACTTCAATGTATCAAAAATGCAAACTTCAACTTTAATTTATCAATAATTTGAACTTCAACTTCAATTTAGCAGAAATTCAAACTTCATCTTCAATTTATCAAACATTCAAACTTCATTTTATCGTAAATTCAAACTTCAATTTATCAAACATTCGAACTTCAATTTATAAAACATTCAAACTTCAATTTATCGAAAATTCAAACTTCGATTCATCAAAAATTCAAACTTCAATTTATCAAAAATTCAAACATCAATTAATCAAAAATTCAATCTTCAATGTATAGAAAATTCAAACATCAATTAATCAAAAATTCAAACCTCAATGTATAAAAAATTCAAACTTTAACTATAATTTATTAAAAATTCAAACTTCAACTTCAATTTATCAAAAATTCAATCTTCAATTCATCAAAAATTCAAACTTCAACTTCAATGTATCAAAAATGCAACCTTCAACTTCAATTTATCAATAATTCGAACTTCAACTTCAATTTATCAGGAATTAAAACTTCATCGTCAATTTATCAAAAATTTCAAACTTCAATTTACCAAAAATTCAAACTTCAACTTCAATCTATCAACCACTCAAATTTCAACTTCAATTTATCAAAAATTCAAACTTCAACTTCGATCTATCAAAAATTCAAACTACAATTTATCAAAAATTCAAACTTGAAACTTCAACTTCTATTTATCAAAAATTCAAACTTGAAACTGCAACTTCAATTTATCAAAAATTCAAACTTGAAACTTCAACTTTAATTTATGAAAAATTCAAACTTGAAACTTTAAATTCAATTTATGAAAAATTTAAACTTGAAACTTCAACTTCAATTTATGAAAAATTCAAACTTGAAACTTCAACTTCAATTTATGAAAAATTCAAACTTGAAACTTCAACTTCAATGCATCAAAAATTCGAACTTCACTTCATCGAAAGTTTAAATTTGAAAGATCCTAAAATTGTGTTATTCCAAAGTAAATCTTGTTTTCTATTTGTATTACTAATTTCAATGGAATGTTTCCTGAATTCTGTAACTAAATTTACAACTACGAAATCTCATCCCACATTCTAGATTCCCTGGTTTGTTATTTTAAATTGAAACAATACTCTTTTCGTCGAAAATTCCTACATAAAAAAAAGTGGGTGGAGTTTTTCACTTGTTTCGCTAACCGTGTTCCTGCAGATTATGCGTGAAAAACAAAAGGACAAAATTCCCAGCTGAATATGCAAGTGCCTCAGGCTATCATTAATCTCGGAAACTCTCATTGCTAACATTGCAGCTTGATTATCTCGGTACGATTGAATTGCACTACTCTGAAGTAGGTTGCCAGATTTTCTGGATAACCTGGCTAAGAATAGGATCGAAGCAAGATAATATTTTATTGAATCATAAACAACAAATGAATCAAGATCTGATGAAGTTCACTACCTTTGAATCCTCTAAATCTCATTCTCGTTAACATTTAAGATCTATTCTAGAACATTTCTATTCAATCAGATTTATGCAATCTGTATCGAAAAAAAATATATCTTTAACTGAACGAAAAGAAATGATATTTCTACAAAACAGTTGAATTTTCAACTCAGAAGATTAATTTTCTGCTAAAAAAGACGAATTCTCAACAAAAAAAACAACATATTTTGACCCAATTAGTTGAATTTTCAACCAAAACAATTCATTTTCTACTCAAAACTATGAATTCTCAACGAAACACAAATTTTGACCCAATTAGTTGAATTTTCAACTAAGAAGATTAATTTTCTTCTAAAAAAGACAAATTCTCAATAAAACACAAATTTTGACCCAATTAGTTGAATTTTCAACTAAGAAGATTAATTTTCTTCTAAAAAAGACAAATTCTCAATAAAACACAAATTTTGACCCAATTAGTTGAATTTTCAACTAAGAAGATTAATTTTCTTCTAAAAAAGACAAATTCTCAACATTTAAAACCATGAAGATTAGTTTTTAACAAAATAGTAAATTTTTCAACTAAAAGGAAGAATTTTAAACTAAACTAAAGAATTAAAAAAAAGACGAATTTTTAACAAATAAAGATTTTTAGTTAAAAAAAGTTAATTTTCAACCAAACAGTTAAAGAGGAAATGAATTTTGAACTAAAATGAAGAATTTTTCAACAAAAAGAACGAAATTTCAACCAAGAAGATTAATTTATTACAAAAAAAAACAACTAATTTTCAACAAAACACATGAATTTTCAAACAAATGGAACTCAAAATACAAAAATTAAAATTTAAGTAAAATCTCCAATTTTCAACCAGATAGATGAATTTTCAACTAAAATGAAGCATTTTTCCGCAAAAAAACACGAATTTTCAACAAATAAAGATTTTTCAGTCAAAATTAGTTCATTTTCAACCAAACAGTTCCACTTCTTACCAAAAAAGAGGAAATTTAAAACCATGAAGATTAGTTTTCAACAAAATAGTCAAATTTGGAACTAAAATGAAGAAATTTAAATTAAACTGAAGAATTTTTCCACAAAAAGACGAATTTCTAACAAATAAAGATTTTTAGTTAAAAAAAGTTAATTTGCAACCAAACAGTTAAAGAGGAAGTGAATTTTGAACTAAAATGAAGAATTTTTTAACAAAAACGACGAAATTTAAATCCAGTAGATTAATTTTTTTACAACAAAATAATAACTAATTTCCAAACAAATAGTTGAATTTTCAACGAAAAAAGGTAAACTTTCAACCCAAAATACAAAAATTAAATTTTGAGTAAAAAATTAAATTTAAACAAAATAAAAAAAAAACTCTTTAACAAAATAGTCAAATTTTCAACCAAATAGATGAATTTTCAAGTAAAATGAAGAATTTTTTCACAACAGACGAATTTTCAACAAATAAAGCCTTTTCAGTCAAAATTAGTTCATTTTCAACTAAACAGTTTTACTTTTTACCAAAAAAGAGAAAATTTAAAACCATGAAGATTAGTTTTTAACAAAATAGTCAAATTTGGAACTAAAATGAAGAAATTTAAACTAAACTGAAGAATTTTTCCCCCAAAAAATACGAATTTTTAACAAATAAAGATTTTTAGTTACAAAAAGTTAATTTCCAACTAAACAGTTTTACTTTTTACCAAAAAAGAGGAAATGAATGTTGAACCAAAATAAAGAATTTTTCAACAAAAACAACGAAATTTCAACCAAGAAGATTAATTTTTTACCAAAAAAAACAACTAATTTTCAACAGAACACATGAGTTTTCCAACAAACAGTTGAATTTTCAACGAAAAAAGGTCAACTTTCCACCCAAAATACAACAATTAAATTTTGAGTAAAAAATTAAATTTCAACAAAAAAAAAACTCTTTAACAAAATAGTCAAATTTTCAACCAGATAGATGATTTTTCAAATAAAATGAAGAATTTTTCCACAACAGACGAATTTTCAACCAATAAAGATTTTTCAGTCAAAATGAGTTCATTTTCAACCAAACAGTTCCACTTCTTACCAAAAAAGAGGAAATTTAAAACCACGAAGATTAGTTTTCAACAAAATAGTCAAATTTGGAACTAAAATGAAGAAATTTAAACTAAACGGAAGAATTTTTCCACAAAAAGACGAATTTTCAACAAATAAAGTTTCTTAGTTAAAAAAAGTTAATTTTCAATCAAACAGTTACATTTTTTTCAAAAAAAAAACAACTAATTTTCAGCAAAATACATCAATTTTCAAAAAAATAGTATAATTTTCGACCAAAAAGACTGTTGAATTTTAAGAAAAACATATGAGTCTTCAATCCAAAAGGACGAATTTTCTGTCCAAATTGGCGAATGTTCAAACAAAAACAGTTGAATTTGCCAACCAAATTGTTAAATTCAATATTTCAACCAAAACAGATTAAATTCTACCCAACGAGATGAATATGAAAACCAAAAAGACGATTTTTCAAACAAATAGTTCAATTTTCAACTAAAAAAGATCCATTTTCAACCAAAAATGAAAAAACTAAATCGTTTCTTGCGCAAGTGAAGATTTGATGAGTCATCTGCAAATATGATAACTTAATCATTCAGTATCCACAAGGATCATTAACAGAAAACAAATGTAAAATTTTGCTCGGTGGAATGGCTCATTTTGTGAGGTATCCGATCCTATCTTATTATCATCTACCCTTACTTTCTCCCTCACGAATTCCCTCTCATACTCCCTTTCCCACTTCTACTCCCCTTCTACTTTTCACTTCCCCTCTTATTTTCCCAGGGCTACGAATCCTTTTACATGAAGACGTATTTTTTCTTCTTACGATCAGAAAATATTCTCCTTTTTTTGCAAAGAATAACATGGAAAAGTCTAAAAAAATTCCTAAAACTCTATCATTAGTCTTCTGAAATTACAACTTTGCTCTTTTGTAGTATATTATTTCGAATTATTAAGATTGAACTTCAATTCTTTTGAATTCTTCTTAATTCTATGTATGGTTTTCTATTCGTTCAAATTCCTTGCAAAGAATATCATTTTTAATTCTTTTAACTTGCTTGAAATCTTCTAAATTCCTCCAAATTTTCTGATATACCTGAATTCTTAGAAATTCTCTAAATTATCTGAGTTCCTTGAATTCATTTAAATTCTCTCAATTTCTTGCAATATTTTTATGTTCTTCGTATTTCTTGAATTCGTAAAATTATCTGAATTTCTTGAATTCGTGTAATTGCCTGATGTCGACTTTTCTTAATTGTATGAATTCCTTTAATACCAAAGATATCTGATTAAAAATAAAAGAATATATAAAAATATAGAGAAATGAAAATAATTAAAGGATTCAGAAAGTTTAATGAATTTTATTGATTCAGAATATTTACAAAATTCAGGGATTCGAAATGCCTTGAGTAATCAGGAAATGCCAGATTTTCAACGACCTCAGAATGTTACAGGATTACAGAGATTTCAAGGAATTCTAACATTTCTAGTAATTCATGGAATTCAAGAAATTCCAAATATTCAAGGAATTGAAGAAATTCCGTAGATTCAGTGATTTCAGGAAGTTCTAGGAATTCAGAGATTTTCAGAAATTTAGACAATTCAAGGAATTCAGAAAGTTGAAGAAATTTAATTATTACAGGTTATCTAGAATTCCAGGATTTTCAGAGAATTTAGGGACTCAAAAAATTCAGAGAATTCAGAGACCTCAAGAAATTTCATGAATTCAGAATATTTTAGGAATTCAGGGAACTCAAGGAATTCAGAGATTTTTATGAATTCAGAGAATTCAACGAATTCAGTGGATTTCGAATACTGAATGCCCTCAGAATGTTTCAGGACTGTAGAGAGTTTGAGGGATTTTGCGATTTTAGGACATTCAGAAAATTCAAAATATTCAAGGAATTTCAGAAATGAAGTTTATTCCTTAATTTTTATTTATTTTTTTACCATGTAAAAAGTGGGTGAAAGTTTAAAATTTTAGAAGGAAATGCAACTAATTAGCATCAATAAAGAAGAAGATATTTATAAACAAGCATAATTTGTTTAAACAATTATTGTCGCTAAATTGAATTAATTATCAACTGACTGCAAGTGAAAAGTAGACAAATATTTAAAATTTTCAGAAAAAACAGCAACTTTCTAGCATTATTTAAATTGAATATTATCAACAATAATATTACATAAGTTGATGAAAAAATTAATTTTTTATCTTTAATCAATTATTTATCTCGCTCTAATCGAAAATTAAATGGAAAGTATAAAATTTAAAAAAATGCAATTTTCTAGCATTATTCCAAGAGAATATTATTAACAATCGCGATACATTGTTTAAACAATCTCTTTTTTTCACTCAGGGTATCTAGCGTCCTGGAAATCCTTAAAACCCTGGAAAAATCATTGAATTTTCCTCTACTTGGAAAGAACTTGGAAAAGTCCTTGAAGTTTGCTTACGTTCCTGGAATTTTCAATCCCTTAAAGGAAAAACAATTTGTTTAAAAATTTGTTCTCTGCTCAACAAAAAAAGACTGCTGAACCGTTTTCTGGAGGTGCACGTATATAATAATCAGGGTGTCAATTAGAATTTTCAATTTTTCAAGAAAGTTCAAAAAGTGACTATGATAATCTTGTAGGGTTTTAAAAAAGAAACATTCTTCTTTTTGAAATTTTTTTACAGATCGTACGTTGTTTGGCTTGAAATTTTCATTTTCGTTTGTTGTTTTCAATTTTTAAAATGCTATAACACTGATAATTTTTATTTCATCAGAAAAGGTCGTGAGGATAAATTGTTTAAATTTTCAAGTGCTATGATTGTCCGTACATAATAGTTTTGAATATTCAAAAACAATGTTCTCAAAAATTTTTGAAATGCTCTATCTTTTTGATTTTTTATCCAAAATAGCTGGCTCTCGAACTTTACATTCCATTTTTTTTTTTGTAAAAAATTAATTTTTCCAGCTACAACTTTAAATATTCCATGTTTGGTTTAACATTTATCTTCTTCACTTGAAGATTCAGCTATTTGGTTGAAAATTCATTTCTTTGATTGAAAATTATATTTTTAATTGAAAATTATATTTTTCATTGAAAATTATATTTTTGAACTGAAAATTCAACTATTCCTTTTTTTTTTGTCAAAAATTTATATTTTTTGTAGATATTTAATTCTAATTTAAATATCCATCAGAATTTTTGTCTTTCGAGATTTTAAAATTGTTTTTGTTACAATTCAATTATTGAAAGAAATCTATTTTCAATTAAACAAATCATCTGGAAAATTGAAAATATTCTTCTAAATTGAAAATTAACTTCTTTGTTTTAAAATTTAAATATTTTGTTAAAAATTCGTTGCTTTTTTTCGAGAAAATGAATTTTTTAGCTCTAAATGTAACTATTCCATGTTTGGGTTTACTTTTTTTTTCTTCGCTCCAAAATGCAGCTATTTGGTTGAAAATTTCTCTATTTTTTTTAAACTTTGTCTTTTGTAGTGAAATACTATTCTTCTTGGTGATTAAATCACCTTTTTGGTTGAAAATTCATTTCTAATTAATTTTTCACAAAAGAGACGAATTTTCAGCAAATAACATCAAATTTCAACAAAATATTAAAATTTTCTAACTGAAAAGATCAATTATCAACCAAATATGAAATAGTTAAATTTAAATTTCAAAAATATAACTCTCAATAAAAAAAGTAATTTCCTACAGAACAAATGAATTTTCTATCAAATGTTTGAATTTTTAAGACACGGGCAAATTTTCAATCTAAAAAATTAATTTGTGACGATAAAAAGTCATTTTTATCAAAGTAGCTCAATCTTCTATTAAAGAAATGAAGTCCCCATCTAATTTTATGAATTTTCAACAACAAAACTATGAATTTTCAACAATAAAATTATAAATTTTGAATAATAAAATTATTCTTTCAGGAAGCAGATCAACTTTTAACAAAATACGAGAATTTTCGACCTGAAAAGAATAATTTTCGACAAAAAATGTAATATTTTATATTTGAACAAAAACAAAGAAAAATTTTTAAACTGAAAAAAAATAAAAATTATGATTCAAAACTGGAATAGTTAAATTTTCATTGAAAAAAAAAGTTATTTGTTTTCTACAAAACAGTTAAATTTCCTATAAAACAGTTAACTTTTTTACAAAATTGTAAAATTTTCAAAACAAACGGACGAATTTTCAACTAAACAGATAAATTTTCAAGTAATAAAATTAATTTTTCACTAAAAAAAGACGCATTTTCAACAAAAAACATAAAATTTTAACCAATTAGTTATATTTTCAACCAAGGAGATTTATTTTCTATCAAGTAATCAAATGTTTATTTAAAAAAATTAATTTTCAGGGATAATGACTAATTTTCATCAAAGTGGTTTAATTTTCATCCGAAGAGATGATTTTTCCATTATTTATGATCAATTTTTAACAACAAAATTAGTTTGCAAGAAAGAAGTTCAACTTTTAACTTTTAATAATGATTCTTATTCATTGAAACAACAAAAAATGTGCTAAGTCTTCAATATGCGGCATAATTATGGCTTACCTTTTCCACTTGTCTAACTCGACCAAGGTGTTCAGTAGTGAAGGATGTCAAAGTCAGGCAAATATATATATATATATATATATGTTTTAATATTAATTTCTAATTATAAATTTTATTTTCTTCTACAATTTCGAAATTTTAAAATTGTTTTCAAAGAACTTCATATGTTATCTATTGAAAATTATTTCATTTTACACTTACGTGTTTCTAAACTTCAATTAATAAAACGAACCAATTTTGTTTGGCTTGTCATCCCAAAAATTCGGGAAGACTATTCCATCTTCTTTTCGGGCTTCGCTAATTTTTAAAATTATTGGCACAGTATATTTATAACTTTCCAATACTTTTATGGCTAAAATGACTTTTAAGTCAATCAAAATAATTACTTGAATATCAAAATGTATACAGTGAAACCCGGATTCAGCTCCCCTGGATTGTGGCCTTCCGAGAATTGACGCCGCGCAGTGGGGATACGTGAGTGGCGTTTGCGGGGGGATGTGCGGTGTGCGCTCAGGCGTGACAAAACGGAGAGAGAAACAGGAGAGAGACAAAATAGTTCCAAATCTCTGGATTTAATGTCAAGGTCAGCCCCAAAACCGGCGCTAAATCCAGGTATGACTGTAATTACTATTTAAATGTGAAAAATTATTTAAAAATTTTAAACATTCAGGAAAAATCAGAGTAATACTTGCCTAGTGTAAAAATCTTCTGGCGCTGATCATTCCCAGACTAGACCGTCTAGACTCTAATCTGGTGCAGAATAGATGGTCTAGTCTGGGCCTGATCAGCACTGTAACACTTTTGCAAGATCTACGGCCAGTGGGTCTAGCCAGGTGCTAGTTAGCACCTGGTCAGCTGCTATTTAGACACTCCGGTCAGAGATAAATAAATAAATAATAACTAAATGAATAGTACATAGTATATAATAAACAAATAGTAAATAATGTATAAATAATAAGTAAGGAATAAATAATTTTCTTTTTTTCTGGAGCCCAGGTGAATAAAATTATAGGCATTCGCAGAAAATTCGCAAGCACCGAGAACCGAACCCTAACCGCCTAGCTTATAAACCACGCGCGCCGGCACTAGACAACCGAATATTACCATTCATTTGCAACTACAAAAGAGGATCACTCATTTACTAGAAACACTATAATTACTTATAATATTCTTTTAAAACAGTAGATCTTATATTTTAATAACATTTATTTAAATCTATAAGAATTTTATTCTGTTAATTTTTGTATTGCTTAGAAAAAATTTCCAAATTTAAAATTTCAAGCATTTTCAAATAATTTCTAGAAAATTTAAAGAATTGTAAAAGATTTTAAGAGAATATCTACGAATTTTAATCTGTTTAAGAAGATTTGAAGGGATTATGAGAGATTGAAAAAGATTCAAATTGTTTTCAATGGGGCTCAAAATATTTCAGGACATATAAAAAAAAACTTCAAAAGGTTTCAATGGTTTTCAAGAGAATTCTAGAGACCCCAAAATATTTAAAATGATTTTAAGAAATGTGGAAGTATTTTTAAATATTTTTAGGATCACAAGATTTCATTTATTTCTAAAGATTTCGAGGGGTTTTACGGGATTTCAAAACATTTTAAGGAATTTTAGAGGATTTATAGTAATTGCAAAATATTTAAAAAGATTTTAATGGCACTCTAAGGATTTCGAGTAATTTAAACAGGTTAAAAAAATTATGAGGCATTCAAAATTATTTGAAAAGCAATTCACAGGCTTTTAAAATTTTTCAATTGATTATGACGGGTTTAACAATATTTCAAAATGTGTTCTAAAGTATTTAAATTATTTAAGGGAATTTTATGAGATTTCAGAGAAATTTATAGGATTTCATGAGCCTTCAAAGGATTTGTAGGCTTATAGAATAGTTTATATTGACAAATTAACAGCATTGGAAGAAGTTTATCTTTTTTTTACATTCTCATCTCAATGAGAAGGTATTGGTTTTATGTGAAGAATGAATTTCGCGGATTCAATCAAATGTCGACGTTTCGAGACTCCCTGAGTCAGAAAAAACGGTTTTTACGAAGGTGTCTGTCTGTCTGTAGTCTGTAGTATCGTGTAGGCACGATAACTGTCAACTATTTGGTTAAAAGTTAACCTGTATTGGTTGATTATTCAACAATTTGGTTGAAAATTCAAGTTTTTGATTAAAAATTAACTTTTTTGTTGAAAATTCGTTTTTTTGTTGTTGAAAATTTTACAATTTGGTTTGAAAATTCAATTTTTTTTTAAATGCCTTTTTTTTGTTGAATATTTGTATTTTTTATTTAAAAATCAGCTCTTGTTGAAAATTCATCTTTTTAATTTGCACATTCATCTGTTGTAGGTTGAAAATTCAACTTTTTTGTTAAAAATTCATCTCTTGCTTGAAAGTTCAACTGTTTGGTTTTAAATATAACTGTTTGATTAAAAATTAAATTATTTGGTTGAAAATTCATCTCTTCGAGTTTGAATATCAAATCTTTTATAGAAAATGCGAAGTTTTAGCTTGAAAACTCAATTCTTTTCTTTTAAAATTCATCTTTTTGGGTTAAAAATGTCTCTTTTGGTTGGAAATTTATCTCTTTCGGAATAAAATTAATCTTTTTTATTTGCAAATGTAATATATTTCGACTTGAAATCTTAGGAATATGGTACTCAAATAATTTTATTAAAAAGAATTTATTCTCGCCTGTTTTGAGAGCATTTTTGGCTGTGAAGTCTGTGAATAGATTGGTTCTAATTCAAGTACAAATTATTTGATATTGATAGCAATCGATTTGAAAATTTGTTTAATTTTATCAATTTAATTTTAATTTTCAGAGTTTATGCGTTCTGCTGGCAGACGATGATGATCCGTGTTTTCTCTACTCCCTCTTTATAACCGAAGACGATTTTAAAATTTTGAAGACCCAACAAGGTTTGCTCGTCGATTTTGATAATTTCGCAACGCAATTGATATACCTTTTGGAGCAATGTCAAGTTCCATCATCGAGTTTGGCCAAGACTCCGAAATTTCTGATGCTTTTGGCAGAAGAAGGAGGAGAATGGACCTTCAAGTTTGTAGAGACGAATAATTTCAAGCACCTTTGCCATTTAAGTTTAAACATTGCGCCAGCGAATGATGCACATATCAAAACTCACATGGCTATGAAAATCAAGCAATTAAAGGAGAACCTTCTGCAAAAAGACAGAGATATCCTCGGCTTAGATACGAGGCAGAGCGATTTGACTTGTAAATTGGAAGCTAAAGTGAAGGAACTTGAACAGCTTGAACAAAAATGGGTTGCAGAAAAAACACAACTGCAGATGAGCTTGGCTCAACAGATGAATCTGGAAAAGGACAGGTTTGTTTCTTGAATTCACTACCCGTAATCACATATTCATGGTGGCCACTGGACCGGGAAACCGGGAATTTTATGAGACTGGGAAATGATAGTGAATTTATTATCTGATCGGGAATTTTACAAATCTTTTGAATAAAACTCTATCCAGACACTTGAAATATCACATGATTTTAGTTCATTATTTTTATGGGTACATTTTAAACTAAAAGAATTTTAAAATGTAGTTTGGTAGACTTGAACAATGAAATATGAATAGTATTTAAAATTTCAATGTGTTGACAAAAAACGTTTTAACTTCATCAACTTTAAATATAAATTAATTAAGGATTTTTAAAATTGAACTGTAGTTCGAGTATTTTAAATTGAACAATAATTCATTTTACAAGACAGGTTGGCGATTTGACCGGGAAATGACCGGATATTTAATTAAAAAACCTGGAATTCTAATCGCAGAAAACTGCAAGTTTTCGTTATTTTAATAATTTTGCAATTTTTGCTCTGTGAGATTTTTTTTCGCTTACTCAGCTTTGAGATAATCGAATTTATGATATTTCAAACATACAGAAACAATCATATTCTCACTTGGAACAGGGAATTTTTGACATGGGATGGGAATTTTTTGAAAGAATTATAATTCGGATTTAGAAGAAAGGAATTTAAAAGAATCACTCTTCCATGTCAGAATTCGTCACAATTCGAAAGTTCTCTCTTCTAAATTTTAGATAAAGAAAGTACTTCAAGCAGTTTTTAGAGTAGAAGTAGTATTTCAAAGAAGAAATATTTCTGAATTCGATATAGCTTCCAGTTTTATTTTATTCGGAAATTTTTTTTTCAAAATTTTCACCGAAAAAGAGCAGAGCCGTGAACATTAGTGTCTCCTCTTTCATTTCCCAAACTTTAAGCGCGATATCTTGTTTCATTTGGACGTAAGTTTACAATGAAAAATTGAGGACTAGCTTGGTCACGTGACCCACTCGTCATATGGCCTTAAAAATTAATTTTTTGAAAAAATTATATTTAGGAATTTTAGAAGTATTGAAGTGATTAAAAATATTTTACAGCTTGAAAAGATTTTCTATTATATATACAATATTTATTTTAAAAATAACGAATTTTCAAGAAGTAGTAACATTTTCTATGAAAAAATGAATTTTCAACTAAGAAGATTTATTTTAAACTTATAAAAAAACAAATAGAGTTAAATTTTCTACCAAAAACAACGAATTTTCAAAAAATATTTCAATTATCAATAAAAAATATTAAATTTTAACCTTAAAAATTAATTTTCTATAAAAAAACAGCGAATTTAAAAAAATATATACTTCAATTCATTATAATCAAGAAAAAAATTAATAATTTAGATTAATGTTGAACAAATAAAAAAGAAAATGGAATAGTTAAATTCTCAAACAAAAACATCGAATTTGCAAAAAAATAGTTAAATTTTCAATCAAAAAGAATTATTTTCAAACTTCGAAATTGATTTCCTACCAAAAAACAACGAATTTGAAAGAAAATATATTTAAATTTTCAACCAAAAAAATAATAATTTTTAACCAAACAGTTAAATTTTCAACCAAAAAAGAACGAATTTTAAAAATTGGTTACATTTTGCATCTAAAAGATCAATTTTTAACCTAGAATATTAATTTTCTACCAAAAAACAACGAATTTGAAAAGATATACTTGAATTTTCCACCCGCAAAAAAAGGAATTTTTAACCAAATAGTTGAATTTTTAATACAAAAGAGGAATTTTCAAACAAGAAGATTTATTTTCTGCCAAAAGACAACGAATTAAAAAAATATGTATTGTCAAATTTCAAACAAAAAAAAAACACTAATTTTCAATATAAATGTTTAATTTCCACCTTTTTCGCGGCTGTGTACCAAAGCAATTATTAAGAATTTAATTAATAGTCTTTCAAATCAATCTTCGAATAAAAAAAAAACTTTGCTAGGTCATCCAGGTTTTGAATAAAATGAATAATAAATAACTTATTCAGTTATAATTCAGCCTTTCAACCGAACTGTGTTTTGATAAATTTTGCCAATTTCAACAAACGATGTTTATTTATTTTTTTTTTTTAGGAAAATGAAAACATTTTCTTCAGATTTTATGATTTCCGGGAAACCTTGAAATTTTTTTTTTTCAATTATATTTAAAATTAACATAAAGAAGATTTTAAAACATTGCAAAGTTGAAAAGATGTTAAGATTTTTGAACAAAATTTCGCAATTTCGCAGTTAAAAAATGTATAACAACAATTGATTAAATATAAGAGACATTTAAAAGTGTTGAAAATATTAAAAAATAATTTGAAAGGATATTTTGTTTAAGAAAATTAATTTTTAGAAACAATTTTAAATAAGAGTAGTTACATTTCCAACCAACAAACAACGAATTTTCAAAAAATAGTTGAATTTTCCATCAAGAAGATGAATCTTTAACCAAGTAGTTAAATTTTCGATACGAAAGATAAATTTTCAAACAAAAAAATTTATGTTCTACTAAAAAACGACGAATTAAGAAAAAATGTTACATTTTCATTCATCACATTTTTTTATTTTCCTCCATTTTTCACCGTGATATACCAAAATAATTATTCAGACTCTTTTTCGGGATTCTTCATTTGTCTCATTTTTTGAAATGTTTCAAATGTTTTAAATCATTTATGAATTTTCTTTAAAAATTATTTTTCAAAATATAAAAAAAAGCATTAAAAACTTACCCAGGAATCTTAAGAAAAAATTGTATTCTCTTGAAACCCTTCAAAATTCTTAAAAAGGTTTCAAACTTTTATTTCAAAATCTTCAAAAATCGAATCTTCTAGTTCGCATTTCCGATAAAAGCGAGTGCGAAGCACGAGACACGTGATGAGAATGTGTTCGTTAAAGCCGAAGGAGCTCTAACAAAAGTTAATTTACAATCACCAAATTATAGTTGTTGATGCTTTGACCTTTAATTTTAAAAGTGGGGAAATACAAAGACCGAGCGCGTAGAGCGAGGTACATACGTTATCGAGCCCGGTCCTGTGGCCACCCTGAATTTATATAGATATAATTTTTTTGAATCTAAAGTACCAAGACGTTGTTTTGGATTATATTAAATGATGCCCATTATCCACAGTTAATCAACACTTCCATCAACTCCCCTAAAAACCATTTCTCGGATGATATCTTCTGGGTAGATGTGCAAAGAACAAACTGCATCACCAGGCTTAAGTTTGATATCATCCCTTAAAATAGCTATTTGCCATTCTTTAATAACATTTGGATCATTTGACACTTTAAAAAATTGAATTTTGTTAGCTTTGTCCTTCTCCCGATTACTTCTATATCCCGATTTACAATGAAAACAAACGCACAAAACGCATCCGTAAATAGATGCAGATTTTTACATCTAAAAGCAGATTTTCTCAGTTTCCTTTCGCTTAGAAGATGAAAAATGTCGCAAAGATCATTCAAAACACTCAGAAATTATTTAACACTGTCAGTAAATTACTTTTAATGTGTAATTAAATTCCACGTTATTATTTTGCCATGCGTTTGCAGCGATCATAGGCCAACTGCATAGCTGGCGCCACGACGCGGCCACCGTCAACACATAGTACATTTTCAACTCAGAGTTCCAGGAGGCCGGCCTTAGTAAATAAAGAATTCTAAATTGGTAACATTGAAAATAGAACTTATTTTAGGTGAAAACTCGATGAATTAGATAATTTAGAATTACAGTCGAACTCGGATTTAACGTCGGTTTTGGGACTGTCCTTGGACCTGACCTACTCAAAATAAACCGCCTACACGCGGCGCGGCGTCAATTCTCGGAATCGGTAAATCTGGGAACGTTGAATCCGAGTTCGATTGTAATAGCGTTTGAAATTCCACAATATTGCAAATTGAACTCATCTCGACTAAAATAACTTATTTCCAAATAAAAGCTTTGCTAATGAAAATTCAATTTGATCATTTTGAGTTTCATAATTTAAAATTCGAATATTAAACATTGGATAGTTTCGAATTGAGAAGCTTAATAGTGAGGTAATTTTGAGTTTGAAGCCTTGGAAATATAAGAAGTTCTAAAACAAAGTGTTGAACAAATTTTCATATTGAAACATTGAAAATTTTTTCCTTCACAACTTAAATCGTTAAAGGTTGCTGAGTTAGAAATAATACCATTTAAATGCTTTAATTACTACTGTTTCAGAATGATCAAAATCTAATAATTCCGGGCGAAAATTATGAAAATTAAGCAATTTTGAATTGGGGACATTTAAAATAAAGGAAGTTTCAATTGAAATTCTTTAGATTGTAGCTAAATAATTTTTAATTCAAGGCGCTAAAAATATAAAGGCTTCAGTTGTATACTTCATAAGTTGGATAATTTTAAACTATACTGACCTGCCAAATGGAATAACTTTGAATAGAATCTTCCAAAATTGTAAAAATATATTTATCTTTGAAAGCAACAATTTTAAATACACAGCGTTCAAATAAAAACATACTTGCCTAGAAAAATTTAAGATTCTTTGGTTCAAATTATTATATTTTTCAAAATTGTACAATTTGAAGTTCTAGACTCAAAATAATTTCTGATTACATTTTTTATAATTTGACAATTTCAAATTAGGAGCGCTTGAAACTAAACAAATGTGAATTCTCAGCTTATTCAATATTTTTTAATAAATGAGCGGATAATATTTTACAAAGAATTAACTTTACACTTTTTGTCGTTTGTTCTCTAATTAATATACATTGTTTGGGTATTTACAAAAATTTTCATAAACTTAATCTCCAATATATTTATTTTTATTTGCAATTTGTCCCTTATAATTGCGTTATATATATATATATATATATATATATTTTTATATAACAGATTTGACTAATTTTCAGTAACATAATCCCAGAACTATGACATCAGTGTCTGATGAATACAACCATACTGTATTAAATCCATTGTGTGTTGCATGAGCAATATGTATCATCATTCGCATATCTGTTTCTTCGATCTATTTCTTCGATGGTCTTTGAAGACTCTGAAGATCAATAACTGATCAAAAAACTTTAGTGGGAGTACATAGATTTAAGTTTGTGCCATTGCATATGACTTCTACTTCTGGCCAAAATCGAAACCTGTGACTTATGATTATTCTCTTAGATACTGTTGTAATGAAACCTTATTATCGGAAGACAGCCGAATGTCATCATCAATTTTGTGCAAAACTATTGATTCACATCCAGATCTTCTAATTCGTTTTAGTTATTTTGGCTATGTTTCGAAATGTACATCAAATACGAAATCTATTATCCTTACGTTGATCAATTTCTTCTGTATTTGAAGACATACAAGCCTTTCCATTTCAAACGTCTTCAGCTCTTCCAAATCATCGTTTTTCCAGTCCTTTCCAAATAAAATAACATAAAGGATTTCTTAGTTTTCTTCTTCAGCAAACTATCATCATAAAATAAAATATTACTATCCGTTAATTCGTAAGTGAAAATGTTTTGAATTTAAACTTGAATACAGGATATTGCACACTGCGCCATCTGCCTGTTAAAACTATTACTCACTCTATAATTTCAGTATGCCAAATATATGGTTTGTGAAACCACGCACTCATTTTTGTCTTAAAAAAAAAACGTGTGAAAATCCAGCGTACAATAACCAACATTGGTCTTTCAGCCCGGATTTTATTGACAGTGGATCAAATAGATAATTTTTCGTATAGATAGATCGACAATGTACCTCAAAAGGCGACAATTTTTAGTTTTCGAACTTTGAATAAAAACGACGCTTTCGTGATTTTGATTGTGTGTGTCCGTGTGTGGTTTCAATTTGACTTGGCAACAACGCTTCCAGTGGTAGTACCGCGATAGTTGATCCATTGACCATTGATATTTCGTGAACAATCTCGAACTTTGCGAAGTAATCGCCATACTCATTTGGATAGATATGTTCTGATTCGACAAACAACTTCTTTCAATAAGGATTAAAATTTACGGACTTGAGTGCAGAGGCCAACAACACGTGGTCAAACATAACCTCTGCACAGCGGACAAGAAAATTATCGCATTGGATGTTATCAATTTGGATTTTTTGGGACAAAGGAGGACAATGCTTCGCCCAATTATTACATCAACGTGCATTTATTAAAGGATTCTTTGGGAATTCAAACAATATTTAGCCTTTGAGAAATTTTGAGAAGGATGTCAATGCACGCCGTTCCAGAAACAAGGTTATGTGAGAGTGCAAATAAACAACAGATGACAGCTCGCATGATCCCCGATAATGGATCTCAAACTGGCTTAATTACGGAAAAGTTTTGCAACGCACTGAAGCTTGTGAAAATTCCTATCGATGTTACAATAGGTGCAATTAGCTAGCTGACCCAGAATTTTACAAACCAGGAAAGATTGATATTTTAATTGGGAACCATTTTTTCTAATCTAATTTCGGTGGGTCAATTCAAATTAAACGACGAAGGTTTACTTTTGCAAAAAACAAGGCTAGATTAGATTCTAGCTGGTTCATTGCCAAATTCCAAACTTGTTCCGCAAGCTAACGTGGTTCAGTGTAATTTAATTCAAAGCTTTAGCCTCCAAAGGCAGTTACTCAAATTTTGTGAGTTAGAAGAGCATTTGAATGAAAAGGCAAAATCAGATGAAGAAAAGTTTTGTGAATCACACTTCTCTAACACGGTCAAAAGGGAGGAAAACGGTAGATTCATTGTGACAATACCCTTCAAAGGTGATCTTAGTAGTTAGGGGATTCAAAAAACATAGCAGAGCAGTATTCAATGAGTCGCATACAGCTGTCTCGTATTATTTACCTCTTCATTGTGTAGTTCGAAACGATAGCCTGTCTACAAAGGTTCGAGTGGTATTTGACGCTTCGGCATCCACAACCAGCGGGTTTTGTAAAAAAAAGTTGAATTTACAACCCAAAAATATGCATTTTCTACCAAAATAATTGAATTTTCGACTAAAAGGTACCAGTTTTCAACAAAATAAGTGAATTTTTAACTAAAAAAGATCAATTCTTCATCAAAAATGAAATAGCTACAATTTTAATAATAAATTCATTGACAGCAAAAGAAAAACGAATTTTCAACAAAAAGTGTGATAGTTGATATTTTCATTTTTGTTTTTATTTTCAATAAAAAACTGTTTAATTAAACCAAAAAATACCAATTTTCAACCAAGAGAGATTTTTCAATCAATAAAGAAAAAAAATCTCATCCAAAATGTTTAGTTTCTAAGTCACAAAGACGAATTTTTGTAAAAAAAAGTTGAATTTACAACCCAAAAATATGCATTTTCTACCAAAATAATTGAATTTTCGACTAAAAGGCACCAGTTTTCAACAAAATAAGTGAATTTTTCAACTAAAAAAGATCAATTCTTTATCAAAAATGAAATAGCTACATTTTTAATAAATAAATTCATTGTCAGCAAAAGAAAAATGAATTTTAAACAAAATTTGTTAAATTTTTAAACAAAAAAAATGAACTTTTTGTGTGAACAGTAGTCATTTGTAGTAACTTTTTAGCTTAAATTAGTCACTTTTTCCACTTTTTTCAAAGTACATTAGTTTGCGGCTGCCCTGAAGATGCGAATTCGAGTAAATTTTTATGACTTTGCATTCCAGCTGTTTCCTGAAAGCCCTGGAGTGCTGTCTTGAGAGGCCAGAAGAACTCGGTCCGCTTTTCAAACGCTACGAAAGGAAGTTGCACATGTACGTTGTGTACTGTCAAAACAAGCCAGTTTCCGAGTACATTGTTTCTGAGTACATCGACACTTACTTCGAAGTAAGTAGGCTTAGATACTATTTAACTGGAGGGATCACAGTCCCCTATTTCCATTTTTCCCCTATTTTTCCCCTAATTTTCCCAAAATCCCCTAAAACTCTTATTTTTGAGAATTTTGTCCCTTTTTCTCACTTTTTTTTTTAAACTATGATACAAAGAAAAAAGACGCGAGCAAATTGTCGACGAATTGCGTATAAAAATAGGAAAAATAAAATCTAACAATTGTTTAAAACCTGATTGGTTTTTCATTCATTGAAGTTGTTTTATATTTGAAATAAAAAATTTTGAAAATTAAATTGAGAAACACTTGTGCTTTTTAAATACTCGTACGTGATCAAATTGAAACTTTTGAATTATCTAATAAATTATTGTAAATGCTATACATATTTTATGTTAGTACTTTTCGTTGGAAAATATTATTTTTTTAAAAGAATTTTAATATAAAATCACAAAATTTCGAAGCAGACTTACAATTAAAAAATCTGTTATGTTGTGCTAGTTTTTTTTACCGGAAATTAGTATTTTTAAACCAAATTTATCGTCAAGATTCGCAATTTGCAGCAATTTTAGATTATGTTAGCGTTTTATACAGACTTTTAAATGCTTAAATATTAAAAAAAAAATAAAGATAAAGAAGAGGAAAGAAAAAGAAGTCAACCTCTAATTCCCAATCCTTATTTTTTTTTCTCGTCTCTTATTTTATTTCTATTCTTTTGAAATCAGAAATTTGATGTTTGGATTCTTGTTTTTTTTTGTATAAAAAATTATTAGATTTTAAAGATTAAATTTTTTTGAAAAATTTACGTTTTTCGGCATTGTTAACGGGTTTTAATTTAAAAAAAAAATAAATAAATAAAAAAGAGGAAAGAAAATGAAGGCAACCTCTAATTCTCAATCCTTATTTTTTTCTCGTCTTTTTCTTATTTCTATTCTTCTAAAATCAGAAATTTGATCGTTGGATTCTTGTTTCTTTTTAATAAAAAATTATTCGATTTTAAAGATTAATTTTTTTTCAATTTACGTTTTTCGGCATTGTTAGCAGTTTTTTATTTAAAAAAAATTAAAAATTAAAAAGTGGAATGAAAAAGAAGGTAACCTCTAATTTTCAATCCTTATTTTTTTCTCGTCTTTTTTTTCATTTCTATTCTTCGCTTGTATTGTCAGAGTAGCTAAAAACAAGTAAAAAATTACAGAAGTTTCGTGTAAACTTATAACATTTTTTGGGAAATATACTGTTCCGAGCTTCTTCAATGCTTTAAAGTTTAACATTTTGAGTAAAATTAATAAACATTTATGTAAACAATCTTTATCAAATACTATTCACGTACAACTAATATGGCGCATTCGGGATAAAACCGGCAGGTAACTTGGCGCACAAGTTTTTGGCTTGTTTTGCTCTGAGTGTAATAATATTTTGTTTATAATACATATTTAGAAGGTTTAGAGTAATGATATTATTTGAATGTGGAATCATTATAACTGTTTTGGAAAAGAATAAAAGGTACTTATTGTTAATATAATTTTTATTCATTGTTCATAAAAAAATCTATAAGTTTATCTTAAAATAAAAAATTTGTAGCACTCCTAACCTTTATTGTTCTAGATGGGAGTTTATAAACGAAAGATCGAAAATGGTCAATGGACAGTTTTTCATTGATAATTATTTAAATATATCCTTCATTATGTTATTTTTCATATTGGTGAGTCATTCTGCACTTTTAACAACAAAAAATTTGTTTGACGTTTCAGAAGACAACCCTCAAATTATTGTGATACATTCTGCACTGTTAAAAAAATAAAAAAAATTTCTTGAAATTTCAGCAGACATAATGCCTCAAATATGTTAATAATATTAAACGTAAATATATTCATCTTATTTTTAATAAATTTTGCTAATTTTTCTTCATAATTTAATTTTTATTCAATAATTATGAATTGAAATCGAAACGCGCCGCATTATCAAACAGGGTAGGACAACTTGGCGCAGATGCACTTTTTGGAAAGCACACTAATTAACTGTTTTAATGAAGTTCAATTAAATTATCTCCATGCATGGAGCATTGGTAAGATATTGGCATAAAAAAATATATTTTATGACAATCTTTTACTTTATATTTTAATTTTAATCGTGCATTTTCCTTTATGTGCACCGCATTCGGTGCCGCTCCCCTATCAGCTTCTTAAGTACCAAGAGTGAAATATATTCGAAAATACTTATTCTTAGAGTGATGAAAATAATAGCAGAATATAATTGAGAAGTAAAAAGTGAATTTATGCCCGGCAGATCATGTACGGACTGAAGAAAGGCGATTATCGTACCAATATACAAAGGAAAAGAGATAAAAGAAACTGCAATAATTACAGAGGTATCAGCTTATTAGGTACCAAGAGTGAAATATATTCGAAAATAATTATTCTTAGGGTAATGAAAATAACAGCAGAAAATAAATGGGAAGTACAAAGTGAATTTATGCCCGACAGCAGGACCCATTATCAGAAGTAAAAGTATATCACGTAAAGCTAAAAGGACAATAAGTAATTCTATGTTTATACAGACTGTGCTGTACGGTAGCGAGACCCGGACCTACCATGAAAAGGATAAGAGTATAATTAACGCCATTGACATGAAACTCCTGGGCATGATGTTCGGGAAAACACTGATATACAAAGTGAGTAAAGAAATCATCTTCAAGGAATGTAGCGTAGAGGAGACACTAATTGACATATGTGAAAGAAATTCGTTAAGATCGTTTGGGCATGTTGAGAGAACGAAAGATGAACGACTGACGAAACAAGTGTATCAATGTAAAGTAAATGGTAGTCTGCCCAGAGGAAGACCGTAGAAGGAAGGGATAAGAATGTGTGAATGAGGCCCTAATTCGAAGAGACATAAGAAGCCATAGAAACACAAGAGCTTTGCACGAGGAAATGCACGGACGTGGAGGAAGCTAGAGATGTATGCCGGGGCGAAAAAGTGTGGCGACAAATAGTTGATAAGAAATGCATGAGGAAGTGTTTCAGTGGAGTAAATGACGTCTGAAACGAAAGACCCCGGATCCTAATGGGCCCGAGTGGGGAGCTTTACATGATGACTTTGTGAGGCACTTCACTGGGGGTGATCGCTAGAGAGATTGATCAGCGACCTGGGTAGGAGCAGTTTTGCGAAACGAACGTTGTATTTAAATAAACAACTTGTGCTGGGTTGTGCTCGACAAATGCAGTCTTTATTCTCTCCAACAAAATTACGTGAGATCAACAGTTCTCATATTAAAACTCAAAACATAAAACTCAAAAAACATAATAGATCCAAAATTTTTGTTGTTGAGTTTTTAATGTGAGAACTGTTGATCTAACGTAATTTTATTACAGGGGAGAAAGGCTGCATTTGTCGAGCACAACCCAGCACAAGTTTTCATTTTTCCAAATTTGACTATTTTTGGATCTTTTATGTTTTTTTTGTGTTTTACGTTTCGAGTTTTAATATGAGAACCCTTGATCTCACGTAATTTCATTACAGGGAATAAAGGCTGCATTCATCGAGCACAATACAGCACAAGTTTTATTTTTTCCAAATTTGACTATTTTTTTATCTTTTATGATTTTTGTGTTTTACGTTTAGAGTTCTTAATTTGAGGACCGTTGATCTCACGTAATTTTATCGGAAGTAATAAAGGCTGCATTTGTCGAGCACAACCCAGCACAACTTTTATTTTTTCGAAATTTGACCATTTTTGGATCTTTTATGTTCTTTGAGTTTTGAGTTTTACGTTTAGAGTTCTTAATATGAGAACCGTTGATCTCACATGATTTTGTCAGAGGGAATTAAGACTGCATTTGTAGAGCCCAACCCAGCATAGGCTTTTTTTCCAAATTTGACTATTTTTTTATCTTTTATGTTTTTTGAGTTTTACGCTTAGAGTTCTTAATATGAGAACCGTTGATCTCACATAATTTTGTCAGAGAGAATAAAGACTGTATTTGTCGAGCACAACCCAGCACAAGTTTTATTTTTTCGACATTTGACTATTTTTTTATCTTTTATGTTTTTTGAGTTTTACGTTTTACGTTTTGAGTTTTTAAAATGAGAACTGTTGATCTCACGTGATTTTCTCACAGAAAATAAAGACTGCATTTGTCGAACCCAACGCAGCACAAGTTCTATTTTTTCGAAATTCGACTATTTGTGGATCTTTTATGTTTTTTTAGTTTTACGTTTTGAGTTCTGATATGAGAAATGTTGATCTCACGTAATTTTGCCAGAGGGAATAAAGACTGCATTTGTCGAGCACAACCCAGCACAAGTTTTATTTACAAATTTTTTTAAAAATAATAACATTTTTTCGTTTTTGGTTTTTCTTTCGGTAACAGTTAGTTTTTGGATTCTTTCTTTTCTGCGAAAAATTATGTATACTTCGAGCTGCCTGGCGCAACCTTTCTTTTTGCTCTAATAAGAAGTTGCGGATTTAGCAAAAAAAAAATTTTCAACAATTGTACCCGTAATTTTTGATTTTTCAAAAAACCGTTTCCATCACAAATCAGCACAAGTCTAGCACAATTTAGCACAACTTAAATTTTTTCGAAAAAATAAGTTTGCAGATCTAACTTCCGGGACATACGTGGTAATTGTCAAACATTTATAATCAGTTCCAAAATTGTCAAATAAGAATCTGAAAGACTTTGGACAATTTCATGAATTTTGCAGATTTAAAAAAGAGATCACCAAAAATTTGAAAATTTCCAAAATATTACAAGATTTGGAAATTTTGAAAGGATTAAAAAAGAATTTTCTTGAGATTAATGAGGAAATTTTTTTAGCATTTTTGAGAAATGAACTTTAAAAGAAAATTGAAAAAGATTTCAAAAGATTTCCTTCAATTTTGGAAAAAATTAGGAGGTTCGGCAGAAAAATGGTTAAATTTGGTAAGATTTAAGAATAAAAAAAAATACAATCAAGTAAATGCAAGAAATATGGAGAAGATTTCATGAGACTGAACAAGAATTTTAAACTGTAAAAGATGTTAAAAAAATTACGATTTTTTAAAATGATATCAAACCATCATTGTAGGTTTCAATGGAATAAAAATTTGGGAAACATTTGTAGTGAAATTTGGAAGATTTCAAGGTACTTTTTTACATTATGCATATGCATATAAACTTGCATATCAATTCGTCAGTTCCGCGATTATACATTTCACGACGTCAAGGCGGACGCGGACTTCTGAATCTCCAGTCGTTCTTTAAGTGAATCTAAAGCACTGGAATAATTTCTATCAGTAACTGCAATATGTTTAATTACTTGTGCAGCTTCACCAGTCAAGCTAGATTTTAAATAATACAATTTCAGAACGTTAGAATACCTTTCTTTACTGTCGACAACTGATTCAAACAAATCAATAAAATTTTGCCATTCAAGATAATCACCAGAGAATTTTGGCAGCTCTATATCTTTTAACTTCATGGAGGAACAAGAATCATGTGAAATGTTAATATCTTTCATTGTAGTTGTGTCTAAAGTACTATTTGAGGCTTTGAACTGTGCGATTATTTCAACAAAAAAATCGTAAGCTTTGAAAAAGATTAGCTCTGCCTTCTTAAACACATCTTTAGAAAAATAAGTAATCTGAGACTTATCTATTTTTACCGCTTCGACGAAAATCTTTCGATGTTGTTGTTGACAAAGGCTCCAATTTTCTGTTAAAATGGTGAATCTTCCTTCTGCGACAGCTAAAGTGACACCTTCCTTCTCTAATTTCATGAAACTAGGTAGAATCCTTTCTAAGGTTTTTTTTTTGCTAAAAAGGGCATCCATTGTTCACGTCTATTTATTTCGATGAGAATAAATTTTTTTAATCGTTCAAGAATTGCAAGTCTCGTATTTAAATCACAACGGGATCAATAAAGAGTTCATGTAGTACTTCACCTTAACTTTCTACTTGTCATTTTTGCACTGTGTGTGAGAGTGAGTTCACTTGTTTAGAAAGAGATATTCATACTGAGATCTGTTTTAAAGTTCAAATTATGAATCAGTAAAGGTACATGAAAATTATACTTATTTCTGAGGAGTTCGAATTATAACGCGAGCAAGAGAGAAACTCCATAAACAGACTAATGTTGTGAAGGAGACCCAGGTGTTCAAACAATGAGATTGAATTGATACGATCTCATGTCGCGATCAATGACAAAATTAGATTCTGGAATGTTTAAACATTATGAATTTATTAAACGTTATTTAATCGAATTCTGGCTCTCACTACATAACATTCATGTTTCTCGGTTATTGTTCACTGTTTTAATGTTCACGAACTTCACTTTTCTTGGCTCATCAGAGATTCATAAATGAGATTTTTCTCCACTCATTAATTGAAATTATGCTCCCACTAAAACGTCCATTGTATTCTCCAAAAATGTTTCTCGTAGTAAAGATTATAAGAATTCGTTCTCACAGATCACGACCAATCCGTCTCGAAGGACCAATTGTATGTTCGTAGTCTTTTAATTTAATTGAATGAAAGTCGAACTTTTTGCAAGAATTTGCTGGATAAGTAGTACGTAGATCTGGGAACTTTGCTTCAAGTAAAAAAGACTATGAACCTTCATTTTGAAAGCCGCAAGATTTATTATATTCGCAAATATGCCACAATGGCGTACAAGCACTCGTGAAACGTTGATAAAAATGGAATACGCGAGATACGTATCACGATTCGCTTGACAGAGCGAAGAAGAGAAATTATGTACTCTTAACATGTGGATTACACTGCGATTAAGAGCTCTTTGAAATCAAGCTTATCGGGATCGACGCGAGGGGCAAGGTCTCGATCACGTGATAATTACCAATTTCTACAAACTGGCGCGAATTCATATAAGGAGCCACAACATTAACCAGAAATTGAAAAGTTTAATTTTCAGTTAAAAATTTTATTTTCAACCAAACATAAAACGAATTTTCATCAAAATAGTTCAATTTTCAAGGAAAGAGATGAACCTTTCACTAAAAAAATAAATTTTTAACAAACTAGTTGCATTTTTGTTAAAAAAAAGATGAATTTTAAAGAAAAGAGTTGCACTTTGAACAAATAATTGAATTTGCAATCAAATCATAGAATTTTCAACCAAACGAGATAAATTCCCAACAAAAAATATAATAGTAGCTTTTTCAATAAGAAAATGAACTTTTACCTGATAATATAATTGGATTTTCTTAGTGGTTTAAGTTCTAAATGTCATCTAAGTTCGTAGTGTTATTTACACTTATACCCCCCCCCCCCACCCACTTGAATTCTCAAAAGTTTCTAAATACAGTAAAATAATAAAATACTCTTTGACAAAGATAAAGCCATAAATAAAACTTTTCATGTGACTCCGGTGCGAAAACGCGTTTTTATGTGACAGAGTAGAGTACCGTAATGCTGTACATTAGGATACAGCGGACAATCACTCTTCACATTACACTCCGCTGTATCGTAATGTACAACATTACGATACTCTACGCTGTCGCAACAAAGCTTGATGCACCGTCGTCATATAAAATAGTGTGTGTGCCAATGCGCACAATTCGTGTCTTCACACGACTCGCTTACAATCCTCGCAGGACTTATCTCGCCTCGGCTTTGATCGTCCTGCGAGCGTTGCCGCTCGTCGCGTAAATACCCTCATTATGCACCTTGGCGCATAATATACTATTGTTACATTTTTCAGTACCAAATTACCAATCAAATTCCAACCTAAAACATTGAATCTTTCTTTTCTACAAAAAGCCACTTTCATAAGGTTTTTTTCACTTAACTTTTTACCTTACGATGAGGAACGATAATTCTTATAATTATTAGCATTGATTTATAAAGAAACATATACCTTCCTTTTTTTTTAGACCTTGTAGCAAAAACTCGTCTGTTACAGTGTGAGACCGTTACACTTATATTTTCCAGGAACAGAATCATTTTTTTTTTTTTTTTATGAAAATTCCCCATTTTTTGGGTGTAAGTTTTTATTATTTTTTAAAATTGAAAAATATATTTTTAGTCGCTATCTAAAAACAATTATCGAACCCCAATTAATTACAACCTCAAAATTCTTCAACGATTCACTCGGAATTGGTTGCCTTTTTCTGATTAAACTAATCCTCTTCAAAATTGCATTTTTCATCGTCGTCCCCAACCAAGCCTGTTCCAATTATAAGTTCCTGTCACTTTGAGATTGTAAACTTCCACATTATATTTCTCGGAACTGGATAATTTTTTTCAGTCATACTTTCTTGGCATCAAATCAGAAATACTTCAGCTCGGGTGTAAACTTTTGCTTCATCTTTCATTCAATAAGTGACAAGCTTCCAAGTATTTTGGAACCAATTTTGAATTCGTTAAAAAATTATTAATTGTTTAAGCTAAAAATGTTTGCTCTATAAATAGAGGAAAGTTGTTATTTTAGTAAATAAATAATACACTTGATGAAAATTAAGAGTAATATTGCTTTTTGATTCGATTAATTTGAGCATTTTCACTCCGTCCTACTATAATTAATTTTTTGAATGTAATTGTTTATCATGGTTTTATGTCGCAGTTGGAACTGAAATAGAAATGGAAATTGTTTTGATTGCCGAAAAATCAGTATTATTGGAAGAAGCTACTGAGGAATTGGAAGAAACGTCTCAAGTTGAATTTTCATGGGCAGAGTGTGGAAAAGAATACACTTCAACTCTTTCGTGCAAAGTGTGTGCACGGTGTGCCTCGACTGACTTCAACCCAAAAGGGCTTGTATATGTCGGTTTTCTTCTGAATATACTTCTGACATACCCCACGATCATTTTGAGTCCAAAAAGAAAAAAATCGCCGTGTCCTTTTTGAAAAAACTCTTTTTTTTGTTTGAAGAGGTTAATCAACATATTTTAATGAAAGAAAGTTAAACGTGTAATTTCATTGTCTCAGAACATTCAGTTTGGCATCGAAAAAAGGGCTACAAGTGCTGAACATCTTAAGAGAACTGAAATCCCTGTATATTTTTGAAAAACGGTGAAATAGTGGGAAAAAGTCAGTTTTTTTAAAATTGCCTTGTTCTAGTTCATTCTATCTCGCAATCACTTCAACAAGAACTAAAGTTCTTGAAATTTTATGCAAAATAAAAAAAATTGAATGTTTTATCTTTGAAAGTTTGGGAGTTAGGATCCTAAGAAGTCGATTTTAAGCGAATAATTTGAATGAAAAAAATATGTATATAGTTTTGGGGAAATAACTGATTTTCTATAGATATCTGGTAAAAATTGCCGAATAATTAATTAAGGAAGACCTAATTTTGAGTAGATCTGAAAAAACCATTGCTCTATATATATATATATATATATACATATATATATAATCATAATATTTTGTCGCCAAGAAATTATACGACCTGAAGTGCACCTAAGTAACTGTCTAATTTTAAATGGATTCGGTCACTACCTGTTCAAGATTCTCGTCTGAAGCTTTACGAACCAGTGCTAAAATAATAAGGAGATTGTATTTTTTTGTCACAAAAAAAAAATATATTTTTTATATCAATACACGGAAAAAAATAAGCTACTCATTGACAAAACATAACTAAAATAATAAATGTGTGTTTTTATTTGAGAGAGCTTCACCTTTTAGAACATGGACATTCCGCTTTTTTAAATTTATCAAAATTTTGTTTCTATAAATTGAAAAACCATTGGTGTCAAACTTCAGACAATCGCGATAAATAAATTTTTTAAAGTATTTTATTAGTTCTGCTATTCAAATTGCTTGCGCAAAGAAACGGTTTTTACAAACTATCAACCTTGAACATCTCACAATAACATTTTTCCACATTCATTGTCAGGGAGATTCTTTCAGTACCATGATGCCATTTGCATCGAATCGGTTTTCATAATTTAAAGAAAAAATTCTGTAAGACAGTCAATTTTTCTCGTACAGCTAATTAAAAAGTGAAGTAATGCGTGCAAATGTAAATAGTATATGAATATTGAGAAGGCCGTAGACCAATGAGTTGATCAGACATATTTGCTGGGCCTCTGCCACCCAGAAAACAAACACGAGAACTGCGTATGCATAGAGGAGGCCGGCACATCAAATATCCATGGGAAAAAGTATGCAGGCAGTGTTTAAACGCTACAAAGCAAACTAAATAACGTTCCGGGGCTTCGTGCCGCTGTTGTTTATAACATTTACCTTAGTGCACCACTATGGGGCGTACAAATGCGCTTGCCAGATATCCCTTTCGCAGCTTTACGACTCTTTTCTGACTTTGAAACAAGTCGTCCAAAGAAGATACGACGCGACGCGACGGACCGATGAAATAATAACGTTGTAGCTTTAGGACGATGCGATGAAAGGACTTCTGGGTCTCTTTTGAGTTAGATGTTTATTTTGAAATTTCTCTATATTCGTTAATTTGAAGTCATTTTATCAATAAAGTCGTTCCGGCGACATAAGCTGTACGGTGAATCTCGACTCGGGTGTAATCTCGGACGTTTAGCCATTTCGAGCGCAGCTAGAACTCGGTCGGATATCCGTTCGTGATTCCCTGTGTTTAACTAATACCAAGCAAAAGATTTGAAGCCAAGGATTACTGTTAACATTCGATGATATCAAATTTCTACATTCAAACTCCATAGTCGAAAAACTGGATACACCCGAGAAGATGCTTTTTCTGCAGTTTTCCTCTTCCCTGGCCAAATGACCAGGCAAATACGAGTATTTCTAAAAAGAGTCTGATGCAGCTGCGGGTTTTCACTATACCTGATACTGGTTCATACAGTGTTTCTAAGCCCTCTTCAGTAAATACAAATTTTTGTAGGCTCTTTACAGGCTCTTACCTGTCGAAGAAATTATCATAAATGGCGAATAAAGATACTCATGCTAAGGGACTTGACATACTTTGGCTGAGTAAGATCATGGTGTAAGCTTGTGCCTTACGCCCTCAATGTCGCCGGGGAATCTGAAAAATGTACATTTTACAATAGGTTGTACATTAGGGTGGTCCAAAACTACATTGGAAATTTTATATTGTTGAATTTTTATCAGGACACCCCCCAAATTTGTTCGAATCCACACAAAAATAAATCATTTTTTTTGTTTTCAGAACAAAAATTATATTTAGGGGTGCCGCAAGCCCCATGAAGTTTAACATGCATTTCCCATAAGGGGAAAAAAACGTTTTTGTAAATCTCTTTCAGAATCCTCACTATTATCTTAATCGAGTTGAAACTTAACATTTCTCTTCACAATGAGCCATAGAATACGAATAATATATCACTTTCCAAATATCATTCCCATAAGTCTGTTTCATAGGGTCCCAAAGAAACCCCATAAGTGAAAAAATGGGTTTTGCGAGTTTTTGGCGCTAATATGAATGGGATTTACCGCGGTCCTACTGGGAGCCGATGTCATTTTTTACATGACAGTTGCTCCCAGTGGGACCCTGCAGTGATTGTTAACATTTAGTTTTTCATTATATATTGTATATATATATATATAATAATTATTAAATTTCGTACACAAATTTCGAAAAAATCTTAGTATTTGACCATTATTTTATTAATGAATTTTCAACTTGTTTATATTTGACACGTATGAAAATAAAAATACAGGGACTTGGTCGCGTATGATATATACCTGCATGTAGTAATATTCAAATTCATTCATTATCCACATTAATTCTCCCACGTTTTCACTCACTTATCGCGTGCTTTTAATTATCTCTTGACTTTTTTTTTCATTCAACAAGTTTGCCAGTCTACTAATATACGACAATACGTTATAAAATTCTGTTTCTGTTTGAAAAGAAAAGTTAAATATAAAAAGTCATCAAACTCATCAAAATTTAATCATTTTGATGGAAGCTACGAAGTAAATGCAGTCTTTTAAAATTTGATAGAATAATTCAGGGCTAAATTTAGTCCGGGGTAATCCTGTGTGCCGTTCTAGGTCCTTCGGATTCTTTTACTGAATATTTCGGAAAATTTTAGGCGGATTACGGAAAAGTAGGGCGAGCCCACCGAAAATGGGTCAGTTTCGAGTTATACGCGTTTCAATTTTTTTTTTAATTAATGCAATAGTCCTCTGATCAGGAAACCTATTTCTCTAGTAAAAAAAGTCAGGAATCGACAGAAAAAAAATCAGTACTTCTGACCATTTTTGACTACTTTTGTTACGTTTTGCGACAGAAATGGTCAGGAAAAGTCGGAATTCATGGGAAATGTTCAGAAATAGTCAGAGCTTGGGTTCAAAGGATAATCCTTTTATTACGGGCCCAAGAATAGATTGCCATGAAACCTAATCCCTGTCATAGTTCCCAGGTTATTCATATTATTTATTTATATTTATTTATGCATATTCTCTTTTTACTTATATTTAATTATTGATATTTATATATTAAATGACTCTGAAGGTGAATCTGAAAATTTTGTCCGTTTTGACTAATCTCTTTCTCTTTACAAGATACATTATATTTATCCTAATTTTAAATTTTTTAGGAAAATGTTTAGATATTTGAAATCGTCGAAACTCGTAGATTCTGAATTTTTATCCTTTGAATCTGTATATGCAACATTGAAAACAAAATTATTTTCAACTTTGAATCCTTTTGGGTTGGCCTACCTACGGTCATAGCCGATGAGCTACCTGATAGGCTGTGAATGAGCATTTTTCAGAAATAGTCCGACTTGTCGGGAGTGGTCAGGATGTTCAGGTATCATCAGAACTTCTGACCATTTGTGGCGATTCCTGACTTTGTTTTTAGTAGGGTTCCGAAGAGAAATTTCCCGTATCATTTTTTAGTTCAATCAATTGTTTACGTACAAATTTAACAATTACGGTAATAAATGAGGAAAAATGAAATTGTGTTTATTTTTGTTAAAATATTGATTTTGCAGCCAAATGTTTTTAAAAGAAGTTGGACAACTCTAATCGGAATATTTTCTTGTTATATCAACGTTGTTGATAAAGATCAATTTTAAGACAACATCAGTTGTCGTTTTCCTGTACTGCAAGCAATTTTATAAAAAAAATTCAAGGGATAAAAGATACTTCTTTTTGTGTCTACTTTTATATACAACAATAAGTTATAATTTTTTATATATTATTTCAGTTTATATTTTAATTTAACAAGTTAAATCATTTTATGCACATTTTTGAATAGCCGTACTTTGACGTGCTAGATCTTTAGCGATTTTAAATCAAATTATGTGGTAATTATTACTTCAATAATGTAAAGCTTCATTAAGAAATTGTCATCAACTACTTTTAGATGAAATAATAACTCTTTGTACTTTGTTTCTATAACCTATTCATTGTTTAATATGTATGTATGTTTATTTATTGCCTCAAAGAATACAAGATTCTGTGGCAAGGGAAGGCCACTATTACAAAAATCAATAAAATTAATATAATATGTTCTAAAGTAAAATTATAATCAAATTAATGATTTCTCATTGACAAATTAATTATTTCTGGACTGAAAAATTGATTTTTTTTCTTAAAAATTTATTTTTAGAAAAAAATTTTGATATGCTGATTAGAAAGAACTTTTTTCAGACGAAAGATCAATGTAAAATAATTTAATTAATAATTGAACACTAACTTCGGGTTATCCTACCTTCACCTCACACTTGATTTTTAACTTTTCTTCTCATTACACAATCGTTTCCCGCCCCACTTTCGCTTGAATCTTTATTATGAGATATGGAGAGTATGAGGAAATTGAAACGAAACTTTTAACTTTGACTTTGGCGTTAAACTCTCGCCTCAATTTCTCTACGCTATCGAATACTAGTTGTAGAGTATAAGGAAATTAAAACGATATTTAAAACTTTGACTCGGGTTATCCCAACCATCAACACTACATGATGGCAACCTCGTTTTCATTCTAAAATGTTGCGGTGAAAAGGCACCTTTTTGATCTTCGTTCCCTGGACACTAGCAGCGTTATTGTTTTTGGGGTGGGAGCTGTCTGAAATAGAAGGCGAAGCGCTGAACAAACGAGTGGAAACACTGCTACTCCAAAAAGAGAAAAACGCTATCTTATGGTTGATCTACCAGTTTAGCCTTTTATTATGTTTTTTAGAATACCCAAATAAATGATTTGTTTGGAACTTAAAGTTTTCGCCATGATATATTCTAGTTTCATATTCATTTACAACTAACCACAAGTTCTGCCATTTTTGCATCCACGAGGAAAATTTATTAACATAAATGTATTATTGAAATCTCATAAGGGGTTTCGAGGTTTAGATTTACGAATCCGAAGTCTGTGTCAAAATGAGTTTATTTGTGGGTATATCCATGAAAAACGGTTTGAACATGTACCTATATGGGGTTTCGAGGTCGCTGATTACGAATCAGTGATCAAATTTTAAATAATATTACCCAAAATGGGTCATAGGAGACCCGAAATGGGTGTATTTGTGAATACTTCTGATAAACGGTGGAAAAACGTACCCACTATCGGCGAAAAATGATAGGTAATCTGCCTTTGAAGCTTAACAACTCAGCAAAAAAAAATGCTAGAGTAATAAGTTAATAGTCATTTGAAAGCTGAAAGTCTTCCACGTAAATAAGCTTAAAGACGTTAATGTAAACAAAAATTTTGTGCTTTGCAGACTGAAAAATGTAAAAAAAAGTGAGGAATTTCGGGCACATTTAAGAAGAGTCAAGTTTAGAGCATTATTTCGTATATAAGAGGCAATGGGAAAAAATTCATGAATATGAGGAAAAAAATTGTAAGCAAATTGCAGTTGACCATTTTGAGAAATGATAAAAATTGTTGCTTTAAATTACAAAAATGCACAACCATACTATCTTCAGTTCTACTGAAGATATTAAAGCAATTCAAACTCCAAACTGTAACTGATAGGCTCTGTAATTATTTACAATCTCCCGGAAGGATGTAATTGTTTTATTTTTGGTAAAAATCGCGATATTTTTAGACATTTTTTTGTTGTTGGGAAGCAAGTGTCAGAAAGCAGCGGGGGTGCATTTTTTTGCTGCCAATCGCTGATGCCTTTCTTTGACCCGTGGTTCCGAACTCTTGTCCAGGTATTGACGCTTCTTTTGACCGTTAGAAAAAATGCCCCCCTGGCTGGTTACTAACACTTACTTTCCAACAACAAAAAATTCCGAAAATATCGTGATTTTCACCAAAAATAAATAATCACATCCTTCCGGGTGATTGTAAATAATTACAGAGCCTATCCGTTACAGTTTGAAGTTCGAATCGCTTTAATATCTTGATTAGAACTAGGCCGGTTCTAACGCAAGATTCCTACCTTACCGACATCGAGAAGATTCCAGCTGTAGTGGTTCGTTTCCGTGCTAAATTTTTCTAGAAAAATGGTTCATGTCCGTGTTAAGCTTCGAGAACATTCTCGATGTGTCCTGATGACGTCATAAAATAATATCGCGCAATTCTGCCAGCCAAAATGCATGTAACAACTATATTTATTATTATTATATATTATATATACCGTTATATATATATAAATATATATATATATATATACCGTGTTATTTTAGTATATTTTTATAATAAAATAAGTCAGTAGGTTAGACAGAGGCAGACTGACTCAGTGAACATATACTGAACAACTCAAAACCCAGTCAAAATAACCAACTCTCACTCCATAACCTAACCCAAATTCCAAACAGAAGCTTTGATCCCATTAATAATACATATTATTGGGATCATGAAAACTTACGCACACTAAGCGCGTATGCAGAAAGAAATAACATAAGAAAGGGAACAAACGAAAGCGTTCATTTAGAAAATAGCAATAGGTCAGAAAATCTACCCCAAACGAACAACGAAACTTTTAATTGTGATTCCTTTCTGTAAAACAATACACAGTTCATTTTAGAAACAGATGAAATTTTAGAAAGCGTAGAGTTCAATGAATTTATGAACCAACTAAGGGAAAAATTTTGTAGAGAAAGGGAAGAAAGGGCAAATGATTTGAAACTTAGATTAAACCCGTCAGCTTATAGTTCTTTTGAAAACGAAAGAGAAGTAGTAGAACCTAGTCACAGGAAAAACAAAAGTGCATCTCGTGACAGATATTCAGTAAAATTTAATTTAAAGGAAGATTTACCAGAACCCAGTCAACTTTCCCACAACAATATTGAAAACCGTAGTAGAACCAGAATCAATAATTTAACATTACAAGACTCAGATGACAATGAACCATTAGAGGACACAAATAACACCAAAACAGACTACATAGACTCTCGACAACAAGGGAAAGGTCACAGAGATATATTAGAATCCACACGAATAACACAGATACGGATAGCGAACCTGAAAATAATTTAAATAACGAGACAATTCCAGCAATTAAAAGGAACGATTTTGAAACTTTGGAACAATTAGTGGACTTAGGTAAATAATGGGAAACTGAGCTAGCCAAATCAAAAATTCGAGGCCAAGTTTTACAAATTACTGAACCTAAAATACAGGACAGAATAGAATAAAAACGCAATAACAGTAGTGGGGATAAGAATAATTCGGATAATAATAAAGATCTCAGGGAAAATAAAAAGTGGTCAAGATGCTAATCAATACGGAAACCAATGCAAAAATAATCTGGTCAAAAAACAATACAAAAATTGATTTCCATTTTCACCATTTGGATCTCCATTCCAACCTTTTCCGAACCAATATCAACAAAATTTCAGACCTAACTCCAGATCTAGATTCCCATCTGGTTTCCAATCAAATTTTCAACCTGGATTCTAACCAAATTATCAACCTAGATTCCAAAATAATAGACCAAGATACCTATTCAACCCTTATAACCAAATGTTACCAATGTTTAATCAAATGTCATAAGGGCAAAATCAAGGTCAAAGTAACCCTATGATCGAATTCCCCAAAGAAAATGCGGAAAAGAATTCAGAAAACAATAACAAACAAAATTCCCAAAAATCGAATTACGAAAATAAAAATCAAAGACCGGGTTAAAACAATAACAAAGACTCAGAAGACAGGACAAGTCCTAACTCAGACAAAAAAGAGGACTCAAATATAAAAACTAACGAAAACACGAATAATTCAAATTGTTATCATTGTGCTTTAACGGGTCAGTTTAAAAGAGAATGCCCATATTACGCGTATAACCAGGGAAACTGGAGGGGCGGGTATAAGACCAAAAATAATCCAACCTAATACCGAAACGCCTGAATTCTTATATTCGGATAACGATTCCTACGTGGGCGAAGAATTATTGGAAAAAATCGAAAATTCCAACTTTTCAATTTTAAAACCAGTTTCGCGCAAATTCACGGCCGCGATGTCACAATTTTAACCCAAAAGGATATACCTTTTGACTGGAAAAAAATTGCCAAGAATCTTTTGATAAAATAAAAGGATTATTATGTTCAGCACCGGTTTTGAGATTTCTGGACAACAAGGAGAAATTCACATTAACAACAGACGCATCTAATTATGGATTAGGAGCAGTACTATCCCAGAACGGCCACCCTTTTTTTCACTAACAAGCTCCACCCTTTTGGGCGTGCTTATCATATTTCTGTCTCTCTCGCACACTCAACTCAGAATTACCACGGGCGTCCCCAGCCCTCTTAAGAACCAATTCTGCTTACTGCATCTTTCCGGGTGACAGACAGCTGTGCACACACCAACTGTGCACGTCAATACGAGCGAAAATGGTGAATTATGCAGTTCCTGTTTGCAAAAATTATACAGGAAAGAACAATAAGAAGGAAAGTGTGAAGGTTACGTTTACAAGGAAAAAAAAGTTAGTTTCAAAGAAATAAACCTAAATATATGTTAAATATAAAAAAAACGGGTAAAAGCAATGTACGTATAATACAGAATTAGCACTTAACGAAACCGTGTGACATAATTTTATAAACGCTTTTAGTTATACATAACTTATCAAGCTTGGAACGTCATCAGAAGTTCCCGGTAAGAAGGCTTGCATTGAAAATTATTTGAAAATTTCCTGTTCAATGGTGTATGTGTGACAATTTTTGAATCCTCTTCGATACCGTATTTGTTCTCGCGTTTTGAATCCCCATAGTACTAGAAGTTTTTTCTCAAACTGAATCCCTTTCTATACCCAGTGGCGACAACATTTTTCTGCATACTTTTGGATACCCCAAATCGACCATAAAATAGAAAATTTTGAATCCCTTTTTAACTTGCACATTTCGCTGTTCTTATTTACTGTTTTTCGAATAATAGTGAGGTTACAAGCATTTAAAAAAAAGTATTAGTCATTTTACGTTGTCAAAATTGATTGCTACACAGGTAGATGTTATGAAAACTAATTTTTTTATTGTTTATCATGATTTTATTTATTTATAATTGATCACACACGGAGAAAAATGACTAGTCAGCCTGAACATCTAGAGTGTCAGACTGACTATTTGAGTTTTAACTATGGGACAGCCCCCAAGATGGTGTAGCATACCATACGCGGAGTATCAAAATTTGACGGTTAGCTTCACTATCCCAGAGTGTAAAGTTGACCATCTAAGAGTTTAAACCTGATTATCTCAGGAATTTTAGCTTGATTATCTCGGTGTGTTAACTAAATCATATCAGACGCTCAACTTTATTATGTGTTGTCCTTCTCCTAACTACATATATATTCATAAGAGTAAGAGAGAGGAAAATTTAAATTAATAAATGAAACCTGAAAAACATGAAAATTCACATAAAATCCATCAATTCTTAAAGCATCTTCATTATTTTTGAATTGAGGATGCCTCAGACATGATTGAATATGCATAAAAACTGACAACAGATTACTACGAGCAAGAGAGGCTAAACAAACGACGTTACTGCACTTAATTTAATCATTTCTAACACTGGAAAATTTAGAACACAATATAAATGCGTGTCACAAATCTTGCAAGTCATTCACTCTCGACACATGTTTGAAGGATCAACAACTGGTTTACATTAATTAAAAATGTTGTACAACAGGGCAAACGTGACACCTAACGTCAGTCTCTCCAAAAATGCGTTTCGGGTGTAGGGTGTGTTCGCTCGGTGTTCGATAGAGGTCGTGAAGCAGCCACTTCTGTTTAACATTCTGTAGTGTCGATTTGACTATACTCATAGCAAAGATATCTTTGCTCCGATCGGCTTTGAAATGGATTAGAATCTAAATATTTTCGCTGCCTAATCGGGGATTCAAAAAAGAAGCCCAGAAACGGCATTCATAGTTATTGAAATTTTTAATACATTTGAATACAAGCCTTCTTGCTGGATTCCTACTTGCTTTCTTTGGTTTTTATATTTGCAAATATTAAAGATAGCAGCGTATTAAAAAAGGTAAGCTTAAGTGTCTACGTGGTATTAATGTTAAAGAACCTATTTAATTCGGTAATATTGTCTTGTAATTATTGCCAACAACCTAAAGCTTTGAAGGGATATTCGAAGATTTGTCCATGCCATTTCACAGAAGAAATGATTGATACACGGAGAGGAGTTAACCGCGACCGTTACTGCCAAGTCCGCTGCCGTCGCGCAGAACTTGCGAGTGAGAAGGAGGTTAAGAGGAACAATAGAAGCGGACGATGAGAGGACGAGCAAGAGGGAGCAGGATTCTGCCAGGTGGGTTCCCATAATTATTTCTTTCGTTACTCGTTAACTTCTTTAGTTTCAAGATTGTGTGCCGAACTGGTAGGTACACGCCGTTGAAATTGCTTAGTTGCTGACCTTGAACAAGTTCATTATTGTTGACTCGCGCTCGAGATTGTGAGTAGAATTTATAATGTTTTTTTTTCTGAGTCATCATGGACCCCCGCTGGAGTTGTATAACTCCATGCTTTAACTCTTAAATTACTAAAGTGATAAGTTGTCACTCGGACCATTCCACATAACGAAAGTTTTGTCGCGATTAAATGGCGTTACGTGTCACGCTATATAAATTGTTGTTTCCAGAAAATCACTTTTGTTGAGCGGGGTAAAGGCCCACTCATTGTAATCCTTTAATGTTTAATTGTATTGAATCGAATTCCAACGTGATCTAATTATACTCGAAGTAAATATAACATTGTGTGGATTAACTTTATTATAACCCTCTGCGTTATTCCTTACCGGTCCACTCTGCTGGAGTTATCGGGCAAACTATTAATGACTTGAAATAAATTGAAACTTAAAGTTCAGGACAAATTAAGTATCCTTTTGCATTTTGATAGTTTTAATGTGTGAAAATCGATTGAAATATCGTGATGTATTTTTTGAATGGTCCCTGAAATAATCATTTTATTTCCTTGCATTCCTTTTGAATTTTACAAACGCACTACAAAGCCAAAGAAGACATCGCATTTCTTGTACATAATAATTACGGCGCTAATAGTGAAAGCGAAGAAGAAGAACCCAGTGGGCGTAAAATTTGGCGACGACTTTACGATATCATTACAACATCTTTACGACCACTTTATGACATCCTATATCTGTGTCGTTGAGATGTCCTTACGATATCGTAAAAACGTCGTACGATCTGACGATGTCTTTTCGACATCGTAAAGCCATCTTAACAGTGATAAATATGGGGAAAAATTCGAGCAACGCGACGATTTTAATCAAATAATTTAAAAAATTGTATTCTTCTCTAAAAATGTTATACCTAATATTTCCAGTGACAGAATTTCTATAACTACCCATATATGTTTTTTAAATGAACCATGAAACGACTTGCCTCAACATCAGTGGAAATTGTTGGAAAATAACGCAGGACTACAAAATGTTCTCGGGAGTGGAATATACGTTTTTAGGTGCGCTGATCGCAAACCCGTGACCCCTATGACTACTACACGTCAGGATGATGGTCATTTGAAGGACAACTTTGTTAATTCGAGAGATATTATCTTTTTCACCTCAGATTCTGAAAGAGCGGGAAATTTTACATTCGGATATATTTTTACCCACGAGATCGAGTGACCTCTAGAGTTCACATGAAGGTCAAATATGTCGTTTAGAATTTCTGAACCTAGTAGCTTGTCATGGTTTGCAAATATCAAGGTAATGATCCTTACAAAATGAGTTTTCGAGTGCGCTGATCACGAATCCGTAGCCCCTATGACTCCTACAGTCAGGATCAAGGTCATTCGAAGGTCTGAGGTCAATAAGAGGATAATTTATAAATTCTTTAAAATAAAACAAGAATCTTACGATAAAATTTGGACAAACACCACAAAATGCTCCTAATATAATTCCTGAAAATAAAATAAAAATTTGTTTCCTTTGGATAAAAATAAAAAAGAGGAAAGAAAAATAAGGAGGCAACCAACCAAATCCCCTTCCTTCTCTTTTTTATTTCTTTTGTCTTTTTTATTTTTATGACTTTGAAATCGCAATAAAAAAGCATGGATAATATTCACCAACGTTTCAGTGCTCATACAGCACCCTTATCAAGGTAAGAAAAATCAGAACAAGCGCAAACAGCAACGAAAATACGATGCTACCTCCTGAATACCTGAAAACCAAGTGTGGGTCTAAAGGCAAATCCTGTATACCTGAGAACCAAGTATTGGTCTAAAGGCAAATCCGTTATGAACAAACAAGAATGAACAAGTCAAGACAAGAAATCTGTGACAGGCGCGGAACACAAACACGTCTTGCTCCAATAAACTCTCAACTGTACGCGATCTGTGAATAAGATGTGCTATCCAAAATGGTATTATTTATTATAAAAACCCTTTATTTCTGAGTGGGAATATGGAGTAAGTGACGACTGTCACAGACATGTCAAAAATAAATGTTTTTTAGGTGATGACATGAGGTAATGCAATCCATCCATTGCTGATGACGTCATGAATTCATCCGGCCGTCCGAGCGGATCGAATCGGTAGCATGTACCGATCCTTCTGTAATGTACGCTGCACCACTATTGTAATCTCGGTTCCATGAATTTTACATATCTTACAGTATTTAATGCTAGGGAATAAAGGTTTGATTTACTAAAGGATTACCGTTAAATTCACCTTGACTTCACTGTGATATTTACGAAATGCTCCGTGATTTCGACATTTTCACACCCTCATTAAAAGCAGTTTTTACTGTTACGGTTACAAGAAACACCTGACATTTCTTGATGAGTAAATATAACATTTCTTTTTTCTGCGTGTAAAAAAACATTGGTGACATTGTTTTTCTTTGTATTTTAAACCAGAAAAACAGCAGCTATTTGGTTAATTGAGTCATCAAAACTATTATTTCGCAGTTCGTTGTTCCAAAGATAATTTTGCTGAGGAGCCAGTAATTAAAAATTAGATATCTTTAATCTAGGCAATTAAATATCCGAACTATAATTATGTCGAACTGAATATTTTTCAATTTCAAAACAAAAGTTTGAACCACCTTACATGTAAGTAAATTAGACAGTTTCAATATATTATTTGGGACACTCAGAATAAAACAGGTTCGTAATTAGCATTCGAAACCATAACGGTGAATTGAAATCAAGATTGAAATATTGCGATTTGTTAGGTAAGGTTAATGGGGTGTAATGATAATGAAAAAAGTAATACGTAATATTTTAAAACCCTTAATCTCAAATGTGTGTTCCGCAGAAAACTAATAAAGGTAGTGGAAAATAGAAAAAATGTGTTTTTAATTGACAATTAAACAATGAAATTTCTTGTTTGGTACTTTAATGCAATCTTTTTGAGTAATACGGCTGCTGCTCGAAGTTTTACTATGTTACTTTATTGCTCTTGAATGCAGTTATAGGAAAGTTTTACTGCAAAGTGAAAAACTTGATATTCAATTACCACCCTTATATTATTGAAGGTGAAACTCAATCTTGGAGATGTAAATTTCGATGTCCGCTTCAATTTTGCAGCACCTCATCAGACATCTTCAGTTTGAATTTAAATTATAAATTTTTGAAGATATTAATTGCAATCAAAAAATTAATTCTTGAACGCAGGACGTATTATACTATTTTAGTTTATTGAATGCGAAAAGTAAACATATAATTTCAGACAATTTCTAGATTATAAATAATTAATAGATAAAATTTGTATTAATTCACAAAAATATTTAATATTTATCATTCGGCGTGATTAATTTCAACATAATATTGTTAGCGTACCATTTGTCGCGGATTTGTCAAATAAATTGAAATAATTAAAGCTGGAAAAGGGAACGGAATAGTCGTCCCGAAATTTCAGGACGACGAGGTACTACTTTTGATTTAAATTCTAATACATGTTTAGCAAATTTTTCACCAGTACCATATCGATCGATGAGACTATTTTCTAATTACAGCCATTATAAATTCTAAAAGGTGCTCTTAATGGCTTTTACTTTTGCGACCTATGAGAGACGAAAAATTAAATTTCTTTAGTAATATAATATTAATATTACAATTTTTCACTAGGTTGAATTACGAGAGCTGTTTTATAAGTCAGTGACTTTTTGAATTTTTTTGCGCAGTAACTTTAAATGCACCACTGATCCCGTCAACGCCATTTATGAATAGACTACTGTTAAATTTAAAGCAAGCTGGGTTATTTATTTTGTGTTTGATAGCCATTGAAAGGAGAGAACCTCGTGAATCTTAACGAAAATGGAAAAAAGTGAATTTCGTGTGCTGATTAAGCATTATTTTTTGCGTAAAAAACCATATATGTGTGTATTTTGAGATACAACAGAGACTGACATTATCGGAATGGCAGAGACCTCAAAAACGAATCCTAACCTCCAAATAGCGCATATAGAGAAAATTTTTATTTAGCAGAATAAATTTTTTTGCTGTTATCCCTCAAAAGAGTTCGGGGACGTCTGTTGTTCTATTTTATAGCATCTCCAAATACAGTTTTAAAATTTTTTAATTTTTATGGAGAAACACCTGGGGGAACTGAACCCGATTTACCACACGACGAAGTATCACATGCCCTTAAATGAAGTAATTGACTTATCCTTATTCTGCGTGTACTCTGAGAGATAGATCTTTATCATGCTCACATCTGTAGTTAGGACTTCTTCTCTCGAAAACTGTACCTCACAGGTGTACAAACTGGAGATACTAACAATGAATCCTTTTTCCTATTTTCTAAACAAACTATTGTTTTTATGTGAAAAGTGAAAATAAACTTTTTTATAGAGAAAAAAATTCTGCACATTTTTCTATAGAACCTTGATTGTATTAAAATGAGCATTTTCCGAAATAAACGCAAAGAACACACTATGGCCGCTATTGTTTATTATAATATTTATAGCCATTGTTTAATCAATTTAGATTTTTTATATAATAATTAACAACCTATGGAGAAGGGGTTTTGTTACTATTCAGCATGTTACAATTTTTTTCCTTTATGAAACCCTTCGTTGCCTGGCCTGTAATAAACGCTGTATGGCCGCATTCAGGGGTGTGGGGGCCCTAGGGCCAGTTAAAATGTGGGGCCTTTCGTAATTCCTTTCTGCTTTCTAAAAAAAAAGGTCATTGAAGTAGGAGCCGATGTAGAAGTGTGTACATGTCGCAGCGATTTTGATTTACCGACTAGTTACATTTGTGCGGGATAAACCAAACCTTACCATGGAGTCGATCTAAAAGATCATCTATGCGTGGCAGAGGAAAATGCTCGCGTATAGTTATTTTGTTCAATTCACGGAGATCAACACATAACTTAAGTTCCCCATTTTTTGATGTGTAAACATCTTAGATCTCGATATGGGGAGTTGCGCTTGGGTCGAGTGAAACCATATCTCGAAAGTGTAACGCAAGCCTCTGATACACGCGAGGTGCCATGTGCCAGAGTCAGGGGGCTTGCTTCTCTTCACTCACTTGAAGGAACCCCTCAGTTATTCTCTCTCTCTCTCTCTCTCTCTCTCTCTCTCTCTCTCTCTCTCTCTCTCTATAAAAAATTTTCATTTCCGAACTTATTGATATTTTTCGTAAATATTAAAATTTGATGTTTTTTCAAACAACTTCTAGTAAAATTAACACATACTACCTTTCATGTATGCCCATAAAAGGAGTACTTTTATCACCTTTCATGCAATAATTGAAAGAAAATGTACAGTTTATTATTATTAAAACTAGAGTACTTGTTGTTCAACCTATTGGAAAATAGATGTCTGGAAACTTTTGCACGGCATTACATGTAAGAGAAAAAAAATTATTATACTCCTACATGTGCGTGAGTTATTACTTGCTTTATGTAAGATTTCAATTTCAGTTAACGTTTACCGAAGATTTTGAGACAGATTTATGTCTTGGGTCGTAGTTCAGCACGCACGTGATGTTTTTTTTCTTAGTTTAAACTATTGGACTGCTATAATTGGACTGGCTCGATCTTATGTACCCTCGATCTAAAAGTCCCTTAATAATTTCTCGCAGTTTCAAAAATTCAACTCATGTCCATCCACGCGGTTAAAAAAAAGGCTCCTTAGAGATTAGATTGACTTCCATCTCGAGAAAACTTGGACTAAAAATTTCCGGTTTCTCGCGATACTCATCTAGTAAGATTTCTAACATATTTTTATGGTCGTATGTAACTCTAGATCATATTTGACTCAAGGAACCATGAAAATAATATTGAAAGAGATGAACAAAAGTAAAAGTACAGAACTTGTCAGCATGAGAAACAATAAAGGTGAAATGCTATATGATACAGACGGGATAGTAGACGCTTTAAAAGACTCTTTTAAAGAATTATTAGGAGGTTTTCCATAATATTGCGCAATATATGTACTCGACAGAGTACTGGTGCACTCGGCCCTTCCGAGGCGAGAGTCGCAACCATCTCTCACCCTACGCGCTAAGAAACTGCGTGAGCCAGCAGTTCTAGGAATGTCAAGTGTATTTAATTGTATTATTATTGATAGTATTTATTATTGATTTCAAATCACCCGCACTTTTCGGCTGAAAAAGTAGCGACAGGCGGCGCATCGATACAAGAACGGAGTAGCCAATGAGCGTCGTCGATAAAAATAAACTGCCCACTCGCGTTAAGGGTGGGGCCCCCCTGCATTGCAAGCAAAGTCATAGTTTGGACTTAGCCTTGAATGATTTGTCTAAACTCAAATTTCATTTTTCATGTGCAGAACATGAGAAAGAAGTTTTTTATTATCAGACTTTGAAAAAAAAATTTCGAATTATTTCAGTGTTGCCCAAGATAAAAATATTCGATAATGGTCTTTCTTTAAGAGTCACGATGCAAATATTCGAATATTTTAGCTTCGTTACAAAGTCTATTCGATTACAAAAATATCACACTTAAGAGTTCGTTATTTGTAATAGAAAATAATATTTTATGATATATTATTTGTTTGTAATATATAGATTTAATAATTATATTTATTATATGCTCGCATTAGATTGTAAAACAGCAATATAGAAAAAATTAGTTCTTCATTACTATGTTTAAAAGTGTTTGAATATCCGGGACCAATACAAAATAATGAAAAAAATAAATAACAAAAGTACAAATTAACGAATAGAAAGTGCTGAAATATAAGTTAACGAATTATAAAATGGACCGAATTAAAAAATTGCCGAATTATAAAATAAGTGAATTGTTAAATTTCCATAAATAGTTCAATTCCTGAAATTTTAATTTGCCCAAATTGAAAACTGCCGAAAATAATTTCGGGCATTGAAATATTTGTGGGAGTTTAATAATTCGTTTATTTTATGATTCTGTAATTGTATAATTCAGTCTCTGAGTTGGTTAATTTTAGTTTCGGATATTTTTAAAGGGGACGTACCATCTCACATGCGGCAAGTCTCTCTGCAGCAAGTCACAACTGCGGCATCTCTACCTAGCGGCATCTCTCCCTCATGGCATTTCTCTCATTGAAATCGATATTTTTGCGGCATCTCACATCGCACCCCTGTGACTGGGCTAAGAAATAATGTTGGTCAAACCCCTACCCCTTTTCCAACGTCTCGTGGGGGGGGGGGAGAAGTCACCCCTGTGACGGGCCATCCCTTTCCACTAGTGAAAGATGCCGCTAGGAAGAGATGCCGCAGTTGTGACATGCCGCAGAGAGACTTGCCGCATATGATATGATATGGACCCTTTTTAAATTCGGGATTTCAGTTTCTGTCAATTAAAAATCTTGTCCTTATTTGAAATTTTAGAAATTTTATAATTCGTTTATTTATATTTTGGAAAATTTTCTCGTTAATTTGTGTATTCGTTATTTACTTTTTCGTTGTTTTTTATAAGTCCCGAATATCCATGCAATTTTTTTGGAATTATGTCAATTATAAGGCTTTTTCCTACATGAAACAATATAATAAGTAAGTAAATAATTTTGATTTACTACCCGATTCCACACTATAAAGAAAAAATGATTTTAAACGGTTATTCGTATTTATATTGTAATCTTTATGCATTTTCCCTATGGTATTGCATGCTTTTGTAGAAGAAAGCTTTTTTTCAAAATTTGAAAATTCTATGTGTGTTTGTTAGTATTACTTTGAGAGACAAAAAATATACCCATGTAAAATTTTTTGATAAAATCAAAATTATCAGAGTTACAACATTTTCAAAATCTCAAAAAACAAAATAAAATAAATATTTTAAGCCGAACAGCGCATGATTTAAAAAAAAGTCACGTGGAGAAAATCGTTTCTTTTTGAGGGCCCTACAAGATTGTTGTAATAACTTTTTGAATTTTTCCAAAAAATCGAAAATTCAAATTTTGATCGCACAAAAAAAATAATTAAAAATTAAAAATTCCATTTTGCGGTCAAACTATCACTCCAAATTCTCCATAGTGCACAACATGGCGGACCCCCACTCCAAATTCTCCATAGTGCACAACATGGCGGACCCGCCCACTCCAAATTCTCCATGGTGCACCTTATCTACTAACATGGAATAATTTCAAACTAACATCTTCACTTATTAATTATACAGGTCAACACCATAACATCTTAAGGACGTTATTGTGATTCATCGAATTATATTCATTGAATGTTGCTTGCCTCTTAAAAATGCTCCCTTATTGATTTTAATCGAAATTAATATTTTAATAACAAACAAAACCAATATTTTGAAATACATTGGTGATAACATGTATCACACATTTCATGTTCAAATAGTCAAAAAAATATAGCTCTAAGAATATAGAGAAAAAGTCAATTTTTTAAATATTTACAAAATTTTAAGGTCGGTTAGGTAGGGTAAAAATGTTTTTAATGGATTTATTGCTATGCAGCCATAAATCAACTTGCTTTGAACTATTTTGTCTGGTAAATTATATCTTACAAAAACCTCCCAAAGTAAAGTTTTCATCCATATTAGACCTACGATTGAAGAACTTTATCTTTTCGATACATGTAAATATACATATATTATACTTATTTATTTAATACATATTTTATTATTTAGTATTTATTCACTCAGTACAAATTTATAATATTGACCGAAATCGAGGTATAATACTGCCTGTTTTTCATTTAACGTGTTGTCCCTTACATTCTTAGTATATGCCCTGCTTAATATTTCAGTCCAAGATGACAAACAATATCATAAAAGTTATCCTCAGTGACCTAGTCCTCTACTTTACTAACAACATTGCACCTTAAGGCCTAAGCCTAAGGCCTAATCTTATCAGGTATGCAAAATTCCGGCTTTTGGAAATTAAAAATGGACTGCGGGAAACCCCAGCCATAATGAGCAGCAAGGTACCGGCGCGGTCGGTGGATCAAAGTTCAAACTGGGAGTTTATAGTTTATTTCCTACAGCTTGTAATTCTGAATAGATTTTAAAGTTTCTGTTTTAGGGGAAATATAATCTATGATGTCGCAATTTACCGACTGTATAATGTATTTCTCTCTCTTCTTATTTTCAAGCTAAATAAAATATCGTGTTGATATTTTACAAAAGTAAAGAAAATACATCAGCTGACCGCTGTTTGGCCCATTGGAGTGTGTATTTTTAACAAAAAAGTGGTTCGAGCATTTCCAGTTCTTTCCAGCTCGTTCAGGGCTAAGGTTACGGAAAATTCCGTAATATTAGCCTTAGCACTATAGTTGACGAGTTATTTTTACGAAAAATTTCATAATACTAGTCGGTGCCGATGTTAATAATTAAAAATTCTAATGATCATCTTGCAGTCCTTATTGTCCAAGCAGACAGAAGTGCCACTCTTCCAAATGCTTAATCTTTAAAAGATAGTTTCTTGCGAAAAATCTGGTCTCTGGAAAAAAAGTTTTCTATGATTTTAAGAATTGAAATGATATTGTCAGACATGTCTTATAAAAGAAAAAAATTACTTTTTATGAAAAAAGTTTGAAACTTACGAAAAACAATTATTTTATTAACAGTTTTTGTAATTGAATTTTTTCATACTGTCGCTTCTTTCCAATTTTCTAAAAATGATTGAATTTTAATCAATCATGGCTTTTTTCTTTGGGGAGAATATTTCGGATAACTCTACTGTTTCTAATTTTGAGAAGAAGTCAACAATCTTCAAATATAGTTATTTGTTTAAAAGTGGTTTTCTTTCAAGCAATTATTTTAACGACTTCAGACATAAAAAGTTTACTTTTAAAATTGGAAACGATGAAGTTGTAAAGGATGTTTTCCACGGAAAAATAAGCCGTCAATTGTTAAAATTGAACCTTTTTTTAAATTGGTGAAAAGCGATAATAAGAAAAGATTACGGCGCAAAAAACATGTTAAAAATAAATGTTCACTGTGAGATCTCAGATTTTTGCTATATAAGTAATGTTTTTTATTAGAAATACATCATCAGTTATATTATTTTCATTTCTAAAATTATATAAAAACTATACAACAATAACATTAAAAATTTCGATAGTAAATTTTCTGAGGAAAAGTTTTCTGAAGAAAAAATTTTTTCCCAAAAAATGTCAAAAGCACTATAGGCTTTCATAACAACAGTAACATTAAAAATTTCGATAGTAAATTTTCTGAGGAAAAATTTTGTGAAGAAAAAATTTTGTCCCGAAAAATGTCAAAAGCACTATAGGCTTCAATAACAACAGTAACATTAAAAATTTCGATAGTAAATTTTCTGAGGAAAAATTATCTGGAGAAAAAATTTTCCCTAAAAATGTCAAAAGCACTATCGGCTTCAATAACAACAATACCATTCAAAATTTCGAACTTAAATTTTCGGAGGAAGAATTTTCTGAAGAAAAAATCTTTTCCGCAAAGTGTCAAAAGCACTACCGGCTTCAATGACAACAATAACATTCATAATTTTAATAGTAAATTTTCTGAGGAAAAATTTTCTGAAGAAAAAATTTCTTCCCAAAAATGTCAAACGCACTATCGGTTTCAATAACAATAATAACATTAAAAATTTCGATAGCAAATTTTGGGAAAAAATTTTTTGTACAGAAAACTTTTCCTCAGAAAATTTACCATCGAAATTTTTTACTTTATTGTTGTTATTGGAGACAATAGTGCTTCTGACATTTTTGGGAAAACATTTTATTTTCGGTAAATTTTTCCTCAGAAAATTTACGGTCGAAATTTTTAATGTTATTGTTGTTATTGAGGCCTATAGCGCTTTTGACATTTTTCGGAAAAGTTTTTTTTCCAGAAATTTTTTCCTCGGAAAATTTACTTTCGTAATTTTTAATGTTATTGTTGTTATCGAGGCCTATAGCGCTTTTGTCATTTTTGGGACAACATTTTTTCTTCAGAAAATTTTTCCTCAGAAAATCTACTATCGAAATTTTTCATGTTATTGTTGTTATTGAGGCCAATAGCTTTTATGAGATTTTTGGGGAAAAATTTTTTCTTCAGAAAATTTTTCCTCAGAAAATTACTATTGAAATTTTTAATGTTACTCTTGTTATTGAAGCCTATAGTGCGTTTGAAATTTTTCGGGAAAAATTTTTTTCTTCAGAAAACTTTTCCTCAGGAAATTTACCATCGAAATTTTTAAGGTTATTGTTGTTATAGAGGCCTATAGCTCTTTTGAGATATTTGGGGAAAATTTTTTTCTTCAGAAAACTGTTCATCAGAAAATATACTATCGAAATTTTTAATTTTATTGTTGTTATTGAGAACTATAGCGCTTTGGACATTTTTGGGAAAACATTTTTGTTCACAAAATTTGTCCGCAGAAAATTTACTATCGAAATTTTTAATGTTATTGTTGTTATTGAGGCCTATAGCGCTTTTTACATTTTTCGGAAAAAAATTTTTCTTCAGAAATTTTTTCATCAGAAAATTTAAGTTCGAAATTTTTAAGGTTATTGTTGTTATTGAGGCCTATAGCTCTTTTGAGATTTTTGGGGAAAAATTTTGTCTTCAGAAAATTTTTCCTCAGAAAATTACTATTGAAATTTTTAATGTTACTCTACTTATTGAAGCCTATAGTGAGTTTGAAATTTTTCGGGAAAAATTTTTTTCTTCAGAAAACTTTTCCTCAGGAAATTTACTATCGAAATTTTAAATGTTATTGTTGTTATTGAGGCCTATAGCGCTTTTGAGATTTTTGGGGAAAAATTTTTTCTTCCGAAAATATTTTCTCAGAAAATTACTATCGAAATTTTTAATGTTACTGTTGTTATTGAAGCCTATAGCGCTTTTGACGTTATTCCGGAAAAAATTTCTTCCTCAGAAAACTTTTCCTCAGGAAATTTACAGTCCAAATTTTTAATGTTATTGTTGTTATTGAGGCCTATAGCGCTTTTGAGATTTTTGGCAAAAAATTTTTGCTTCAGAAAATTTTTTTTCAGAAAATTACTATCGAAATTTTTAATGTTACTGTTGTCATTGAAGCCTATAGCGCTTTTGACATTTTTCGGGAAAAAATTTTTTCTTCAGAAAACTTTTCCTCAGAAAATTTACTATCGAGTGTTGAATATTCGACTTTTCGTTTACAAAAATTCAGCCTTTTGCTTGGCCTTTTGGGTTAAAAATTCTACTTTCTTCTGAAAAAATCGTGTTTTTGGCTTGAAAATTCAATTATTTTGTTAGACATTTTTTTTTTATTTCAACTGTTTTCAATTAAAAATTAAAATTTTGCTTGTTTAAAATATCAACTATAGTTTTCTTTGAGAAATAATCTTTTTTTTTATTGAAAACTCAACTACTACGTTCAAAGTTGAAATTTTGGGTTAAAAATTAAATTTTTTTATTAAACTTTCATCATTTTAGTTAAAAATTCAACTATTTTGTTGAAAATTTAATTATTTGGTGAGAAATTCAACTATTTTGTTAAGAAATTATCTTTTTTAGTTCGAAAATCCAACTGCCTTGTTTAAAATTCATCTTTTTTGGATTTAAAATTCATCTTTTTTTGTAGAACAGCTCATGGTTTAAAACTCAACTGTCTTATAAAAAACCGTCTTTCTGGCTTGAAGACTTGACTATTTGGTAAAAAATTCCACTCATTTTGGTCAAAGTTTTTTTTTTTTTTCGAAAATTCTACCAATTGGTTGAAAATTCATTTTTTTAGTTAAAAATTCGTTTCTTTTGCTTGAAAGTTCAACTATTTTGTTGTTGAAAATTGGAATGTTTTGTAGAAAATCCACCTTTTTGTATGAAAATTAATCTTTTTTGGTAGAAAATTGATCTTTATTGTTTAAAAATGCAACTGTTTTTTAAAAATTAATTTGTTTGGTTAAGGATTCAACAATTTTGTTGAAAATTGGTGATTTGTGGCTAAATTCAATTATTTTTCATCTCAAATTACAATCTATTTTTGGTTGAAATATCAAATATATTTTTCGTTGAGAATTGAACTTTTTTATTGAATACTCAACTACTTGATTGAAAGTTAAACTTTTTAGTTCAAAATTAAATTTTTTTATTAGAGATCATCTTTTTAGTGGAGAAATTCTACTATTTCGATAAAAATTTATTTATTTTATTAAAAATTTAACTATTTTGTCGAAAATTTATTTGTTTTGATAAAAATTCAATGATTTTGTTGAAAATTCATTTTTTTTTGTTTTAAATTGAACTAATGTGTTGAAAATTTGTCTTTCTGCTTAGAAAATTTAGTCTTTTAGATAGAAATTTTAACTATCCTCTGAAAAAAATCTTGTTTTTGGCTTTAAAATTCAATGATTTTGTTGAAAATTGTTTTTTTTTTGTTTGGTTGAATTCAACCGTTTTTTATATAAAAATAAATCTTTTTTTTTGAATATCAACTGTATTTTTCG